>JAOXOE010000001.1:101940573-101960817 GCA_028565055.1 Phoeniculus purpureus | reverse complement strand
GATCTCACTGAGACCTGACTGCTTTGGTTTCCTTTCCCCTTAAAACCTGGGAGCAAAGCAGTCTCTTAGTTTCAACCTGTTACAGATGTGGTGCTTAGAGATCTGGTCTAGTGGTGACCTTGGTAGAGCAGAATTATAGAATCATAGAATCATTAGGGATTAGAAGGGACCTCAAAAGATCCAATCTCCCTGCCACAGCAGGATCACCTAGACAAAGTCACACAGGAACATATGCAGGCGGATTTTAAATGTCTCCACAGAAGGAGACTCCACAACTCCCCTGGGCAGCCCCTTCCAGTGCTCTGACACCCTCACTGTGAAGAAGTTCCTTCTGATATTTTTATGGAACCTCCTCTGTTCCAGCTTACACCCATTGCCGCTTGTTCTATCACTAGATGCCACTGAGAAGAGCCTGGCTCCATCCTCATGACACCCACCCCTCACATATTTATAGACATTAATGAGGTCACCTCTCAGTCTCCTCCAAGCTAAAGAGACCCAGCTCCCTCTGCCTTTCCTCATAAGGGAGGTGTTCTACTTTCTTCATCATCCTCATTGCTCTGCACTGGAATCTCTCCAGCAGCTCCGAGTCCTTCTTAAACTGAGGAGCCCAGAACTGGACACAATACTACAGATGTGGTCTCACCAGAGCAGAGTAGAGGAAGAACCTCTCTTGATCTGCTAACCACACCCCTTCATTAAGAACATAGACTGTACCACTCATGGAGCTATGATTGTCTTCTGGGATGTGAACACTGTGGGTCTGAAGTCCACTAGAGTGAGGTGCAAAGAGCCTTTCCAGCTCCTAAGAAAGCAACCAAGCTGTCAGAGACAAGCTGTGCTCCACGGTCAGATAGTATGTAATGCTGATGGGACCATAAATGACACAGTTTGGGATATTTCAATAATGAAAGAAAAATAGGGTGGGTTTTTTGTTGAATATTGAATCCTACTGTCCAAGTACAGAAAAAAGGAAACTTGTAGGAGATAGGATTTTATGTTTATGCCTATGTTATAGGGATGCTTGTTCAGTTATCCTGACTACTGAGTTTTAATGGTAACTTCTCTATTACCTCATATACGTCAGTAATGATCACTCACTTATGAAGCACTTACTGCAGCCAACAGCATGAGATTTCTTCAATAAGAATAATTCTGTGACAAAGGTTGGCGAAGTACCAACCCAATTTAGCTAAAGGACATATGCAGTAAGAACTTTTGCTGTGCCTGAGGAAGTAGCAGTAACAAGCTACTTTATCTAAGAGCTTAGGAGTGCAAAAGGACCCAGCGTCACAATATGTTAGCAGCCTGAATCTTGCTGCTGATGGGATGTCTGCTTGGAAATGCCCCATCCATCCAGGCTCATACATTATAGCATTTCATTTTGTTCACTGTCATTTAATACCTCCTACAGCGAGCAGGCTCCTAGCACATAAAAACTTAACCAGCTTGCATGGACTCATTGCTATGATGAATCCTATGCAGTGTGCCACAGTATTTTATGCTCTGGGTTTCATGGCAGTTGGTTACACATACTAGCATTATCAGAGAAACAAAATATGTCTATTCAGCTCATGTAAATCATTTCAAAAGTACAGGACCTCTGGAAGCAAAGTTCAGATGCATGTACTGTACATTTTCCCTTGCAGCAGAACAAGCAGGGAAGCCCCCAGTCAGAGTTTGCCTGTGTGTAAGCCCAATGTTTCTTCTATAAGTAATGGATTGCAGAGTAGGAATGTGGGGACCCAGAGTGTTCCTGCAAGCTGCCGCAAGCAAAATAATCTCTCCCTGCACGCACACCATCCTGGCTATTGATGCCATCAGTGATCAAAGCAGCATACAAGATAATGGACCACCCGAGAAGGTGCACCTGAACAGAAAGACCTTTTGGAACAGGACTTGATTCGGTTTTGTCTTTATTGTCAAACTTTTTTTGTTTCAAGTAGGTGTTTTGGGGGGGGGGGGGGTGGTAGCAGGAATACAAGTGCTTCTTTCAGGATGGTTCCACCATCCTCTGCCCCATCTCTTTTTTATTTTCTAACAACCACAACGCTTTCAGTTTTTAACTCCAAGTACCTTTCTCCCACCTGAAGAACTGTCAATACTGATTCCTGGGGTTTAACACAGTGGTTCCTGTGCAGGGAGACACTGGTGCTTGCGGAGATGCAGCTGGAGCTGACAAGCAGGCTCTGCAAATGGTCCCATAGTGACCTGCAGCACATGATACTGAGGACTCATCTTCTCAGCAGTTTTCTTGGCTCTGCTCCATATCCTGGCTCAAGTTTATGCTTCTCCATGGAAAATCAGCAACCACTGAATTATTTTATAACCTTGTATCATCTCTCTTAAAAATAAAAAAAAAGAAAACCTGCATGACAATGACAATGGGGTTGTTACATGAATTAAAAAAAACAAACAAAAAACACGGACTTTATGGCATCTCCTGCCCTAGGCTGTATGTTTTGTAAAGCACCTTTTCAGCCAATGCCAGGCTGGGATTATGAAGTGTGATAACCAAATGCAGATAATCTGATGTACAACAAGATGAATAGCTGGACAGTGCAAATGGCATTGACTTTTGTCATACTTAATGAAAGTTATTATTCTGACCTTAATGCTTCCTTAACTTTCAAAGCAGCGAATGGTGTTCTAGCTTGATGGCTTCCTGGCCCCATACTGCTCCTGTTCGCAACAACAGGAATTTCACCATTGATTTCAAAGGGAACAAACTCAGACCAATGGTGTCATAGCAATTTCACCTGAAGGCTATTCTCCTGGAAAAACTGAGCTACCTTATCAGGTGACTTCTGACCATAAAGTACCAGGGTATGTATGATGGCACCAAATATTTGCCACATGACATCACACAGCTCCGCATGTTTCCTCAGCATTTTCACAGCCAGGGTGACAGCAAGTGCACATCTGGGCTCATTTTCAGATGTCTGTTTCCTCTAAATCGAAGCCAAAGTCCAGATCTGTTGGCAGTGACTCTGTACAATGTCGGCAGCACTCACGTGTTATGTGGCCAAAGGTAAATTGAGTCATTCTTCTTAATGAAATGCTCCTTAATTGCCGTTATTCCTTTGAATAGCACAGTAAATAGAATATGCACTTCATAAAGGGATTTGAGAAAAGGAGAGTTGCCAATATAATTATACCATCTTGCAAACATTAAACCTGGAATTGCCTTTTGTTTGCTGTTTTACAGCGCATCGTTTTTTGTGCCCTCTATAGCTGACAGAGTAGCACTTGTTTAAAAAAATATGTGACAGAAAATACCATGGGAAAAAATGTATTGTTCAACCTCAGCCAACCCACGGGAAGGCTCGAGCCAGGAGTGTCAACACATACAATCCCAATTCAATGTCTGCTCTTTGCAGCAAAAAAGACAGAGCAGAACTAAGCAGAAATTAATTAGAGGACTGAAAGGATAGAACAGAGCAAATTTTATTTCTTTCCAATTCCAACCCAAACTCAGTTGGCAAATACCTGTCTGCTCTAAAGAGATGTACTTTCACTTTGTAGTCCCTGCCTAACGAAAGCTATAAACCAGTCTACGGTGACTTGGTTTTTATATCCCAACCAAATTCCTAGTGATTTTAGCAGAGCTAGGCTCTCGCTTGCTAAGCTTGTCTTGTGCTGTGCCAGCACATCAACAAACAAATATTAGTATTTTTTTTACAAATTGTATGTTTTTTGGTCTGCGTATTTCACATAAGTCATCACAAAAACTGCGAACATCTGGTGTGATTATACCTATTTCTCAGTATATGTCATTTTAGTGCTTGTCCTTCACCAGAGACACACTAGATAAATAATTCAAAAGAAGTCTGCACACCTCTCTTGGTGCAAAGCAAGACAAACTCTAAAACTGATCTTTCAGGTAAAAGATGTGCCTTGAGATGTCTGATCTGCTTGGAGCTTGAAGCTGCCCACGGACTCTGCTTGCAAATGCTTGGTTCCAGCAGAGAAAAAAAAATAAAGCCACACCCCATCAGATTTGCTTGAATCCATGTCGAATGCTTTGGACACTCTCCAAAGCAGCAAGTTTTGCTATTGCAAGGAAAAGGTTTGCACCTTTCATATGAGTTGGAAACATTGCCATGGAAGCAAGGCAGGCACTTAAACAGCTGCCTATGCCCAAGCTGTCACTTAAACTTTCTTTGAAGCCTGATTGCCACCACAGGAGTCTAAGCAAGAACTGATGAGCCACTGTTTCCTAAGGTGCTGTTCTGTCTGGTAACTCAATCTTCCCAGATTAGCATTGTGCCCAACAGTGTCAAGGTTTCGCTGTGCCAATGGATGTCAGAGTTCATAGGATACTTTCTTCTACTGATGTACTAAGGAACTTGCACTATTTTTGCAAGCCTTTAAAAGTGGTCTGGATGTGGAATGTACAGCCAGTGCCAGGCTTACCTTCCTGCTCCAGAATGAGACTGCCCTTCCTGGATGGCATGACTTGCATAGAGAACTTCTGATATTGTCACAGCAATGTACACATTGCTTATCACACAGAGAACTACACACAGAGCGCTTTGGCAGCCTCTCGATTTGTGGGTGACTAGCACTGGCTTTCCACAGAGCCATTTTATGATGTTATGGTAGGTGTGGGGCTTGGCATGTCACCTCCCCACCTACCTTACGTCAGTATTATAAAATCATCATTATGTATGTTACTGTATTAGTAATGACTATACAACCACCTTCCACATCTGCTGCAGCACAGGTTGGCAAGCTGGTCTGCAGGAGGACTTAGAAGAGCTTGGTTTCCTGCAGCTGAGTGCCTGTGGAATTTGAGACAGTGCAACTATAGGGTTTTAATGCCACATTCTTAGCTTCTCTGTCTTACTCTTAAGCTTGTCATGCTCATGTCATATCAGCAGTGAAAACTGCCCTATAACTTTTCTATTTGCACTAAGCATGTGCTAACTAAAGGTGTTTGGGATTTCCATTCTTTTGTCATATATGCTAAAAATTGTATTTTGTTCAGAAACATATACAAATGCTGGGGTTTGGGAAAAAAATGGGAAAAAAAAAGTGCACTCCCAGAAGTTTCAAATCTTCTGGAAACTAGGTTAAAAAAGAAATAAATTAGATGTAGGGCTTTCACTTTCTACCTGCTGCTGTACTAAAGGAGTAAAATGGTCACAGCACTTTATTTATAGCCACAGCTCTAGGACAGCACTGCTGGGCACCTTGCTGGCAGGGGCATTTCTGCTCTGTAGAAAAAGCCTTTCCTCAGTAGGAAGCCAATCTTTATTACTTCCCTACAGTAATGTCTCTAGGTACTGAGCATGCTAGAAATGAGAGGCACAGAATTAAACGCAGTCTGTTGTACACTGCCGCCAAAATTTAGATACCGTTTTAGCCATCTTCTTAACTCCCTGAAGGTATACAAGTCCCTTTTTAAAGGATGGGGCTTTGCACAAGACAGGAGAGGGTATAGAATAGGGACTGTTTGGTGGGTTTGGGGTTTTTTTTTGCTACATATGCACTTTTTTCTGTGTCCACCAGCAAGTTAACAACTGAATACGTGGCTTTCTAACAAATCACTGGCTTAAAGAACATACAAAGAAATAACAACAGAGCAGAAAGACTGTAAGTCATGTAAAACTATGGAGATCTCTGCCAAAGTAGGTCAATGCATTTGCACATCAGTTTTAGCAGAACTGCTGGAAGATTCCTGAGAGAGGTAAAAATCTGAAATAGCTTTATTTGTGACAGGCTTTGCAATCTGTTTGGACTGACTTAAAGAAGTGGTTAAAAATACACTGAAACAAGTACTATAGAAACAGACAATAGAAGTCATGTTGAGAAGAGAAGCAACATGTTCTTATCATTATGCAAAGCTCTAAATGATTCCTCCAGCACCGTACAAATGTTTCTGATTTAATCCCTGAAATGTCTCATACTTATTATAATTTTTAGCCTTAAGAATTAACAAACCATGAGAATTTTCAGATGCTCACAGCAACATTCATCATCCCAGGCAAAAACCAGTTTACCTGGGATTTCATCAAACAGCAAGAAGACAAATAGAGTATTTCTGGGAAGTTTAATGAAAGATGTGTCAATTCAGATCCTGGTCTGTATCTAGGAGCTGTAGTATTTTCTGCATGCTAAATATGCATATCACCAGAGGTATGGAATTTGATAAAATATTCTTAAACACTGTCATACTGTGCAAATTCTTGAGTGCCTTAATATCTTTCCTCAAACCAGTATGCTTTCTACAAAGATACCAAAGTTTTCTTCTCCTTTCCCAGTCTCCTGTAGCTAAATTTAATTCCTGGTTTTTGGCTATGCTAAACAGCTACAACTGATAGACAACTATAATTTTTGAGTTATGTTTTCAGCCAAAGAGCTCAGTTTAGGGCTCTGGAATGCAAAAACCCAACCAGGGTATTTGTATCACATGTGATTGCAAGCCTTTCCTATAAATAGTTGGGGCAGGAGAGCACCTGTGCTTTTTCCTCCCAGCATTTTGATGGCTAGCTTTGTTGGCATATCTGCAATAGACACTACATTAAATTCAAAAAAGAGGCTGAGTCAGTTGTAAGTATTGGAAAGCATCCAAATTCTCTTTGGATTTGGTTCTAAGAGAGAAAACATAATTTTCTTGTCTCCTTCCAGATTAAACTCCATTCCATTTTCTTCTGCCCTCAATGCACACTCCTGAAAAATCTCACAGATGCATTAACATTCAGTCTATGAGATATTTCTAGCAGGTAGGCTACTACAATGTTTAGGTTCTCCTGTAGTTACAAGGCCTTGATTTTAGCCTACCCTTACAATGCATAAATTGCCTTTAATTCTGACAGCCCTGAACAATGCCATCTTGACAGCCTGCAATGTCTCGTACCCTTGCTAGCTGCACCATCCTGTCTTTCAGGCTGTCACTTTGATTTTCTGTTTTTTCCTGATAGAGAGAAAACATTCATAATCACCATCTAAATCATAAAAAGCCTGGATTTTCACAAGTCTTCATGGAAATTCATGAGGAACATTTTCCTTTTCAGTGCACATTGTTGGGAAATTGCTCAGAACGCAGGTGAGAAACCAGTGTTCACATTTTCTTTCTTTCCCTTATACAGGATAAATAAATCCCCCCAGCTGGTACCACATAAACAATCCCATGTTCAGACACAGGGGGAGCAGGGTGAGGAGAGGGATAGTATATCAAGGGAAGCACGAGAAGCAGATTCAGGTTGTGAATATAAACTACATCTACATGAGGAAACCAGCTTATGTTGTTGACCTCTTAAACTCTCCTATTGAAGACTTCATGCTACAGAAAGTACAAGCTATTTTCTCACTGCTTGAAAACTTTGGTTCAGTTGCCTGCAGACTCAGGAAGTTTTGCTGCCCAAGTTTATAGCAAATCATGTTTTCAAGGCTTTCTTTACAAATTCAAAGGAGAGGAGCCTGGAAATGGACAGCAACAGCACAAGCTTTAGACTGTGCAGAGTGCTGGTGACTGTTTGGGTCCAGGCCATTCTGACATATCACAATATTCTTGACCTAACCTTGCATGAGCCATCTTGCATATGCTAACATCTGCGTTAACTCAAGAAAAGATCACCAACCAAGAAATTACCCCATCACTCAAGTGAGTTGTACTGTGTTGAGCTTCAGATTATTAGACGGATGAGAGTCTCCAAGCTGGTTTAAGGGTAGCTCAAGTACATCTGTGCATCCACAATCCACAGTTGTTGATTGCTTATGACACAATGTAGTCAAATGCGTAAAAAACCACACGTGTTAGTTCTCAGTGGTCTTTTTTTCTGTTTAAAAATCAGCTCCATTGAAGTACAGGTTGGAAAAGACCTTCAACATCATCTAACCACTAACTTAACTCTGCCAAGCCATGCTAAACCATGTCCTTAAGCTCCATATCTACATGACTTTAAATATATCCATAGATGACAATTCAACCCCCTCCCTAGGCAGCCTGTTCCAGTGCCTGATGACCCTTTCAATTAAGAACCTTAACTTCCTCTGACACAACTTAAGGTAATTTCCTTTTGTTCTATCACTTGTTACTATCACCTCTCTATACTTGCAGCTCACGTTATTTAAACCCCATCCAGCCAAGACTGGTTCCAGAAACTGCTCCACCAGACTGGTGGTGTTTGTCCATCACATTTCTGTCATGATCTTAGAAAAGGTGATTGCAGACTTCATGCAAGCACTCATATGTGCGCAAATGCATGCATACATTTGCATGTCTATGAATTCCCCTTCCTATCACCATCCATCACCTACTAACAATTTTGAAGCTCTTAGCCATTTCTAGACAAAGCACAGAATCACAGAATTATTGAGGCTGGAAAAGACCTCTAAGATCATCAACTCCAGCCTATGACCTAACATCACCATATTGGCTAGAACACGGCACTAAGTGCCACATCCAGTCTTTTCTTAAATGTTTTCAGGGATGGGGACTTCACCACCTCCCTGGGCAGTCCATTCCAGTGTCTAATCACCCTTTCCATGACGAAGCTCTTCCTAACATCCAACACATCCAACCTAAACCTCTCCTGGTGCAACTTCAGACCATGCCCTCTTGTCCTAGCACTAGTTGCCTGGGAGAAGAGCATGACTCCCACCTGTCTACAACCTCCCTTCAGGTACATAGTGATAAGGTTCCCCCGAGTCTCCTCTTCTCCAGGCTAAACAACCCCAGCTCCCTCAGCCTCTTTTCGTAAGACTTTCCCTTTAAATCTGACAGCAGAGCAGAGATTTCTAACATGGTTACTTCCTATGGGTCTTTACAAACAGGCAGGTAGCTAATGACTAAAAGCTCTATTGGCATAGGAGTAGCCTTGAGGAAAAGGTCTAACTTCTACCAAAACACAGAGACAATGGTCTTTGAGACCAGCATTAAATTTTCCAGGATCATTTTCTGACATTAAGGGCAACAGGCAGTGATTAGCCCATGTCATGTACTACTAAATGCTCTTGACATCCAAAACAGGGCCAAATACAAACTACCTGTTGGAAATGTCCTTGTCCAAAGCTTGCTCCCAAACTGTTTCTGAGCCATTTGTGAGACTGCTATGGGTACAGGCCAGCACCATGCCAAGCACCATTTGGGCAATTTCACAGTACAGATATTCCAATTCAAGTGGCCAGAAAACATACCCTGGGACAGTTTGACAGCTACTGGCAGAGAAACGCCACAGAAAGGTGTTAGGAGTGCCACCTCCACAAGAAAAACCTGAATCAAGGTCACCACCGTTTTAGACAACGGAGAATCTGAAGTGAAAATCCCTGGGAAAGAGGCGTCCTCAACACGTTGCTGACAGCATAACTTGTTTAGCTGATGGCAGCTTATTTAGAATTCGCTCCCACCAGCAATCCATTTCACGTATGAAAGAGCAACTCTCAGTCCTGGAAGCTGGATGCATGAGTGTTGGGTCTTTTTAGCATTCTCTTAGCTGTTTATATTTTGTTCTCTAATCTGTTTGTATTAGCTGCCACTGTGACTGTGTTTTCAGAGACATTGTAATTATATGCACCTTTAACACTTAGCATGTGAACTTGTTTATTTGCTATCAGTGGCCATGACTAAGAATTCTGACCATGACTTCCTGAGCTAAAGCACAAAGATGTTAAAATCTTAGGGTATGAAGTCTGTTAACCAGCAGCTGCAAAGTCTCATCTTGCATAGCACAAAGTGAGATAGAGGATAAATATTGAATATCTGGATACTGGATATCTGGAGACCAGCCTCCTGCACGAATAAACAGCTGAAAATTGTAGCAATGCTGAGAAGAAGATTAAGACTCTGAGGAACTGGAAACCTGAATGCCCAGGAGGACTCTGAAAATTGCAGTCTGTAAGCTCTCTCTCTTGGGTACCAAAGAACAAAGCCTAACATTTCTGCTGCAATGTTATTAACTTCTCCTGTCTGTATTTCCATGGCACCTAGTGACCTAAATCCAAGACAATCAACTGAAAAATGACTATGCATGCACTCTGTAGTATCTGTGGTGTGCATACACTCTCTTCAAGAAAAGACTCCTGTGAAGGAAACTTCTTGCACACTTTCTTCTTTGTCATAAACATACTAGTTTCATGAACAACAGCAATAATGAATCTTGCTTGCCAATAGATGTTTGTTCCCTCATTCCTTCCCATTTCATCAACACTAGGACACCTCTTCAAACTCATCATCTCTGGGAAGGGATGCATGGAGGCTGGCCATATCCTGCAGCTTGGATGGTGATGCAGTGGTCATTGCCACCCCAAATGGCCATGGGGATACCTGTTGTCCCATGAGAGCAGTGCATTAGGACTTTCTCCTCTCCAAAGCTGTAGAAACATATGAACTTTAGATACCTTTTCGATCTCTATCTCAGTCTGAAATCAACAAACAGGTTCAAAGTTATTAAAGAGAGGCTGACAGACAAGCAAATGGACAGCCAAGCAGAACAGTTGTGTAAGCTTTGTTTCCTTAGGAAAGCAGGCTAAAAAAAGAAACAAAATGCAGTATTCACTCATCAGTGTCTAAAGAAACACTGAAATCAGCTATTTAACACTTTGTAATGAGTGTAATGGCTCAGCAGAGTTATTTATTCTGCTTGAAAAACCTGTTTCTAGGCCCCAGAGGATTAGCTGAGAAGCAGCATAACCTTCCTGTGACCCTACCAGAGAAGAAGCTGGTCTAACTGGAAGTTTGAAACCAGTATTTTGACAGTGGTGGTAGCTATGCATAGATGTGCATCTAAAACAAGCACCAGAAAGGAGAAAGAGTTAAAGAAGAAAAGTAGGAGAGAACTTTAAAAAAACAACAGTCCAAAGGAATCAGCACAACAAGAAATGCATTTGAGTGGGCTAGGGAAAAGGTATATAATATAAATGACAAGCTAAAGGTCTGTTTGGACAGTCAACAGAAGCTGAACAATGAAGAAATCTACGGAATACAGATTTAGTCATCTTAAACACTTTTTAATCAACATGAAGCATCACCACTTCCAAACAACAGACACAAGAGCATAGAAGAACAGACAACATCTGCAACATGAAGCTGGGGCTTAACTCACAAATCTGTTTTCATCCACCTGCCAGCATTTGGTTGGGAAGGGCATGTTTATGTGAGAATGAAGAAAGAAACACAGGCAGGAGCTCTTGGCTGCCAGGGCCAGGCTAAACCAGTCTCAGAACACCTTCAGCTAATGGTATCTGACAGCAGAGAGATGCTGAAGTGTCAATTAGCAGATACTGAAAGCACCACTGAGCCTCATTTAGGAAAAAAAATATTAAAATTCTATATACAAGTAATACACCACAAATATTCACATATAAACCCACACATATAAATACCTGCATATATATGCATACACTTATATACTTACATATATTTATCTATATAAATAGTGTGATTTTATTCCCCAGCATAATACTGAGGAATAAAACCACATTCTTTCCTGCACTGAATAATCACCTGTCACTTTAATCCTGGCATTGGGTAAGAGCCTTAAATTATAGATTACTGCCCTTTGCCAGGTAAGAGTATTGTACATATTAATGGTTGGAATAATCTTACAGATTGTATGAGCCCTCTCTTGATCAATATAGGATTACTCTCTACAGGCCATTTTTTTAGTATTTGATCCTGGCTAAATTTTAGTGTCCCTGTAATTGATTTTCTCATGGGTTGTATTTCTTTCTTAGTGTCCAATGTATCTTCAAAACTGTTTTTTCTGATGTTCAGTCTAATTACTCTTTTTCTCCTGCATTGGCTCACATACCTTCCACCTTACTTTAAGTCTCTACTGAGACATTCACACTAGACATCTAATTAGCTTAGCCTCTCCCAGCAGTCAATTGAGAGAAATAAGAAGCTCCAAAGGCTGTAGAGGTTGTAGGTGGAGGGTCTCATTCTTAGAGAAATTTTACAGCAATAATTCCAATTAAAGTACCTCACTGGAAATGAGCTGAATCTGGGTCTGAAATACCCCCCTTCCTAAATAATCTGAGATTGCTATCTTTTGATTTAATGTCTCAACGTGCAGACACTTGCAAAACAAACACACATTGTGACTGAAACTCCAGCTTTTTCCAACATCACTTTTTGCTGCATTTCTCTGGACTATTTCCAGTTCTTTAAGATACTTCTATTACCACAGAGTCAAGTTATTGCAATTCCTAGGGTATACTACCACAGTATATTAATAATTGTCACCAAACAGTAAAAATGTTACTTTGCATCCAGTTTATATTTCAAAACTGTACCTAATTTCGTGTACTAAGGATGTGAACTAAGAAAATATTCTTTCTCTGGAAATATGAATTCTGCAGGTTATTTCCTAGACCCGTCTGGTTTCTATATCATCTCTTATCTTCATGTCTGTGAATTTCATTTGGATCCTATAAATGTCTTCCTCTATGCAAAAAGTAAAAATGAAGCATCTCCTGCAGCCCTTGCCAACAGAGAATTGTTAGAAGTCCTCTCACCCTTTGACCATCCTTGCTAGCTGTTGAGAAGACAATTGTCAATATAAGAGCAAGTGCTCTGGATGCTTCTGAGCTAGATTTAGCATGCATGTTGACCATGATTTGTCTCTTGCTTCCTATATTTGTATGGCTTAAAAGAGATGACTGGGTCCTTGGGGAGACACTGGGTGTCAGTGGGTGTCAGCTGCGGGAAGCAAGTCTCTTTCTGATGGTGTTGCTGTATTTTGTCTCACGGGACAGGCACACTGACACACTGCCCCTTATTCAAGTAGGACAGGCTACTTGATCAGCACAGTCTGAGGTGTGTTTTGACACCATTTCTGCCTTTCCTCACTTATTTGCTATCTAAGAATTGGCTCAGCAGTGAGACGTGGCAAGTAACCCCAACTGATTTTAAACTCTCATCAGTGCTTCAGTGCTGAACTACTAATAAAGGTATTAAGACTGAGCAGACAAAAAAGCACTTTCCAATCAATGGAAATACGCTTTTTTTTGGTTGGAAGCTCTATTTAAAATGCTGCTTTCTATCCTCTTACAAGCAACAGTTAAAATGTCTAAATGAGTGGCAGAATTGTAAATGAGGTTATGTAGCTTGATCGTAAAGCAGTGAAATATCGCAGGACTGGCTTTTAAGTGAAGATAAGAAGTTCCTATCAGACAAAAAGCATGTTTCAGAAAAAGTACTGCAGAATTTCTGGTCTGGCAGCATATGGAGTAACTTTCTTCCTGGTAAAGACTTAACACTATTACCAACTAAATGTCAAGATAAACATAAGGCTCCCTAAGACCACACCTTAGCACATACCTCATCTTTTTGTCTTCTGAGCCTACAAATATTTACACATTTAATGTTAAGTTTTTTATGGGTTTAGTGACCAAAAGTTAACAGTCAAAGGGACTATTCACATGACCAAAGTTAAGCCTCTGACTATGTGTTTGAACAGTCAGGACTTTGCACATCTTTTGTTCTACTGAAATTGATAAAGGCAATTTTTTCTGGTGCTTGAGTTGGAAATTCTAAACCTGTTTCCCACTGAATTTTGTCACAAGGACATTTACTCGACTTTTCAGGGCTTGTCAGTGTACGTGTGCAGAAAGAAAAGTGTCACGTAAGTAGTTAAAATGCTGAGATAGTCAAAGAGAAGGTGTCTGAAAAATTATAAAGTAGGTAAACAAACAGAAGACCTCACAGAAGTGGAGGAATTAAACGTACTGTAAGTTTGTATGTCCTTTAGCAGAGAAATATAAACTATATTTCTCTGTAAACTATAGGTGATTTTTGTTATTGCAGTTAAGGAAAAACAAGCCAAATGACCACTCATAACAATGTATTTCTGCTGTACTCATGACCAGTCTGCTTGCTTTCAGTAAGCAGTTCAGCTACACTGCGACTAATGCATATAAAAACCAAAGTTTTAGTTTGCTCAAACACTCTCCAATAGGAAATTCTGGATTTGTGCAAATAAATATTTGCTTCCACAGAAATGTTTTAGATGGGAAGAAATACTGTTGATGCAGCCAAAAGAGAGATGGAAATTGGATACACAAGACTCAGGCAACTAAATTATTTCAAGATGGATTTCTTTGTACTGTTTGCAACTAGGACAGCTTATCTGCCTCCAGTTAAGCTCTGATACTATAATGACAAAAATTGTCCAGCTAAATACGAACTGTCTGTGCTAAGTATCAGCTAGATAAGTATTCTGCTTTTCCAAAGAATTCTACAACAAACAAGCTTGGTGCTTCAGGGTGGAAAACAAACAAATAAATAAATATCTTTATCCCTAGCTTGAGATTTTAAAGATTTGTGCCTCATCACAGCAGACATCTTCACTCCTGATCATTGAAGAAAATCACACTTAAATTGCGGAACTAGTTTATTCAGGGGACACAAAGCATGTTCTTAAAGCATTTTCTTAAGTGCTTCCCTCTATCAGGGTTAGGATCAGTCAAAAGAAAACAATTCCAGGCAGTCACAGAGACTGAGCACTAAGAGGTCACATTTCCACCACTAATAAACAATCTTGTGTTTGTGATTGTTTGTGATGAATTTATAAAAACTAAACCTAATCTAAAAAAAAAAAAAAAAAGGGTTGACTTTGCTTTATAGATTTTTCCAGAGGTAAAGAAAGGGAAGGTCTATTTAAAAACTGGATAATTTTTCAGTTATTTTATTTGATTATTTTATTAATTTATTTGATCTTCAGCATAATTACACATACCACTTGGCTGACTAATTCAAGATCAAACAGTTAACAATCTAAAACCTGTACTCTACAATCACTTCATTAAATAAATTATTTCATTCTGCAGTGAAACTGCATTTGTTACAGTTGTAGGCTGAGGTATCCAAGAAATAGTTTCCAGAACTTGGTGCTTATGTAAGATGCAGCTTCATTAGTTGACTACAAACGCAAGTGAAAATGGAGAAGTAAAGCAGAGTAAGAGAATAAAAGAAATAAAAGACAGTAAGGTAATGAAATCATGATGGTCTTTTGGATGGTAATGCATCAGTCACTGGTTGGTGGAGGATGTACTCTTAACCCTTGTTCTTGCAATACAGTGCATACAGTCTATACATTTGTAGTCTATACAGTTTAAATTGATGACAACGCTTCTAAAAGTCTTTCTTAAAATCTGAATTTTAATACAACCCCCATTCAAAAAAAAATTGACCCAAACTACCTACTTGGCCACATATCCCAAGCACAGGTATAATGAGTTTTTCCAGATATCTATAAAATATATTATTTTGAGCATATTAGCACTAGAGTAGACCTGACTTGTCTGAAGGAAGTTGATTCTTTTAAAGGATTGATAGAAGTGTTGATTTCTGCAAGCATTTATTTAATAAAAGCTTGTGAGAAAAATTCACTTTCCAAAAAGCTAAACATTATTTTGTAAGAATTAAAATAAGGACTGAAAAATGTCTCAGTAGGCGTTTTGGAATCAGTCAGTAAACCTGATCAACCAACTAACCAGCCAGCTGAAAACAAAACAAGAAAGGAAGATCAAGACTTGACTTGAACTTTCTAAGAAAATGCAGAAGCAGAGTTACAACTTTTTCAGAGCTGAAAGGCAAGAATTTTCCTATGTGTACTTCTCCCACAAGGAAGAAAAGAATTGCATACATCTTTGCAAATCAACTGAGAGACTACAGTCAGCAGTATTAATGAACACAGAAAAGCTGTCTAAGCTACCAATGGCAGCTTCATATAATAAAAATAATTCTTTTCATTATAGTTAAAAAAATTATTTATGAGGCAGTCACACAAGATTTAAAACACTTGCTGTGATTCTGATTGCCTTGAGCCAAAAACCCAGAGTATTTCTGTGTGCTGGCTTTATAATTACTCTGTACAAAGACATAAACTGCTGCATATGCTAAGATGAACTGTGTCAAACAGTAAAACAGCCAAAGAAAGAAAGTGTTAAAATACTGCTTTTTCTGGTATCCTTGGAGAATATGTGGTGGTAACAAGTTATTTCCTGCCCGAATATTCCGTACATTTGGGAAACAGGTCTCTAAATGGAATCATAGAATCATTAAGGTTGGAAGAGACCTCGAAGATCAAGTTCCAATCGTCAACACAGTGCCACCATGCCCACTAATCTGTGTTCCGTACTGCCACATCTATATGCTTTCTGAACACCTTCAGGGAAGGTGACTCCACCACTTCCCTGGACAGCCTGTTCCAATACTTGACCACTCGCTCAGTGGAGAAATGTTTCCTAATGTCCAATCTAAACTTCACCTGGCACAGTTTGAGGTCATTTCCTCCTGTTCTATCACTAGTGACTTGAGAGAAAAGAGTAACCCCCACTTCTCTACAACCTCCTTTCAGGTAGTTGCAAAGACCAACAAGGTCTCCCTTCAGCCTCCTTTTCTCCAGACTAAAGAACCTCAGTTCCCTCAGCCACTCCTCATAAGGCCTGTCCTCCAGGCCCTTCACTAATCTTGCTTGTCCTCCTTTGGACACACTCCAGCATTTCAATGTCCTTTTTGTACTGAGGTGCCCAAAACTGAGCATAGTACTCCAGGTGAGGTTTCATTAGTGCTGAGAACAAGGGTACGATCACTTCTCTAGTCCTAAAATATATTTATATTACTCTGTGAAGATCTTGTTATTTTGTGCTAATCTGAAGATTTTAAAGTCAAAATAAGAGTTTTTCCAGACAATCACTCCCTGCCTGGCAGCATGGGCTGCACCACGGCCATCTATGCATATTCATTCAGGAAGCATGTATGTAGGAGATGCAGTCATCTATGCTGAACAACCCTCCAGCAGTCTTCAGTCTCCGTCTGTGGTAATGATCAGTCTGCAGGACCTTTTGTGCTGTGCTTATGAATGGTGAACATGGTTAACATGATGCTGAATCCATCCAGTGATGACAACAAGCACCTCTGGTTCCAGCTAGTTGATTGACACAATTCATTAAAAAACAGCAAGTGGACTTGTTTGGAGCTACTCTTGGGTAATTTCACTTACTGTCTGTAGCTGAAGGTGGCAAATTGTGTTGTGGAAGGAATATTTGGAAATCTTTTGTGTTTTGTAAATGAGGTATCTGATGAAATTCCTTTTCCTGCTTTGAACAGCAATTAAATAATGCAATTCATAAGAATTAAAGTATCAACTTTTTCATTTTAATTTCGTAAACCTTAATGGATATGAAAAGGAGTTAAAATCTTTGAGAATCCTGTTTCCATACTTAGATTAAGACTTACAAAAAATGAAAGAGAAGTGTAAGCATATAACTAGTTTCAAACACATAACTTTAAAAGTCTAGTCTAAACCCTCATTTGGATTGTTAACTGACTTGTGACCACATTATACAGATTAGTTAACGCTGATATCTAAACTAAATTTTTTCTCAAGTTTCTCTTGTATTAGAAGAAAACTACATACATGGGCAGTGTCCTAAAGCCACGGAAGCAGCAAGGGCTGCAAGTCTATCTTTCAGGTACCTGCAAACCTGAGCTGAACGTCTGCATTCCAGACATAAAAGGAATTAGGCGGCAAAAGGCAGGATTTTCTCAAAGCCACCCCCTGTGCCCACACCAAGCTAGAGCTAGAGAAGCTCAGTTAACAGGGAGAGGCAAGATGGAAGGGTGAAATCCAGGAACAGGCAACCAAAGCTCCTAGTGTGAGTGTGACCTCGAATCCTCACCCTTTTCACAAAATAGAGCTGTTTTAGTACCTCAGTGATTTAAAAATCACACACCAAACATGGCAGACTCAAATCTCCTCTCTGCCTGTAGGAACTAACATTTACATCTCCCACAAGAACTCTCTAATGACTCAGCTATGTAATTCCTCGGACTCTCACAACTCCCATTAAAACTCAACTGCTCTTTATGATGTGCTTAAATATTCACTGCACCAAACACCAAGCACCGTTTTTTTTGCTGCTGTGCCCTGTTGACTGTCCTAAGCAGTAGGCTTCACAGTCAGGCTATGAATTTAGCCTGAGCCTGACAAGTCCTGTGAACATTTTATTATACCATGCAAACCAGAGCAATTTCAAACCAGCTATTTGAGGTACCTCCACCAGCTCATGGACACCTGGGTTTGGAGACACAGACAAGATGTCAGGAGCAGCATTCTGGGCACTGGTACACACCCTACCATCAGGCTGGAGAGAGATTCAGGGGACAAGGTGCAAACGTGTTTGGGTCTTACCCTCTGAAAGTGCTCCAGAGAGGGTTGGAGTGAGTCTAGAGCAGACCAAAGAAAACGATCAAAGAGAGAGCATCTCTCCTATGAAAACAGGCTGAGGGAATTTGGGCTGTTCAGCTTTGAAAAGGCTCCAGAGGGCCCTTACAACAGCTGTCCAGTACCAGAAGGGAGCATACAGGAAAACTGGAGAAGGGCTTACTTTATGAGACTAATGATAGGACAAGAGGGAGAAGTTTCAAACTAAAAAAGAGTAGATTTAGATTAGATTTTAGGAAATGAGGGTAGTGAGGCACTGGAACAGGTTGCTCAGAGAACTTGTGGATGCCCCATCCCTGGAACTGTTGAAGGCCAGGTTGGATGGGGCTCTGAGCACCCTGATCTAGAGAGAGTTGTCCCTGCCCATGACTAGGGGGTGAAACTAGATGATCTCCGAGATCCCTTCAAACCTAAACCGTTTTATGAAGGTATGGTAATTTTTTGGGCAACACTTCGTTGCATCCCCAAACACACACCCGCCCCTTGTGAATACGGCTGAGGGACTTCACCTGTCCTGGTCGCCGCTCCTGCTCCTCACCGCCCCGCCCCGCCCCAGCCCCGGGCTCGCACGGCGGGTGCTGTAGATCACCGATAGCCTCTCGGTGACACCGTCTTGCCACCTCAGCCGCCGGCTGAGAGGGTGAGGGGTGTTGGCCATGTCGGGGAGTGCGGGGAATCACCCGCCGGGCGACCTCCGCAGCGGGCACAAAGAAGGAGGCGGTGGCTCACGACCGCGGCGACTCCACTTTACCCCTGCGCGGGGGGAAGGAACGGGCAGGAATATTCTGGACGGCGAGAGGGGAGGAGGGAGAAGGTGATGAATAACTTGACTAAATCTGCAGCAGCGCAGAGGGGGAGGGAGGCGGCGGTGGGTCATGTGAGGCGCAGTCATGCTGCAGGCCCGGAGAGGAGGCAGCGAGGGGCACCTGGAAGGACTAAGCAGCTCGGGTTGTGGGGGGGAGGTGTGTCTGCCTGCCCGCCCGCCATGGCCGCAACCTCGCCCCCTACCCGACGCTCCATCCCTGAGCGCTGACACACAGGGACAGCACACCACCTCCGCCTCCTCCACCCTTCCCCCTCTCAAGTTCGGCACTGCTCGGCAATTTCCGCCACTCGAGCGGAGCCTATTTCCGCCGGCCGCGGCCAGACAGGCTTTATGTCTGCCAGCGGGGCGCGCATGCGCGGAGGCCGCCGCCATCTTACGTTGTCTCTCGCCAGCCCTCCCCTTTGGCGAGCTTTCCCCTCCCCCTGCAGCCGCGCGCAGCGCCCTCCTCCTCCTCCGCTCCGGGAGGAGACGGGGCCGGGCTGAGGAGGGACCCGTGGCGGCGGAGAAGCCGGGAGAGCCCCGAAGGGAAGAAAGGACGGGGCACGGCGGGAGGAAAAGGAGGAGGAGGAGGAGGACTGATCTCCGACGCAATTCTGCGGTGGAAGAGCGGGTGCCGCCTGCTATAAAGGGGGAGGAGGCGGAGGGGGAAGGAAGAGCGTGCGGAGCGGAGCCTCCTCCAGAGACAGCCAGACATAGAGGGAGGAGAGAGCGGCTGCCTGGCTGGCTCCCCCTTCCTCCCTCCCTCCTTTTTATGGACTCTGTTGTCGGGCTGCCGCTGCTGCATTTCTTCCCTCCTTATTCCGTCTCTTTAATACCCAAAATGATTCAGCTCCATGGCTGCCATTGACGGGGATGTCCCTGCCCGGCTCAGCCTGCCGCTGCCGCCCTGCCGTGCGCCGGTCCTGTACGTATCTCCTGCTACTACTCACTCCAGCGGTGATGGCGAGGGGCGCCGGCTGCCTCGCCGGGCTGCCCTGAGGCCCTGCCGGGTGTCCTCGCCCCGCCGAGGAGGCGGTCGCAGCCGTGAGGAGGGCGGTTCTGCCGGTTACCGGCGAGCGGCAGGGAGGAATCGGGGTTCGTCCCTGGGGCCGGCCGGGTGCCGCGGGCATTGCCCTCGCCTGCTGTTCAAACCCTAGGGGAGAGGCGCGCTGGAGGGGTCGTGTTGGATCATCTCTTGGCAGCACAGAGCTGCTGTGCTGTCATGCAGAGCCCTGAGCCTGTCTCGCTGGGCACACTGGCCCC
>JAOXOE010000001.1:101914197-101940473 GCA_028565055.1 Phoeniculus purpureus | reverse complement strand
CCCAGCCTTTTTGTAGGCCCCTCTCAGATACTGGAAGGCCACAAGAAGGTCACCTCGGAGCCTCCTCTTCTCCAGACAGAACAGCCCCAACTCCCTCAGTCTGTCCTCATAGGAGAGGTGCTCCAGCCCTCTGGTCATCCTCATGGCCCTCCTCTGCACATGCTCCAGTATTTCCACATCCTTCTTGTAATAAGGGCCCCAGAACTGGACGCAGTACTCCAGGTGGGGTCTCACCAGAGCCAAGTAGAGGGGGAGAATCACTTCCCTTGATCTGCTGGCCACACTTCTCCTGATGTAGCCCAGGATCTGGCTTGCCCTCTGGGCTGCAAGTGCACACTGCTGGCTCATGTTGAGCTTCTCGTCCAGAAGCACTCCCAAGTCCCTCTCCTCAGGGCTAGGTGCCCCGAAGTCCCAGGTGCTGAACATCTATTCTCTCATTTGATCTCAGATCAGCCCACATATGTTTGCATTTCTATTTACTTTGTGTTGTGTTTGCTTGTCCTTTCTACTGAAGTTTTCTCCAGGAAACATGCAGCTTCTGGAGATGCCGTCATTTCACCGCCTTCCAGCAAGGGACCCAGGTTCAGTTAGGATTTTTGCCTATGTGACACTTACGCCAGTGGAACTACACTGGCAGAAAACTAACCTGATGATAGCTCCACCAAGATCCTGTTGCTGTAATTCAGTTCCCTCACCTATTTTTCATACATCTTCTCATCGTTTAGATCTTTATAGTGCTCTGCTTGCTAGGTGCTTTGGGAGTACTAGGAAATGGGCTAGCAGAGAACCCAAAAATAGATGTAAGCAGCTTCAAGTGCTTTGAAGGGTGCAGAGGGAGTATGTAACATGGCCATTACTTTAACTTGAGAGAGGAGCAGGTATAGAATGTTGATGTGAGGAACAGAGATAGGTCTTTATTTCTGATGGCTAGTAAGGAGGGGCACAGGAGCCATTAATCTTTCTCCTTCTGACCCTGTTTAATCTACGCCAGGTTATGATATAAACTTGCAGTCACAGACACATTTCTGCTAGGTAAACCTACAAATTCTCTCACAGAGCAAGTGTGATGAATATGGTTCCCTCGTTGCTGTTTTCTAGGAGCCAAACAGCATCTGCCTTGCCACTTGGCAGAGGGGCCAGTCAAAACACCCGCTAAAAGTCATTGCTCTTCAAACCGGCTGTAAAAAATTGAATGGACAAAGACATCTGGATATGACATCCCCACGTGCTGCAGGCTGCAGCACACGTTGGCAAGCCCAGGGAGAAGCCCAGGCAGAAGCTTCAGCTTCCCCTTATTGTTCTCTGCCAAGTCAGTCGCATGGCAGCCATGGGGCAGTGGGCTCCCTCAAGCAAGAAGAAGCCCATCAGCACCAGAGTCCCTGGTCAATCCCATGGCACTTCACTGATTTCCATAGCCATTAAATTAAAAAGTCCCACTGGAGATCCTCTTTTCAGAAGGCTGCTTGCACTGCACAGCAGGTTCAGAGAATATCCTACCAAACCCAGATTAGCACCCAGAGATGTACCCTTTATTTTTTTCATCAGCTTTGATTTTTTGGTTCTGTAGAGTTTTCTAGGCTTTGGCTCCCAACCTCACTAATTATGTGACTTTGTAAAAAGAAATTCATTTTTCACCACTTCTCCAGCACCGAAGTGGTTTTGTGGCTCTAAAGAAAACCTACTATTTGGTGCTTTGCCCTAAGTCACATGTGATGAACCAAACAGACTCATCCCTCACTAAAACATAAATCCCCAGCTCCATTGCAGAGTCCAAAGCTTTGAGCTGGCTGCCACATGCATGAGGTGCCCTGTCTGCACTTCTCACTGGCTCCAGCCCTCCGGGGTGTAGCTCACCAACACGATCATCCAGGCGGTGGACACAGCCTGAGAAGTCACACCACACAACAGTTTTAATTGTAGTTGTCTGCAAGCCTCCCGTGAGTCAGCACAATGAGACATTTACCAGCACAATGCGACATTTACTGGAGGGGCCATGGGGTATTAGTCGTCCCCCCTCCGTGCACGTTAGCCCCAGCTGGCTCGACACGTGCTCCCATATCACAAAACACAGTCTTGTGGCTGCACATCGCTCCATTCAGATCAGGGCCATCTCTGCCCTTGCTCACCCAGCTTAGGAGTGAGAAAACAACACCCACAAACGTTCAGCAAATGAAAGATGAAACCTTTCGGAAGAAAACAATTCAAATGAAAGTATTTCAAGGAAATGATTTTATCCCTCAGAAATTTGCTTCATCCCTTAATAAATGAACAACTTCAGTAACGACTTTTTCAGGTTACACTGTGCTGGCAGTTGTTATCTGCAGAAAGGATTAGCTTGTCCGTGGATGGAGCGCGCTGCACACACACCCTGTTCCCATGCAGATTCATGCAGCAGGGAGCTGTGCTTTCAGCTCTGAGCTTGGACGTGTTTCTGTAGCCAAACCTGATCACTGTGAAGATGATTAGGGCAGTTTATGTCTGGAATCTGCAGGACTGTACTGTACCCAAGAGGAAAATGTTCATTGATAGGGGAAGTGCAAGATCTGTGATCTTGTAATTACGCAGATGTTCCTCTGCAGAGGTCTGCGGTATGTGAGCAGGTCCACAATGAAGGCTTTTGGCTGCAGCACTTTTCCAGTCCACTGTAGTCCAGCTGTTCCTGCTCTCAAGTCTCCTCAGCTGCAGCCCTGACTGGCACATCAGTGTGAAGGGTTTTGTCTCTCACTGGGGACATGAACACCACTGACACCCAAAAGGCTCTTTGAAATGAGAATGCTGCTCTTTCTGAGTACTTTGTGTTGTTGCTCTGTTGGGCTGTAGCAGAAATTTGCACTGTGCAGCTCACTGGTGGTGGCGACACCAGACTACAGTGGAGATGACCAACTTTTCTATAAAGATGCCACCATTGCCAGCACAGGTTGTTGGCACGCAGGTCAGTCGCTTCTTCCAAACATCTCCAGCCAAAGGAACGATCCTTAAACCTTTAGATAAAAAGAAAACCTCCTCTCACAGCCATGTTTCTGGTTGATATGTGAATTGGTGCAAGAGTTGCAGCTTTCTCAGCTTGAATCCAAACTTACTTCTCCCAAGTCACCAGTGATGGAGCAAGAGGAAACAGCTTCAAGTTGTGCCAAGGGAGAATTAGATTAGACACTAGGGAAAATTTCTTCACTGAAAGAGTGGTCGAGTATTGGAACAGGCTGCCCAGGGAGGTTGGTGGAGTTGCTGTCCCTGGAGGTGTTCAAAAAATGAGGAGATGAGGTCCTGGTTAAAATGGTTTAGTAGGCATGATGGAGTCAGGTTGATGGTTGGACTGGACGATCTTGTAGGCATCTTCAACTGTGATGATTCCCTGATTATTCACATGATAAGACCATGGAAGACTCCACACAGGAAAATTGCAGAAATCAGAAAGGACTGGGCACCAAAAGAGGTTGTCCTCAAGGTGTGATGGCTCTAACACCAACAGAACAGGCGGTGCAAGAATGCCTAAGCCTTGTCCCGAGTTTCTTGCCTTGCTGGGTGAAAGCCATCCTCCTCCAATAAACACTGTTCCCATAAAACCTGTCCTCCCTGGAGAAGCCAAAGCATCGCAAGGTTGGAGTGCTGTGAACTTCTAGTGACCCCTGGGCAGCTTTTGGATGGGGAATATGATCCCTGTTGATCTTGAGGAAACTGTAGCTGTTTCTAACCTCTGAGGGTTTATGAGGGAGTTTAAAGAAACACCCAGCTGGGTTATGCCTCTCTGCATTAGAAAATAATCCTGACCCCCCCACTTCCCCCAGATCATAACCTGGTTGTGCATCTGCTGCAAGACTCAGCTCCTTCCCTGTAAAACTCAGACCTTACACGGGACAGGTTGGGAGCGAGGAAATGTTACTCCAGTTTTCCTGATAAGGAGCCAGGAGAGGCAGAATGAAAAAGTGGGGTTTTTGCACAAAGCCATAAACGACAACTGTTTCAAATCTGGGGAACAAGCCTGAATCTCTTTACTCTTAGCACTCTCTTAGGATCACAGAACTACAAAGGTTGGAAGAGACCTACAAGATGATCAAGTCAAACCATCACCCCAATGCCACCACGCCCGCTAAACCATGTTCCCTTCTGCCACATCTACACATTTTTTGAACACCTCTAGGGACGGTGACTCCAACCCCTCCCACGACAGCCTGTTCCAACGTTTGATAACCCTTGTAGTGAAGAAATTTTTCCTAATGTCCAAACTAAACTTCCCCTGTTACAACTCAAGGCCATTTCCTCTTGTTCTGTCACTAGTGACTTGGGAGAAGAGACCAGCCCCCACCTCTCTACGACTTCCTTTCAGGTAGTTGAAAAGAGCAGTAAGGTCTCCCCTCAGCCTCCTTTTCTCTGAAGTAACCCCCAGTTCCCTTGGACGCTTCTCATAATATCCGTCCCACAGGCACTTCACCAGCTTCACTGCTGCTCCTCTTTGACACATTCTATTTTGTGACAGCAATCTAACTCCCTTTCTCAGTCTCAGGGATCTGGGTCCAACAGTCTCCAGGGCAGAGGGCAGCCAGGCTGATGCAGAAGGAAGCTTTGGTGGCTGCCCCCTGGAAATTGTCTCAAGGCTTTACGGATGTGACATAATGCAGCTGGGTGCAGCACGGCAACTGCAATGACTTTACACCCGCGGCTTTGGGAGGGGAAATGGTCTGGAGCAGCTTTAGGTAAAGATGTTACCCAAAAAGCTGTGTACCTGAGACCTGCATTACTTCCTGTGCAGGTTGTGAGTTCCCTTGTGTGTTTTACTCAAAGGAAAAGGCTTTTAGGAGCTGACAAGAAGAATTGAAGTAGCCAGGGACAGACAAGGGGGAGCACATCGAGTACTATTTGCCTACTGTAAAATAGCGTTGGAGGGAGCCAGAAAAGAGAAAGCAGAGGCAGTGCCAGGTCCTAGAAGAGCTACACAGTTCCCATTCCCACAGTACTTTATAAAATTGCAACAGGCAGCTCCAAGGCAAGAACGAAGGCTGCTGCGCAAAGCACGGTTGGAAAACAAATTGCTGAAGGGCTAGGTGGATATTTGGAGCAGAAAGCAGGATTTATTGGCAGGACACAGCCCCTGTGTATGTTTTATCTTCCAACAGTCTATTTACACAGGGAAAAGCTCAGCTGAGCTAAACCTGGTGCTGCAAGCCTATGAATCGCTGCCCATCCAGGAGTGCCCCAGAGAGACATAATCCTAAGGAAAAGCATTTGACAGGGTTGCTATGGTTTCTTACATCCACCAGCTGAAAAGCTGTGGGACTGGGAAGAGGAATGGGGCAGTGCCTGGGGGAGCTTTGTGTGCTGGAGGGCACTGTGGGATGGGGGACCTCAGATAAGTGAGAGAAGGTTTATTGTGGTTATTTCTGGGCTCTGGGAAAGGACGAGCAGGTCCTTGCCTATGATCATAGAATCATAGAGTCATAGAATGTATTGGGTCAGAAGGGACCTCCAAGGGTCATCTAGTCCAACCCCGCTACAACAAGAAGGTACACCTCTAACTAGAACAGGTTGCTCAGACTCCATCAAACCTGACCTTGAATGTCTCCAGGGGTGGGCCTCCACCACCTCTAGGTAACCTGTTCCATGACCCACCACCCTCACATTAAAGAACTCTTTCCTAATGCCCAGCCTAAATCTACCCTTTTCCAACTTAAAACCACTAGCCCTCCTCCTATTGTTCCGTGCCCTGTGAACAGTTCTTTCCCAGCTTTCTCATGGGCCCCTTTCAGCTTTTGGAAGGTTGCTATAGGGTCCTGCCGGAGCTTTCTCCTCTTCAGGCTGAACAACTCCAACTCTCCCAGCCTGAATCATCAGAAAAGCAGTTTCACTCCCCTCATCTTGTTGCCAGGTTTTTTGGGAAAACAGCACTGGCTGCTGATAAATGTTTCACACCTGTGAATTGGCTTTTCTGGCTGTTCTAAAATTTCTTCTGAGATGGTCGTCCACCCTCCCAGCTGTCAGTTGGCAGTGAGGGCACAACCTAAATGTCTCTCCTGCCTGCCCAGTGCTTACATTTGCTCTTCAGCCATGGCTCAGAGCAGCAGTGTATGTGTCCCCTGAATGGCCTGCTGCTTGGCATGGCACATCCAGGGGAAGGACTGCTCCTGCTGGGGAGGTGGGGAGGTGCTGCTGGAGCATTAGCTGGTGCTCCTAGGGATCCCAGCTCAGCAGACTTCAGCACCAGCTTGCACAGAGGGACACTTGGCTGGTCAATCAGCAGCTCCTCACCTACATGGGGGGCACTACTTTTCTCATGCTGCAGACCACAGTGCTGGGAGCCTAGAGACATATATATTTGTGCAGGTACGTATATGTGCATAGAAGTGTAAGAAGTCAAACAAGACGTTATAAATGTGCAGTGAATTCTTTGATTACACAACCTGATTTACTGGGCTAAACAATAGGTCTGTTACTCTGTGCTGTGTAACTGTTATTGGAGGACACACCTGGCCTCTGAGCACCAGTATAGATTGGGGACTGACTTGCTGGGGACCAGTGTAGGAAAAAGGACCTGGGGTCCTGGTGGACAGGGGAATGACCATGAACCAGCAATGTGCCTTTCTGGACAAGCAGGCCTATGGCATCCTGGGGTGGATCAGAAGTGCGGTGGTTAGCAGATTGAGAGAGGTTCTTCTCCCCCTCTACTCTGCGCTCATGACACGACATCTGGAATTTTGTGTCCAGTTCTGGGCCCCTCAGTTCAAGAACACAGAACTGCTTGAGAGAGTCCAGTGCAGAGCCACAAAGATGATGAAGAGAAGCGGAACACCTCCCTTATGAGGAAAGCCTGAGGGAGCTGGGTCTCTTTAGCCTGGAAAAAAAGAAACTGGAGGGTGACCTCATTAATGCCTATAAACATGTGAAGAGTGGGTGTCAGGAGGATGGAGCCAGGCTCTGCTCAGTGTCATCTAATGATAGGACTAGGGGCAGTGGTTGTAAGCTGGAACATAGGAGGTTCCACATAAATAAGAGAAGGAACTTCTCAGTGAGGGTTGTGGAGTCTCCTTCTCTGGAGATGCTTAAAACCCGCCTGGACATGTTCCTTTGTGACTTGGTCTAGTTGATCCTGCTGTGACAGAGGGATTGGACTAGATGATCTTTCGAGGTCCCTTCCAATCCCTAATGATTCTATGAGTCTATGATTCTAAGCTGGACCTATGGAGAGCAAGGAGAACGTGGCTGGAGCTGTATCCCCAATTGCGTTGCCCTGGGCACTGTAATAAATATATTAAGCAATGATGAATGTATGTGTTTTAAGATTAAATCTACTCCCTAACGGAACTTCTCACTGTCAGCCTTTTCTCATGCCTTCAAACTCTGTGGAACAGAATGACCACTTCTGGGTGGAACAACTTCCTGAGTCAAAAAGGCATCGTCAAAAGACTGACGAAAATTCACAACACCCGGAAAACAGTTTTTGCAGATAAAACCAGTGAAACCATCTTCCATAAGCTCCCTCAGATTTAGTTCTTGATCTGGGGATTTGATTTAAAAGAGCTGAACTTCCACCCTGGCAATCCCGTAAGAGGTGGAGAGATTTTATGAAGGGGAAAATGTGCACAGTAGAGGATCATCTCCTTTTTCTTGATGCTTGATTCTGAAATCTATTCCCAGGTTGGCTGAAGACTTCAGAAGAGTTGGGCTCTAGCTGCACATGGCCCATCCAGTACTTTCATCTTCGAAGTAGAATAAAGGGTGTTGTAGTTTACACTGAGCCAGGGCTAAACTATAGCAGTTCCTCTATCACCTGGTGACCCCTCCCCAGGGCAATCCTGGGGATTTTCTGAACGGGAATCAGGAAAGGGAGAAGGCACCCACACGCTGAAATGAAAATGGATTTCATGAAACAGTCAGACTAATACCAATTGCCAGGATGAAGTATGCAAAGTTCTATTTAGCCTGGCAAACGCACAGTGGGCACAACGAATGGCAAAGCAGTCATCAGGCGCGAGAAACAGAAGACAAGCAGCTCAGAAGGAGCCCAAGCAGGAACCCAGAGGAATGGAGAGCCGGAAGCACTCCAATTCTTAGCAAACTTGCCCTTTTATACGGTGTGTGGTGTTTGTAGTCTGGGACACATCTGTCAGCCCTGGCTGACTCCCAGTGCTAATGATCTGTAGACTATAGTGGGCCTAAATTCTGTCCCAGTAAAACCAGAACATGGCAAGAAGCAGCAAAAAATCTGACAGCATGCTGAAGTGTCCATCTGAAGACATCCTTCCCATGCCATCCTGCAGCGCAGCCGTGTTGTGGCACCAAAGCAAACCTGGGCATATGGGTTGTCCTCTGACTCCGCTGAGGCAGTGCACAGCTACCCAACTTGTCTCTCTTGCACCTGGTAGGGCCAGAAGGTGGTGGTGATGGGTTCTTGAAGAAACCAGGTGGCAGCCTGGGTCTTCTTTCCAGTAGAGGGCACTGACTGATGAAGGTACAGTGAAGGGTGGTGAAGACAACCACAGCAGGTACCAATGACCACAGGGCAGCTGCAGTTGCCTCCTGCCCACACCATGATACACAGCAGGAGGAAAATGGGGGAATTACATCAGAGCTGAGCTGGAAGCTATAAAAGCTGTAAAACCAGGCCCCCCACTTGCAGCCCTGCCGTGCATCCAGAGATGCTGGGCACATTCAAACTGGCTGATCCATCTCTGCTTGCTGGAAAGAAAGGAAGTATTGCCACAACCACCTCTAAGTATTTGATTTGGAAGTTTGGGAAAACCATCAAACCAAACAATTCCTTTGCCAGCTCTCTCATGCATCTGGCCTTCGGCTTTTCCACTGGAGCAGGGCCAGCTGGAGGGCACAGTCCCAAAGCTTTTCCCAGGCCATTTTGGGGAACAGCAGCTGCATCCAGCTGGACCTGCTGACCAAGAACAAGTTCTATGGGATCTCTGCAGTGCCTTCTCAGACACAAACGCTGCTGGTAGGTTTTTGGTGAAGAAGGCTGGAAGCAAGGACAACAGAAGAGATTTTTTTTGATGCAGTAAGGCTTTTTTAACAAAATGTCAATAAACAGGAGAATTATGAGGTTTTAGAAGCAGGAAGATGAGAGGCTGAGTCAGACAGTGCTGCTGATCACAGCTCTGCCTGCAAACCGGGAAACGCAAAGAAAATCATTTCTGCACCGTAGAAATATCTAATTATCATCTGCCATCCAAAACACTTCCAAAGAGAAACTCCTGCAGAGACCTTTGAAGCTCTTTTAAAACAGAAAGTAGGAAAATACTGTGTCAGACTGAACCAAGATGCAGAATGTGATCATACAAATCCCATGTCTTGGAGTGAAGCCCAGGCGATTCTGACTTTGTTGTTTTTACCACAGTTTAGCAATTCAGCAAAATCGCATCTGCAGTCCCAGATCTACTGGTTTTGGTAGCAGTGGTACTTGAACTAATCACTTAAATAAATAAGCATTTAAAAATCTAGAGAAGGACTAAGATGGCTGTGAAAAAAAAAAAAAGAAGAATTAACTTCCAGCAATTTATTTGGGGGATACAGATGACTATTAATTCTTGAATTCTTCATTTTTAAAGAGGATAAAACCTGCTAAGCCTTCAGTTCCTGACACATCTCTTTGGAGCAAGTGGGCAGCGAGAGCAATTAATGAGGAGGTCTTGGGCAGTGCCAGTGGGACTGAGCTCATTGATGCATTTTAATCTTTCACCCTCCTAAGAGAAAGGAATCGGTGAGGTAGGGGGTGCACAAGCACGCAAGGGTAATAATTGGTGATGAAAACAGGGCAGTAACCATCACTGCTTCACCTAAATGATCTTGGCCAACATGTGTGGCTCTGGGCTTGCTTTTGACCTTCCAGAAAACCTTGATGGCATTCTTCAGATGTGAATCCCACTTCAGAGGTCCCTTCCAACTCCTATCACTTTGTGGTCCTGTGATTTTGTGGCTGCTGCTGTCCCCCGTCCTGCTGGCAGAAGTGCTGGAAGAGCTGCAAAAAGGCCACAGGTCCGGAAGAACGATGCCAACAATGGCTTTGGTGACCTAGACCTTCAGTTTTTTCCCCTTGAAATATCTCTCAAATTAAGCTTCTCTGGTGAAAAGCATAGGGTGAGCAAACATTTTGAACTGTTTATTGAATAAAATAAGGTTTTAAAAGCCACGTTATTGTTCTAGGACACAATGGTCGTCACTGTTTTTGTTGGTAAGTACCAGTGTGATTTAAAGCTGCTGACAGTACCAGACGCTCACAATGAAATCATCTCTCCCGGCCCTCCCCATGGTTCAGGCAGACACTCATTTGTATGTACGGGTTCAGCCTGTCTGCTGCAGCCGGCCAAAGAGACAGATACTTATGGCATATGTTAATTACAACCCAACAACTTCCTTTCATTTGGGTGTTTATTAACATTCTCACTTCTGCCCATGGAGGCAGCTGGCAGGAGATGCCGAGGCTGCTGGGGGTCACATGTGAGCTGCAATCTGGAACCATGACGTGCACCAGATTCCGCCTGTCAGTTGGACAGCAAAGCCAGCATCCCAGTGAAGACTTTTTTCCTCCCTCTGCTCATAAGACTGCAGATGGAGATGGAAGATCAGGAGCAAATTCCCAGCTGCAGACCTCTCCACTGCTGCAGGTGCAGCTTTGCTCTGAACTTGGGATTTCCCTGGAACTGCTGTTGTGTAACTGGCCTAAGGAGCTGGAAAACAGCTCAATAGTTTGTAATTTAGGGGGGTCGTAAAGTGTCTGGTGTAACTGGTGAATACACCCAGACACGCTGTGCTGCGAATAAGGGGAACTTGAGTTCATACAAAGTCAGCATCCATTTACTCTGAGTGTAACTGAAGACAGATATTTCAAAGGCAAATGCAAGAAACACTTAAAGGGACGATCCAAGATTAGTATTTCAGGTGATGTTTCCTCATCTTTTCCGCTCACAACTGTTTCGTGACATTGGAAAAATGAGATAAAAACGTATTTTTTATGAAAGGATATTGGTTGTTGTTTCTGAACTCCTCATCCTTTTTGAGGGTTGTCTGTCTTAGAAGAAGAGTTCTTATGGAGTGGTGGATCGAGATGGTCAGTTAACTCTACATTATATTACAAAACTCCCTTCAGATGTCTTTTGAAGTCATTGTGATTCAACTTCATGCAACTTTACTTGTATCGCTGTGCTGGCCGCGAGTTGCGGCAGGTGGAGCAGGACTGCGCGCTGGCAGGTTTGGCAAGCACAGACCAAACCCATCAAGCTCAAGGTGTAAAACAAAGTCAGACACAGGACCACAAAGGAGAGCAGTAGAGCGTGCTGTTCTCGGCTGCCTTTTAAAAATTGTTAACCAAAAGGCATCTTCAGGGTGGGTTTGTTGGAAGCGGCTGTGTGGCTGATGCTTTGAGGCAGCATGAAAAAGAAACAGGAGAGTCCCTTTGCTTTTGTTTTCAGGCTGATTTTGATGTGTGTCAAGCACGGTGTGAGCTACACCTGAGTATTCGAGGCATCGCTCTTAGCATGCATTTAGCATCTGGGGACTTCGGAGATCTGGTGACTATGAGTTGTTAAGTCTCTGCCCAATTCCCTACAGCTTTCAGTCATTGGGAAGCAAAGCATAATTAGCAATTTTTACTACCTCACTATTTAACCCTTCTATGCTTTGGTTTTGGGGGTTTTTTTGTGCTTTTCAGTCACAAATATTCAAACCAAAATTGTATATGCACTTCTGTTTGGTGAGATGTGCAAAGAATTAGAGCAGATTGATGTGATAAAACTGTCCTTTACAGCTGGCTGCTTTCTTCCTTCTATACCATGTTTACCTTCTTCAGGTTAATTATTTTAACCTCAGTTTTGTTGCAAAAAATTTGTAAAATGAAATAAAATCAAATGATCAAATGATCAATCAAAATGTAAAGTAAAATAAAAACAAAATACTTACAGACTCACGGAATCATTAAGGTTAGAAGAGACCTCCAAGATCATCAACTCTAACACCACCATGCCCACTAAACCATGTTTCCTGGTGCCACATCTATGTGTTTTTTGAATACCTCCAGGGATGGCAACTTCACCACCTCCCTGGACATTTAATTACCTGGTCAGACATTGTTCTCACTCCTTACGCTGCTGGACTGATGGAACATTCTAATTATTTATGGAGATTCAGTAAAGCCAAAACCTTTGAGCACTACAGCAGAGAGTAGTTTCCACAGATTGTACTAGTCCACTGCATCTGTCTCATAGAAAGAGGTGGTCCATGAGACAAAGAAAAAGCTGTTTCCTTCTTAATGAGAAAAACACGACCCTGTATTACAACAGTCATGTAACCAGGAGGTGTACATGGGGCTAGGCTGTAATGGCAGATTACAAACAAGAACTAAATCCTCTGTCATTACCGTAGCACAAGGGCACTCACACCATCTGCATACACCCACATACGGTGAAGGGATTGTTTCAGTGCTCTGTGGCTCTGACTCTACTTTTATATTGACAGAAAAGATAAAGCTAGGGCAGGAACGTCCTTGGGTGGCTTCTGCTCAGTTCTGTAGGAATTTACCCTGTCCTAAAGTGTTTCACAGGATAAACTGTCTGATTGGTAAATCCCAGCTATCACACAGATGTACTACATCCAGCTGAGCACAAGAAAGACATGGACCTGCTGGAGACAGTCCAGAGACGGACCACAGAAATTATCAGAAGGGTGGAACACCTCTGCTATGGAGACAGGCTGAGAGATTTGGGGTTGTTCAGCCTGGAGAAGAGAAGGCTCACCTCATTGTGGCCTTTCAGTTCAGTTTCAGCAACCTGATCTAGCTGAAGATGTCCCTGCTCTCTACAGAGGGTTGGTCTGAATGACCTTTAAAGGTTCCTTCCAGCCAAGAGCACTCTGTATTTCTATATTATTGCTATGTACGTATCCACGGACCACACTCAAGGGTCCACTTCCCCCACAGTTTTGTGTGCATGCACTGAAAAACCATTATCAGGCCCCTTATCATCTCTGTGATTGGCCAGCATCCTCACTGGTCCTAGGTGGAGCCAAATGCACTGATCACTAGGAGATGCTGCTTGTGCAGAAGCCTTCTAGGTAGTTACCTTGCCCTCCAGAAGTACTCACCATCTTGACTCCAAGGATGACCATCCCTGTGGATGATCTTTGAGGCAGGACCTCAGACATTGTTTCCACACTGAAAGCCTGAACACTTCAGAAGTTCATCATTCTTTTCAACCCTTCCTGCACCATGTATCAACCAGCCAGAGACTGGGAGAAACATGAGGCTGGATTGCCAATAAAAACACACCCCTAAGTCCTAGAGGAATTTGGGATACTTTTCTCCAGAATTCTAAGACCTTCCAAATCAGAATAATTGTACCAGTCTCGAAAATGAAAGCTGTGGATGAGGAAGTCTTGAATCATGAACAGGAAGCACTGTCTGAACTGATAACAGAAAGGCTGTTCTAAAGCAGACTGAGGAATACAGCAGGACAGCAGCAGACCTTCCGCGAGGACAGGCTGTGCGTCTCCCATCATCTACTCGCTTATCTGCAGCAAACAGCGGAAGCAATTAAAAATCAGATTTGCTTTCTTAGCAGTGTTTTAAAAGCAAATGCTCCTCAGCAGACGGAAGGGGCACGTGGGTACGATTTGGTCATGGTTTAAAATCACCAACAAGAGCGTAAAGCAAGGGTTCACTTGCAATACGACAAAGGCAGCACTTGGCTACAGGTGTCTCGGTGGGCAGAGCAGGAGGAGGGGTTAATTGCCCAGGTTAATTGAAACTAGAAAAAATTGAGAGTCACGTTAGAGATGAGGTCACAACAGTCTGAAGGAGTACAGAATGAGATGTGAGGAGTGGAAGAGACTGAGAGATTAAAAGGCTTAGGTGAGAGTGATGGTAAATATGAAGAAACCTGACAGAATGACTGGAGATAATATAAAATATGTCAGCTGAACTAACATAGAGAATTTCATCTGAACATGTTGCTTCTATGTTCAATAAAGGACAATAAAGTGACAACAGACAAAAATGAAAAGCAGTGGGTATAAACATCTCAAAAGAAATGCTGCTGTTTCAGAACACTGCACACTTTGATCATCACAGTCAAACAGCTGAGTTTTTTCATTCTGCCTCTGTACAAGGTTATGTCCATAGGTGTGTGACGTAGAATTACAAAATCATAGAATCATTTAGATTGAAAAAGACCTTCAAAATCATTGAGTCCAACCATTAACCGTACCAAGCCCACTGCTAAGCCATGTTCCTAAGCTCCATATCTACATGGCTTTTAAACACACCCAGAGATGGCGATTCAACCGCCCGTTCCAGTGCCTGACGACCCTTTCAATGAAGAGGCTTTTCTGCATGTGTAACCTAAACCTTGCCTGGTACAACCTGAGGCCATTTCCTGTCGTCCTATCACTCACTACTTGTGAGAAGAGTAACTGTCTGCAGAGACGCAGCGCACATGCTACAGGAAGCCAAGTAAATTCCCATTTCAAAAAACCAGTGAAAGTACCTGCAAACCTGATGGATGAGACTCTGGTGAAAACATTTTTCCTGTGCACTCCCCTGCAGCCCCAAGGGCCCCAGGGGAGCTCAGCTACTGCCAGGTGAAACCAGAAGGGCCAACTAGAAGTTTTAAGGAGAGCCTGGGAGGAGTGGCTCCCCTGACCTAACCACACAGCTTTCAGCATCTGAGCTGCAAAGGGAATCCTGTAGCATCTTTGCAGGAGCAGCCAGCAGAAAGGGACCTAGAGCAGAGCACGGACTCACAGCTGTGTACATCCTGGCTGTCCTGCAAGTCTAACTCTGGAATCACCAGTGATGATTACACAGGAGTGGGAAAGCTGCCAAGCAGTTATATCCCAAAGCAAGAGAAAGTGGAAGTGTTACAGTGCAGCTATCTGTTGTCATGACGCTGTTTCCCTATCTAATACAAATGCCCTTTTCTCCCCCTTTAGTAAATGCCTTTCTTGTTACCTATCTGCCCCTTGTTTGAGGAAGTTTTGAGAATGACTGAGGATCAGACAGCTTAGTCTATTTTTCCCAGGTTGCTGATTCTGAGCTCAAGACAGAGTGTTTGTAGTGACGCCCTTACACTTGAGCCCAGCCCTCACCGCTGCCCACCAAGCCCTGGCAGACGGGTTACTTACACATGACTCTTATTCACTCCTGTGGACAAGCTGGACAGGTGTCCAAGGACAGGCTTTGTCTCCATGAGTGCATGCAGTATCTCATTATGGTCTGGAAAGATCGTTCGCAGAGATTCAGCAGTGGGATGACAAATCCACAAACTCCTTGGGGATCTGTTTCTTTGTAAATATGCAGACGTGACTCAGACTGTACTAATGTAGTTTTGTGTGAAAATTCAGGGGGAAAGTAAAACCCCAGATCACCTTTGGAAGAAAATAAGCTGTGAAGCCAAAAATTACTTCTCGCTTTCTTTGCCTGGCTATCAGCAGTTTGCAAGTTGTCTCTTGTTGGCCCTTGGGAAACAGCACATCCTGAGACTACGAGCCCCAAGCAGTTCAAAGCGATGCCAACACTCTCCAGTGTGATAGAAAAAGCAAGCTCACAAAAATCAGTTGGCATACTCAATTTGCCTAGATGGTCTATGAAGTCCTTCCTGTACGACACACTGTCCGATCCTCGCAGGCTTAAGTATTTATTCCCCTGGGGATGCTCATAGCTTCTCCTGTGCTTGCTAAAGGCTCCCAGACCTCATCCTGCTCACCAGCAAGCCTTTGGAGGGTTTGATGTTGCAAGTCCTCTGCTAATGGGCTGTGCACTGGTGCTAATGAAATTCAGAACACTGACCACAGGGAGTATAGGCCACTTGTTATTTTCCTAATTAATTCAAGAAATAATCATAGGACAGCATTCTCCAGAAGACAGCCCATCTAACACCTAAGTTAAGAAGTCTGCACAAACCTGTCCCCTCTGTATTCACCTCTGCATGTTTTCCCCTGCCTTTCGTAACTCATTTGAAGACAGAAAAAAATCTAGTTCTACCAGCCGCTTGTGTTCTCCCCCATGGCAGCTCATCCTGCACATTAGTTCCTTCTGCTATTTTAAATCGTCTGGCATTCCTTTTGGGCCCACCCATCCTGAGCATAAATACTTGACCCCTACGGGGAGATGACATTAGCTCTCCGCTTCACTGCCTTTCCGATCTTACTCAAAGCTTATCTAAACCCATACATGCTCATATCTCTGATTTTCGTTTTTCTCTTGGTCATAAGGCTCTAATTGGAGCCTTGAAGCATACAGAGAAGTGATTTGCATGAAAGGCACTATTCAAAGTGAAACTGGAACCCAGCTTGCACAACTCAGCAGCAACATGTGGAGGCGATACGTTATTTAGAGACCTTAATTCTCATCATTATTTTCTAAGACACTCAAAGCCCCGCTCATTTATCCTTTTCTAAAGGGTAAGAGCTAGTTTCTCTAGTTTTTCTGGATGGGTAGTAACCTCTTAGGTCTGCACCATGTTAAATAAACCCTAGAAGAATGTCCACATTCCTCTTCAGTGTGGATGTATTTTCTTGAGCATGTATCACCTGTTGCCCAGCCCACACAGCAGATCCTATCTCTTATGTTAAAATGCACAGAATAGGGATGTCAGAATAAACACCTGGGCTCACCGCTTCCTTGCTCCTCCTCCACAGACCTTGCATAAAAGCAGAGTCATGAAAAGCATGGGAGGTAAATTTAAAGTACTAATAGAAAAGATGAAGACCTTCATAACAATTATTATCATCAATGACCATTATTAAAAACTAATGATTAACATTAAATATGGAAAGTTTGTAAATACCCTATTTACATACCGAAATGGTCACCTTCATTTCAAAACCTTCCCTTGGAAGAAAAGCAGCTTCTGGTGCATTTGGCACGAGGGGGACATAGTTACAGAAGACCTAACATGAGGAATTTGTGCTGTGGCTATTCATGATGTTGATGCTTTCTATGTAACTCCCCATTTGTGGCCTGCTTGGGGAACGGGATGTGTCCCAGGAGCTAGAGAAAAGCCAGAAAAGGGCTGCTTCTTTGTAGCTTACTCAAAACAACATTTGCACAACAAATTCAGCACAAATGCAATGGATTAGTTCACTTTGCCTCTAGCAATATTGGCCAACCCTTGCTCGAGGTGTCCACACACAGCAAGTCGAGTCCTTGCTGGGGCACACTGGCTGTGCTTTGTGAAAGTCCTGCTGCCCATAAGGATGCTTTCCTCATCCCAAAACCTGGGAGGGCTCCCGGCGTGTTGGATGCAAGGCTAATCCCATGGGAAGCTCTCTGCGCTGTGCTGTTTTGGCAGCCAAGCAGGCAACAGCAAATCATTTGTGCCGACCCAAGTGTTTCCCCATTCCCCTGCCTCTGAGCCAGCAAGGGTGAGGAATGAACTTCTAATGAATGAATTTCAGCACACTGAATGTGTCCTTGCCTGGACTGGTACAACTCTGCTGGCCCTGGGGAGAAATGCTGCAGAGGAATGCTGTAGGGAGCAAAGTGTTCACACCTCAGAGCTGGATTTGGCCCTGTAATTTTGATCCACGGCTGTACAAGATCAAACTGCGCAGCACTACGTGCAAAATCAAGTGTTGCTGCCCCAAAGATTGGGGACAGAGGCCAGGCCAAGGGTGAATGCAGTGTCTTGCGTCATGGCAAGGGTGAAAAACACTAGGAAGGAGCCTGGATGGAGAGCTGAGACTGCTAAGTCTGTCTGCCCATAGGATATGGGAGCAGGGAAGAACAACTCCTGCTACCTGAGGAGGATGTGCCCCTGTTCATTGCTACACCCTAACCTCTCCTTCAGTACCATCAGTAGCTGTTTGGTTTCCAGGACTCTGGCACAGGTAAAACAAAGAGCAAGGTCACAAACCCTGAGCTAGACTCTTCCCTCCTCCCTGCTTCAGGACAGCAATTTACCCTGGGTACCTGTCCACCTTGCCCATGCCTAGAGCTGGTCCTGCTCTGTGGCGTTGCACTTACTGTTTTATGTAAAAGCTATTTCCAAGATGAGCAAGTGAGAGAACATGTCAGAGGAGGGGAAGAAGTGACTTTCTAACTCCAAATAAGTGCATGCACACAGGGATGATTACCAGTGATTACTCCCAGAGCTGCGCCTCCCGGACCCACAGCATTCCTGTCCTGTGCTGTTTGCTCTTCTCTCCAGGCCAACTGCAATCATTATCCAACAGATACTGTGGAATTTCGTTGCCAGCTAGTAAAACTAGGCTTTAGCAATACTGTCCTCTGTAATTACTTCAAAATCCTCAGAGCAGCAGATGTTGAGGCACGTGGGACACATCATGGTATCACAGGATAGTTATGGTTGGAAGGGTCCTCCGGAGGTCATTTAGTCCGAGCCCCCTGCTCAGACACAGCTGACTGACCAGGTCTGTGTCCAGACTGCAGTCCCAGGCAGTAGGAATAGTTTCTGGGGAGAGCTGGCTTCTCAGAGGGAAGGGAAAAAGATCTTCTCCAAAGATGCTCCAACCAGATGACCAAAAAATACCTCAACAGCAAAAGGTACCTTTATGGCTTCTGTATAGTGGAGCAGAGAGGGAGGGATACTGTAGCAGAAATGGGTTTTGGCCACAAGGAAATAGGTGTCTCCCGCTGAAGTGGAGCTGCCCCAAGGTAGAACAATAGTAGTCCAAACTCCAAATGGTGCAGTTTCATCCATGCCCATGGAGTTGAGTTAAAAGTCCTTCCTTTGAAAGAAAATACACCAATATAGGGAAACCAGTCCAGCTCTCTAACAGGAATAACTGGGAGGTAAGAGCTTTTCCCAGGCCTATAGCAGTGTACATTCTTGGATGGGGCAAACCTTAAATACAGAGGTGCTGGGTGCCAGGAAGAAGCGGTGGACACTCAGGTGCTCAGACAAAACTGTAAGTAGCTGCTGCCAGGTCACCCTTAATGAAGACACCTTTAGAAGCCTCAGAAAAGAGGTGATTAGAAGATCTCCCTGAAGTGTTTCACCAAATAAATCCTGATTATTTGGGCTTTGTGCAGACAAAGTGATTGTTACCCGAACTTCTTAAGGCACGTAAGTCTTTAAGCTGCCTTAAATCCTTAAGGTAGCACGATGTAAGCATTAAAGCTAACTTAAACCCTTATTAAGTATTCTAGGTGCTTAAAGCATTTAAGCCATTTTTAAATCTTTTTAGAATGACTGCTGATTTCCATGGGAAGGATACGGTGCTGAAAGACACTTTGTGTGCAATGTCCCCTTAAAGTTCATGCTGTCAGATGAAGCAATGCCTTACACATGGCCCTATCAAGAAGGATTTGGAAAATGTCCAGGCTTTCATTTCCTTGCCATTTCAGGTTTGGTCTTGGGTTCATAGCGATGCTTATAAAATGTGACAGCTCATCCAGGCTATTAATTTTATCCCACATCATGGCTTTGCCATCCTGCTTTGTGACACATACTTTACAGGATGGCAGAGGAAGCTGAAAATGAGTCCATTTGGTCATTTGGGAGCAATAGAGGAACGTTGTTAGAGTATGCAGGGACGCAACAAGAGAGGCTAAGACCCACTTGGAATTTAGTCTGCCAAGGAATGCCAAGGACAACAACAATTCCAGTCCCTAGAGGTAAGGAAGTCAGGAGAAAGGTAGACTTTCCCTTGGTTGAGGAGGATTTGGTTAAAGATCATTTAGGCAAGCTGGGCACTCAAAAGCCTTGGGCCCTGATAGGATGCACCCATAAGTGCTGAGAAAGCTGGCACAAGTTATTGCTAAGCCGTTGTCCATCATCTTTAAAAGGTCATGGAAAAGAGGAGAGATGTCTGAGGACTAGAGGAAAGTCAATGCCACTCCATTCCTCCAAAAGGACAAGAAAGAAGACACAAGAAATGACAGGCTGGCCAACCTCACATCCGTTCCTGAAAAGGTGATGAAACAATTAATTCCAGATGTCATTTCTAAGCACATGCAGGAAAATAAGGTTATCAGGAGTGGTCAGCCAAGAGGAAATCATGCTTGACCAGTCTGAAAGCTTTCTATGATGGCATGACTGAATGGCTAAATGAGGGGAAGCAGTGGATGCTGTCTCCCTCAACTTCAGCAAGGCTTTTGACATAAGATTCTCATAGCCGTGCTTAGGATCTGTGAGTTAGATGAATGGACAGTGAGGTGGATTGAGAACTGACTGAAGGACTGAGCTCGGAGTGTTGTGATCAGCAGCACCATGTCTTGCTGGACACCTGCAGCAGGTGGTGGTCTCCAGGGGTCTAGCCTTCTAGTCTTGTTCAACATATTCATCAGTGGACTGGATGAAGGGACAGAGTTTGTATCATCAGCAAATTTTGCAGGCACCCAGGAAAGCCTCTCTGGACTCTGTCCTCCAGAGTCAACAGAGAGAGAAGACCCCCAACAAAGGCAATCCAGATAAATGCCTACCTGTGGATGACCGTTCTGGGACACAGAACGGCATCCTTTGAGGGTTGACACTATGTGATTAAGCGTCATTAATGATCGTAACAGGCTGCCCAGGTAAGTAGTTGAATCACCATTCCAGGACATGTTTAAAAGTCATGTCGGTATGGAGCACAAGGACATGGTTTAACAGTGGGCTTGGTACAGTTAGGTTAATGGTTGGACCTGATGACTTTTTCCCAACCTAAACAATTCTGTGATTTTTGAGAGACTAGCGTATTATTCATCCCTCTTACCTCCTAACGAAATCTATTACTAGGTGGGTCATCCATCTGGACCTAGTCATGCTTCACAGTGAATGGGCAGCAGAGATGGGCACTTTTAGGAACTGATTCCCCTGACTGATTTCATGCATTTCTCTTAGTCAAAGGCAGATGTACCTGAAAACAAGGTTACTGCTCTCCTCTGTGAATCCACACAACTAGTCAGATGTAGGAATCCACAGTGTACATCTGAGCAGATTAAACAATGCACCTCACAGCTAGGTACAATCTGAGTGCTTAAATTGACCAGACTGGGTGTTACCATACATGCTACAGCTAATGACATCCTCACTCACATCTCGAGGTGAGCTTTGAAGGCCTCCTATACTCTGTAAAATGCAATTGCGATTGAATCATAGTGTCAGTCTGGTTTCTCCTCCTTTCACTTAATCACAGACTGTTAGTGTCCCCATAAAGCATGCGAGCATACCCCAGTGGTTTTGAATGCTTTCCACTTCCCCGCACTTGCACGTGAGAACTTGGTTCCTCCCATTTGCAGTGTCCCAGCAGATCCAGCGTTTATGACTGAATGCCTCCAAGCTGGGCTATGCAAATGGACAGCAGTGTTTGGAGTCAGTGACCATGTTCGTGCCTACAATAATCACAAGTATATACAAACCACAGGGAATTGTTAAAATGGAGACTGACTTGACTGCAACGAGAGTCTCAACTGCACTTCATTAGGAAGTACCTCGTTAGTCCGATATTTTTTGTGACATCCCACTGGTGGTAGATGTGAACAGAGGTGCTTTTCCCTGACTCACACGCGAGCAATAGGCACATATTCCTACATCAGATGCAAAAAGGCCTGGTCTCCAACCAGGAGACCCGAGCTTGCAAGTTTCAGAACATCCCCCACTGATGAGAGGAGCCAGGTAGTTATTTGCTCAGCCTCTGGGTTAATATAGCCCAAAAAGGGAATGGAAAGTTCAAGAGCTTATTTAAGAGCTCTGTGACCAAACTTAGCTCGTGCAAAAGGAATCTGCAGGCTGAGTGAGCACAGTCTGCTGCACAGTTCCCTCTCCTTGTTACCTACTGGGATGGGTTAAGAAATATCCTAGCCCAAGTTGAGCTCTCTCTCACCTGATGAAGCTGAAAGGGAATTGCCACACACAGAGTAGCATCTAATGGATGGTGTAAATTACAATATGCTTGTGCATGGCAGACTGGCTCATGGACAGTGGGGCTGATAACATGACACAGAGCCCAAGTGGCAAAGAGGAAGAGGGTTGACTGTACTCCTGCTCATTCAGCCCAGGGTGGTGCTGATCAGCTCTGCTGCTATGAGATGCTGCTGTCTCATGGTAATCTTGCTGTCCACCAGAACCTCCAGGGCCTCCTCTGCAGAATTGCTTTCCATTTGGTAGCACCCAGCCTCCACTAGTGCACAGGGTTATTTCCCACCAGGGGCAGGGCTTTGCATTTCTCATGCTGAGCTTCATAACGCTCCTGTTGGAACACAGGAACACATCCAGGTGGGTTTTGAATGTCTCCAGAGACAGAGAGTCTGAAACATCTCTGGGCTGCCTGTTCCAGTGCTTTGTTACCTTCACTCATGAAAAAGTTTTTCCTTATGTTCAAATTGAATCTCCTGTGTTCTCATCTTATCCTTGGGCACCACTGAGAAGTGCCTGGTCCTATCATCCTGACATACCCATTTATGAGATCCCTTCCTCAATCTCTCTCTCCAGGCTAAACAGCCCTAGCTCTCTCAGCCCCTCCTCATAAGGAAGATGCTCAATCACCTTAGTGGCTCTGTACTGGACTCTCTCCACTAGCTCTCTGTCCCTCTTGAATGGGGGAGCCCAGAACTGGACACAATATTCCAGATGCAGCCTAACTACGGCAGAGTAGAGGAGAAGGAGAACCTCAGTTGACCTACTGGCCACGCCCTTCTCAATGAACCCCAAGAGACCACTGGCCTTCTTGGCTTCAAGGGCACGCTACTGGCTCATGTAGTCCACCAGCACCCCCAGGTCCTTTTCCTGAGATCTGCTCTCAAGCAGGTCAGTCCCCAGCCTGTACTGATGCATGGGGTTGCTTCTCCTCAGGTGCAGTACTCTACACTTGCCCTTGTTGAACCTTACCAAGTTTCTCTCTTCCCAACTACCCAGGTCATACTGCATGGCAGCACAGCCCTCTGTCATGCCAGCCACTCCTCCCAGCTTTGTGCAGCAGCGAACTTGCTGTTACCTCTGCCACGTCATCCAGGTTGTGAATGAATATATTGAATACGACTGGCCCAGTACTGACCCCAGAGGAACACCATGAGACACAGGCCTCCAACTGACCTCTGCCTCACTGACCACAACTCTTTGAGTTCTGTTCTTTAACCAGTTTTCAACTGACTTCATCATCCTGTCTTCCATGATAACTTCATGTTCCTTCTTAAGTTTGTCTGTGAGAATATAACGGGAGACGGTGTTGAAAGCCTTGCTGAAGTCAAGGTAAACCACATCTACTGCCCTCCCCTCATCTATCCACTGAGTTGAAAGGTTATCTGCCCTTGCATGCAGTCATCCCCATTTGAAAGAGAGTGATTCTTCTTCTCCTTCCCCACTCTCCAGACACGCAAAATGATTCAAAGTGCTTATCCCATGAGAAACAGCAAATGCCATCATAGACATCACAGAAACTATCCACTTGGCTCTGTGACAGTAAGTCTCACTGATGGGCAGTTATAAATTATATGTAATGAATTACAGATCAAAGGCCCTGAACCAATCTGTCGTATCACCTCACTTATTACTTGGCCAGAGGAAAGACAATATTCCTGGTACTCCGAGACATCTCTGTTTATCTGAATGGTCTGAAAGAGATATTTGTCGCTGTTCCAAGATTCATAAAGGGTATGCTGCATGCTTAGCTATCACAGGGATGGAAACCATGTGCAGTGCACTATTGTTAGATTGCTGATCACCTGCAGAGACAATGACCTTGATTCTGTAGTACCCTCTTAATAGCCAAGGCAGGCGATCCTTGCGATTGCAGTCGAGAGTTCATTCTGTTTGCTAAGCCATTACTGTCATTACTCTAATTACCTATCAAGTCCTATTCTTGTGTGTGGTGCTGCACAAAGACAAAGGGAACATTGTTTTTGCTTCCCAAAGTTTGCACTCCTAATCAAAGAAGGAAAGCATTCAGGCACCTAACAAATTGTGTAAGTTAGGGAGGGGTAGAAATTACCCCATGAATTAGCCAGGCAACATCTGTGAGGAAAATGTCTGGGTGCATACTGATGTATTCCCTTCAAACACCAGCCACTCTACCGCTGCAAAGAGAGATGCAGAAAGGCTGTCTATCAGCCTGGTTCACAGGCAGTAATTCCTCTGGAATACGGTGACTGATTTGCTTGACATTTTCTCCAGCATTGATGGTATTAAAACCACCAGGCAGTTTCTGGGAAGCTAATTTATTCCTTTCTACTATATGTTGATAAGGAACAAAGAGATGCTAAGTGCTTGAATCTCTGAAAAAGTCCAATATGATTTGGATGCAAATCTCAGGAATCTTTTCAATAGTGTGGTTTTTCTATATCACAAGTTTCCTGCTGGCAGTATCCAAAATAAATCTGAGGTCTGGCACAATGTATAGAGATGAGTCTATAGAAAATTATAATTTTTTAATTTAATCGATAATATGGCCTTATATGGAAATCTCATAGAATATAATTATATATCCAAGTAAATGTATTGGTGCACAATTCTTAATAAGACTATTGCAGAACAGAGCTGTGAACTGAAAAGAAATCAAGAGGCTTGAGACTTCTAAAATAGTCTCCAGTCCCTGTGCAAATGAAATTCCCACTGTTAGTGTGGCAGAGCTAGGAAGTCATTGAAGCTCTCTGTTTAACACAAGCAGCGCTTTGGAAAGTTTTGGGTTGCTGTTTTTGTGTAGTGGCTGAGACCATGCCAGTCTCCACTAATACATCGGGTTCACTAGACAGCAGTGCCGTGGCTTGCGTTCAAACAAGTTTGAACTGAGTTAGGTGGCTTGACCCATAACACTGACCTATTTAGTCTATATGCCTACCCTTTCGGTCCCTGTTTGGTCACCTCCGTAGCATTTCAGAGGTACTGCTTGACCTATGTTTATCGTGGCTGCTCATCAATGCTCAGCTTGCCTTTTTTCTGTGCTTCTCCTGCACAGACAGTGACTACTCACAACAACAGCTGTTTGAGAGCCCACGGCTGTCTGTCCATGTCAGGACAGCCCTTATCCTGATCTCCTGGTGTCAGCACGAAAGCTGAGATGGATGCTCACCATGCAGAAATATCTGTGTTTTAATTGCTGTGCTACTTCCCTTTTTCCACAGTGGACTGCTTCTCCCCATACATTTAGGTCTTAGGCACAGAGCTAATATTTCCTGTTGCTTTATCCAAGGAGCAGGCTAGACACAAACAGGCAAGAGCTCCTTCCTATGCGCAGGAGCCAGTTGGGCTAATTAGCTCATGTGAAAATGAGCTGAATGGCTTTCAAGGTCACCTCATATCTGAGAATTGCTTTTGTGCTGCATAAAGCTCAAATCTCCCAGCAGACTCTATCCCTATTTTCTGCATTTTCCTGCTATTTGGCGAACAAAACTCTCTTGTTACCCTAGAACATGGACAGTTGAATTCACTCATTCTTCAAGCTCAATGGGATTCAGACCTGGGGTCCCAAGGTATCACCAAAATGCACTTAACAGTGGCAACAAACACACTGCTTGCTTTGCTGTTTGCTGCAGGCTGAAGATCAGTGCTCACTGTGGGTAAAATCAGCTCCTTGTGGAAGCCCAGGCAAGAATTCAGCTTTTAAAAGCTACTTGTTGTTTACTACTAGTACATGCATTGCACAGTATGCAGCCTCCTAAAACATGGCGATTTTTTTCTCTTTTATGGTTTAAAGAAAGAAAATATCCTTCTAAGAATAAATTACTGAGAAAAGGCTGAGCCCCAGGAGTAATTTGATCTTAGACTCAGACTGTGCGTATGCTCACAGTGATGCAAGCTACTACACTCAAAGGAGCGCAGTGGTTCAGGGTGGCACAGCTTGAAAGATGTTTAAAGGTATGCGCTGAATGCTGAGGAAGATCAGCAGTTTACTGATGATGGTTCTTTTAATCTGTTTATGCAAAACTTGTCCTTTGATTCTCCCAAGGCATGGGCAAATCCATGCAACCAATGTCAATGATTAGCTACAGAAAGTATTGATGACTGTGAGCGCTTATTTTACTAACAGTCTGGCGTGCATAGGCAGGCATGAAGCTTAACCACATTACTAGGGAAGGCCAAAGGGCTGGGATCCAGGCAGGTGTTTAGGCACTCAGATCCCACAGAGGTGCTGGCAGGCAGAATCTCCCCACCTAACACCAGGCATGTTACAGAGGTGCTCACATTTGGAACCTGGTTGCCCCTGTTTGTGAGAAAATCCAGGCACTTTTGGGGGTGATTCAGACCTAAGCCACCCCCAGAGCCATGCATCTCCATGGAGGGAACCTGCATCAAATAGAATCATTGAATTGTTCAGGCTGCAAAAGAACTTCAAGACATAGAATCATAGAATCATTAGGGATTAGAAGGGACCCCGAAAGATCATCTAGTCCAATCCCCCTGCCACAGCAGGAT
>JAOXOE010000001.1:101901180-101914097 GCA_028565055.1 Phoeniculus purpureus | reverse complement strand
GCCCCAACTCCCTCAGTCTATCCTCATAGGAGAGGTGCTCCAGCCCTCTGATCATCCTCATGGCCCTCCTCTGCACATGCTCCAGTATTTCCATTTCCCTCTTGTAATAAGGGTTCCAGAACTGGACACAGTACTCCAGGTGGGGTCTCACCAGCGCGGAGTAGAGGGGGAGAATCACTTCCACAAGACCATTGAGTTCAACCATTAACCCAACTGTTACAAGCCCACTGCTAAATCATGTCCCTAAGCTCCATATCTACACGACTTTTAAACAAGTCCAGGAATCAACCACCCTTTCCAGCCTGTTCCAACGATTGATGACCCTTTCAGTCAAGAAGTTTTTCCTAACGTCTGACCTAAACTTCCTCTGGTGCAACTTAAGTCTCCCAGCTGCACAGTCTTAGGTACCCAAGAGCAGTGAGAGCAGGTTTGGTGCTTTGCAAGACTGTAAATAAAGATAACCACTGTCCTGCAGAGTGTGGTCTGTAAACAAGAGAGACATTTTTTATGAGAGATTGAAGAATGTTTATGTTAGCAGTAAAAACATAAAAAAAAGATGATGCTTTACTCTCTGGCAGTGGGGGATAGAGGCATTGATTTAACCCAAGCCTGAGAGCTGCACAGCTGTTGACTCTTCATTTTTGACTTTCAGAATTTTTACATCCAACGTGTTTGTTTTCCTGAGGATACTGAAGGCTTTTACGCTGTGAAGAGGATTGGAGTTATTCCTTAAAACAGTGCTGACTCCTGTGCACTGCTTATTCAGTTTTTCTGTGAACCAGAAGTATGGAGAGGAGGAAGAAAAGGCACAAAAGGAGTTACCTGCAGGCAATGCAAATGAATACCTTGGTAGAGTATGCTTGTCCAGTACCTACAGCTTAATGGTATTATTCCTAGCCTGCTTTAGAGCACACCAATGCAAACATTCATTTGCAGCTGCCTACACTGAGGTTACAAATCAACTAATGATACAATATTTTCTTTTTGGAATTTATTCCATGAAGATGATTCATTCTGGACAGCAAAATGCCATCACTGTTGTGTCAGCTTTTACTGACTAAAGTATTTTTCCATATGTGATAGTGGATTGTTCTCATTAATGGCTGAGCTGTAAAATCTTGCTTTCCCTTTTATTTATGGTGCTGGAAAAGGTCCAATGCAGCACAGTACATGTGTAAGTCATTACCCTCCCTCTAAGCTCCTCTCCAAGTATGGAATGTTACTGTATTTAAATATATGACAGAAATAAACAAATGTTATACGTGTGGGGGATGCGTATAAATCAGACATGACTCAAGGGCCAAAGGGGCTAAACAGAGTTTACTGGTCTGAAAATCTTTGGAGTGCAACGGTCACTGTGGGAAGCAGACGAGGGAGATGCTGTGCCATTGTGCAGTGCCCTTGCCTCACGGGTTAGGTCACATCCGACCTTGTATACTGCCAGGTTTCCAGTTCATGGTCTCTACAGGGCTCTGGATATCTGATACGATTTGTGTCATGTGGTCTGTGCAACAGGCAATGATGCCCCTTACTGCTGCATCCCAAAGCCCAGTGTAGGGAGCCTTTTCTTCTCAGCGTCACTGGCTGCTGTAGCATCTCCTCGGTGGGCACCAAAATTCTCATCCTCAAAACCCTCTGAAAGCCAGATTCAGGTCCTGAGCACTCATATCCTCACCTCAGCACCTTCAGCCAGTTGTATGTCCCAGAAGCATAGAATCATAAAATCACAGAATGTTTTAAGTTGGAAGGGACATCAGGGATCATCTAATTCCAAGCACCCTGACATGAGCAGGGACACCACTCATTAGGCCAGGCTGCTCAGAGCCCCATCCCTTTAACACTTTCAGGGAGAGGGCATCCAAAACTTCTCTGGGCAACCTGTTCCAGTGCCTCGCTTCCCTCATAGTGAGATGTATTCTAAAGCTACTCTTTTTCCGTTTGAAACCATTGCCCCTTGTCCTATCACTGGAGCCCCTTGTAAAACATCTTTCTCCATCTTCCCTGTAGGCCCCCTTCATGTACTGGAAGGCTGCTATATGGTCCTCCTCAAGTTTTTTCCTCTTTAGGCTGAACAGCCCAAATTCCCTCAGCCAGTCTTCACAGGAGAGGTGCTTCAGCTCTCTGAGCATCCTTGTGCTCTCCTCTAGACTTGCTCCAGCAGTTATATGTCCTTCTTGTATTGGGGATTCAGACCTGGATGCAATGCTCCAGGTGAGATCTCGCAAATGCAAAGCAGATGGGGAGAATCTCCCAAAAGTCACTTGCTGGTGACACTTCTTTTGATACAGCCCAGGGTACAACTGACCTTCTGGGCTGCACCCACACATTGTCATCTCATGTTGAGCTTCTCATCTGCCAACACCTCCAAGTTCCCCTGCTGCTCTCAAACCTATTCATCATCCAGTTTATATTTGTTCTTGAGATTACTCCAACCCAGATGCAGGAGCCTGTATTTGGACAGGTTGAACCTCATGCAGTTTGGTCAGGCCCAGTTCTCAAGGTCCTTCTAATGGCCTCCCTTCCCTCCAGTGTGTCAACCACACCACACATCTTGGTGTCACTGGCAAACCTGCCGAGGGTGCACTCAGTGCCACTGTCCATGTTGCCAACAAAGATGTTAAACAGTACTGGGCCCAAACCAGACCCCTGAGGAACACCACTCATAGACCATCTCCAGTTGGATATCGAGTCATTGACCACAACTCTTTGAGTGCACCCATCCAGCCAATTCCCTGTTTACTGAGTGGCCCATCTGTCAAATCCTTGTCTCTCTATTTTAAAGACCAGGATGTCATGCACCACAGTACTGAATGCCTTACACAAGACCAAGTAGATGATATCAGTTGCTCTACCCTTATCCACGAGTGCTGTAAACCTGTCATAGAAGGGCACTAGGTTTGTCAGACATGATCTGCCCTTAGTGAAGCTGTGCTGGCTGTCACAAATCACCTCCTTATTTTCCACGAGCCTCAGCATAGTTTCCAGGAGTATCAGCTCCATAATCTTGCCTGGCACAGAGGTGAGACTGCCTGGCCTGTAGTTCCCTGGGTCATCTTTCTTTTCTGTGAGGCAAGTAAAGGGTGGCAGACTTTAACTGTAGAAACAAACCTGGGAACAAGGATCTCCTGTGTGCCTATCAATTTATCTCTCTTCATTCTGGCCCTCCAAACTTTGCATTTCCCCTTGCATTAATGACCCAGTTCGCAGACAACAGTGGTGGGTGATGCCTGTCCTGAGGAGCTGTGGCTTAAACACCCTCACCTCGGGAAGCGAGATGTCCATTGGTGTTAGCCTTCCCCATTGACAGTGTCACCACCTTTTGGAGAGATCTTATAGCCCATTGGTGTTAGCCTTCCCCATTGACAGTGTCACCACCTTTTGGAGAGATCTTATAGCCCTACCAGGTGTGGGACTGTGAACTGTACATAGTGGGTGTCATCTGTACTGGCAGGGAAAAGAGTCACCTAAAACTGAACAGGCCACTTAAAAATGATGGCTGCCATCCACCCTACCTGTGGACAACTCTGAGTCTGTGCCTTGGGCTCACCAGCCTAACTGTAGACACTGCATCCACTTCTGAATCCGCTCATAAACACGCTATGCAGATAACATAGTTGCCTATAGAGATAGATGGTAGGTGGCCACCCAAGTGTTGAGTATCACATTTCCTATCCTGGATGTGCCCAAGACCTGCTTTGGATCAGATTTTGAGTTTGCTGTGCCCAAGTGCAAGCCCAAGCATTTATGCTTTGATCAATTCTCTGTCACACAGGGAGTGAGAAAAAAAATGCCTCCTGTAAGAGCCTCTGGATCAATGTGTACAACTCCATCTGACATCAGTGGGAGCTCTGTCACAGATCAAGAGCAGTAAATGGCCTAATGGAAAGAATAATGATGCTACCATGTGTATGTACCACTTCTCATCCATCTGGCAGTTTTAAAGACCTTCCTCTTGGTGAGTTTGCTGGTCATAATGCTCACCCTCAGCTAATTCATATCTTTTAATTATCCTTTCAAAGGCGCTACTGAAATTCAGGAGAAGGATGGAAAAAGCACAGAACACATGGATTGCAAGCTGAAATGAGATGCTCTGAAAGCTGAGTCTTTCCTTCTTTGAAATATAATAGGCAATATAATTTAAAAAAATTCCCAGCAACAACTTTTATTAGAAGCACCACAATTTAAAACCTGTGAGCCTGATATTTAATTTAATCCATAAGCTGCAATGTTACAGTTTATTTACCTCAAGTAGCTTTATACTATATTTTTCTTCTACCTCTTGGTGCCAAGAGGTGCATCTTTATAAGCCAAGGGATTATTTACTAATGCAACACTTTCACTGTATTTCAAGTGAGAAGATAATCCATGTGTTGTAGAACTCTGCTTTTCATAGTGTTTTTCCCATGAAGGTTGCCTCTCTGTGGATACCTTTCATCTAATACAATATTAACATTCACAATGGGGTTGACTGGTTCCTTGATATTCACTCGAAGGTGAATAACATAGTAGTAAGAAGTAAAAGACAATAGAAAGAGAGAAGTTGCATATATGTGATGGTTACTTGTCTAGCAGCAGCATCTCTGTATGCCCAGAAAATGGTTTCTCTATTCAAGATTTCAAGCTCGTTTTGATGTTTTATGGTTCAATGGACACTTAAAACAATTATTGTTATTTTTAATTTTGTTTGTATAGCAAAAAATGTGCCGGCACTCTCACAGATTCTGCGGTCTCATTCACTTACCGTTCCAGAAGCGGAATTACCAGAAAATATATTTAATATATTGTGCAGTTAGCTGAACAGTACACACAGAAAGGATGGAAGCACAGTACCATTATTTTCTATATTTATTTTGGCATCCAGAAAAAATATAAATCATCATAAGTGGTCATTAGGAAGAAACTGAGAGTTCCTTCATGGTATGATAAATTCTTAAAACCTGAGGGGATTACAAGAGTGTGACAGTGCTAACAAATTGCTGTGGATTGATTTTCAAGAAATATTCCATGTCAGGCGTCACCATATATGCATATTAAAGAAAACTTCCTACACAATGTAGAAATAATAATAGCCTGTGTATAAGGAATCACAATAAAAGCATTTGTGTTTAGTTTCAAAATGTACTAAAGAGCTAAAATTAAACACTTGCTTCCCCTCCCTCTGCTGATTTATCTCAGCCTTCAGTGAGGAAGCAGAAGCATGTCTGGACGTGACACAATGAAATGCAGAAATTGAAACTATTCATAGAAAATGATTTTAGGGTAATTGCTGTTTGCACGTAGTCTGCTCCTTGGAGATGGATGGGCTGTTATTAACCCAATGTTCAAAACCATGACACGTAAATCTGCCTTCCTTGTGTGGCTTGAGAGTTGAGTCTCCGATAACATCAAGGGTTACTAGGAGGAAAGACACATTTTAACATGAAACCTGCAGTAATGTGCTGTAGTCCTGAAACAAAATCCTTCCTTCGTAGCAGGAATTCTCAAATTTTTAGAGTTGGCAACTGGGGTTTAACTCATGTGATGAAACAACACACCAGAGGGGCTGGGCTCTTCAGCAGAGTGCTATTTTCCACCACGAGGGTTGGGGAGAACTTGGCTCATCCAGCGAAGCCTCAGGACAAATGAAAACATATGAAAATGTTTTATATTTTCCCTACCAACACTGGAGCAGTTAGAGATTTCAGGGCAAAAAGTCAAAATGCCTTGTGAGCTGTTGTCCACCATCTGGGACCCTGACAGCTGCAGAGTGGTGGGGAGATGTGCGGCTCTGTTAGACTCTTCGCTGAGGACCAGAAGACAGGCATGCTAGGCAGCAGGATGCCACTTCTTGGCAGGCTGGCACGATTCAAACAACAGGAAGGATTGTTCAGACCCTGCATTATTTCTTCATCCATTTTAACTCCTTTGAGCTCTCATTAATGAGTAAAAGCAGCTCGTTTCCAGAGCGCTCCCTCATGTCAGGCTCTGAAGCAATTTTTATTTTTTTCTTGCAGAGGTCACAACTGAACCTCAGAGAGGTTAAGTGCCTTTCCCAGGCCTGAAGAGTGACAGCAATCAGGGCTATGGGGAGCGATGACGAAGATAGGTCACACAGCAAAACAATTGCAAGTCAAGAAAGGAATCTGGGCCATGGGATGCTCAGACCCCCACACAGCCGGACGTATGCTCACCATGGTGGGAATAAGAAAGAGGACATTGTTTCTTCAAATGTCTTGGGCCTGCATGTTTATCAACATGGAGCCATCTTCAGATTTTTTCAGGACAGAGTTGAGTCCAGGGCTTTCCTGGACATCAGGGGACTGCTTCGAAGGAGTTTATAAAAAGCAATGAAGACTAATGAGCCTTTGGTAGGCTTTAACTCTCTATCTCAGCATTACAGGATAGATGTCTGCAAATCAAAATAATTTTAAAAAATCATGGAGCCCACCTTTGTCAAAAAAAAAATGAAATCACCTAAAAATGAAAAATGTCAGAAAACATCTACCAGGAAGTCCCTATGATCCAGACTCCTCTAGGAAAAAGTAAAAAACTATGAGATCAAAGGTAGCTACATCAACTGCCTTAAACCATGTTTATACATAAGATTTTCTGTGTGTTCTGCTTTTAAAAGTAAATTAGGATTGGAAATTATTCAAACACTTCTTTGAAATGAGCAAGAGCTCTCTGAACAGGGATGCAGCTTTAGGAATACAAACACCATGAGGAGGAAATGCACAGAAAGAGGTTTAGACCTCCAGTATATTAAGAGCTGTAAGAGAAGCTGTTGTAAAGCCCTTGCAAGTTAAAAATGCTGGGGAAGACATCCAGATACCTGGACAGAGAGCTGCTTGTGTCACATGAGAATCTCATCCATGAATAAAGGGCACCAGCAATGGCAGACTAAGGAGAATGAGACTTACGTTGAACTTGTGGCACAGACTCAATGAAAAGAACCTCAGGGTGAAGTCATTGTTCCTTTTATATTACATTTTGGATGCAAGAGGGAGAGAGAGTTTGTATTTGACTGATCTTGTAGAATGGCTTTTCCTTTTCTTTTTCCTGTCATGTCCAAAGATTGATGTTCTTGAATCTGATAAGGTAAACCTGGGAAATGAGGGTCTTCAACTGCTGCACGGAGCCTGGATACATGGAAGGATGCAAAGGGAACCTGCCAACAGCTCCTTGACACTGGGATTCACTGGAGTTTCCTAACTTCTACAGCTGTCAGAGAGGCTCATCAGTGGGCTGATTTCACCAGACGATTCAAATGTGTTAGATTATCCAAGAGAAGCACATAAGTGCTTCTCAGCAGAACTCCTGCACATAGTTTGGGCTTCTTTGTTGGGTAGTAGAAAGAAAGAGGCAAGAGAAGAAGACACCTGCTTGTTTGGGACAAAGTTCTTTTTGCTCCATTTGAGAAGGATGAAGTGCAAAACTGATTCTGAGGAATGGTTAGTACCTTTGCTTCCAAATACACTTGAAATACAATGTCCCAGACCTACTGCTAAAATAAGCCCTGCCCCAGCCCACCTCCTGAGCACATGCTTTGCTCTGTGTCCCACTGAAATCAATGCCCCTTTGAAGCACACTTTCCTGCATTTCTGAGAAGCACAAGAGAGAAACTGAAAGGTTGATCCTAATGTAATGGCACTATAGGCTATAAATTTTACTTTGATCTATAGACATTCCATCTGCAGCTGTATAGATGGGTAACTCCTTTTGATGCATGCAACCATGCTGTAGCATACCCACATGTAGAAATGGCACCTCCTGGTTAAATGCTTGACTGGATATCTCTTGTTGCAATACAAAGATCTTCTGCAGACCAGGACTGGTCAAGGACTGGTCTGGTTGAAGCACTTTTGTGCTTCAGGTCTTAGATGTAGTGTGGCACAGAGGCAGTGGGTAGGTGGGAAGACAGCTAGGGTGAAGACAGGATTACTTGGACTGCTGGAACGTTCATGTATAGTGCTGAAAATCTTCAGAGGAAAGCAAACCGTAGCCTGGCTCCAGCATGGGGTCTACAGCACTCTGCTTCATGCTTTATGCTCTAGTACCACACATGAGCAACTGGGCACTGACATCTCTCTGTCTGCCCGTGGTGTCACATATTGTCAGGACAGAATCACCCTGAGCACTTCCTTTCATGTTGCCCTGCAAAGTTCATCCTTTGCTTTCTGTTACCTGTGTCTCTTCTCCAGAGCTCTGACTTTCTGTGTTTCTCATCCCCTTAAACATCTGCCTTTCAGCTGGCTTTTCCCCAGATGTATTATGTTTCATTTTCTGAGTGAATGTCACTGTGTCATTGTTCAGCTGGTATGTGCGGAGTCTTTCTATCCCCACTGGTGTTTGCAACCCTATTGTCTGTGAATCTTAAGAAACCAGAGTGCAAACTATCAAAGACAAGAACTTGGGTTTTTAAGAATGATGGAGCTAATGAAAGTGGAAGGTGAACACCCTGCCTGCAGCCTCGGTGGTGGGTTCAGACTCTGGTGACACAGAAAGTGTTCGAGTTTATGCCTGATCTGCAAGGATAAAGTTTTAATCTGTTTGAAAAGAAAACAGCAGCGATGGGAACTCCCAGCCCTGACAATTTGTATAAATGTACATCAGTGAAGATGAAAAACAATGAAGATGGAAGAGGGAAAAACAATCCTCTTAAAAATGCAGTTGGCATTTCGGAGGCTGCTTTTGCTTTTAATTTGTGGAGTTTGGAAATAAATACACACTAGCTGATGTTACAAAAGATTACTTGTGCTGAGTGGGCAAGTTTGGCAGAGCACAGAAGAGCTGAGTGAGGAACAAGTGCTGCCTGAAGGAGGTAGACACTCTGCCTGGCATCGCTCCAGGCACCCAGAGTTGACCTTTAAACCAGACATGAGCCCTGGGCTCTCCCTGAGGCCACCAGGGTTTTTCTAGCATGTGCTGTAATTCGGGGTCATGCTTGGAGGTTGTCTGGGGCACATTTGTAGGGGTGGGTTCAGAGTGCCCCACAGTTACCTTGTCTGTCCCTACACCTCAGGGTGTTGCCCACTGACACAGCCTGGGTCTGGCATTCCTTCCACATGGGTTTCCTATCTTACCCTTGGTGAGGATTGCTTTCCTCAACCCCATTTCAGTGTGTACCTGCATGTCCTGGCTATCCCTTAGCCCTTATAAACAGTGGATAAAGGGTGAACACTGGTGTATCTCTTTAAAAAATACTCCTTCTCGTCTGTCCACACCTTTCCTGTCTCTTTCTTTGCTGGCTTCAGGGTGAATGGTCAAGGGCGAACCCAATTTCACAGGCTTGGTGTTATGTATGGTAGGCTGGAGAGCAACAGCTTTCTGAAGCAAATATAAATATGGAAGTTCTCATGGGAAAAGAAAGGAGAGTGCACATATAACAAAAAGGAAAACTAGGATCAATGAAAAATAAAACACTGGTGTGAGTCCTTATAGCTGGCAAGTACTTGTCTGGTTTAGGACAAAAGGTGTTATTGTAAATTGCATTAGCTAGCATATTCTAATGGCTGCCCCTTAACACTCATTCTGAAGAATATTTTTTCATTTTAACATATTATCACATATTTAAAGACATGGCCCAGACTGAAGTGAGGAGCTAACTTTGCTCTAGTTGTCTCATCTGTGCTACAACAGTTTTCCTTGTCTAGATTAAGGGTACAGTACCACAACTGCAAGCAGATGTAGTTCCTGATCAAGCTGCCCTTCATGAGCTGATCTGCAGTATTAGTCAAGTGCCTATTCTCAGGTCATCAAGACACTGAACTCATGTGATGTAGCAAAGGGGACCCTCATGCAAAATCCAAGCCACAGTTATGTTAAGATGTAGAAGACAAGTAGCTTCTGTGGCTCAGGTAGGTCCTTTCAATAGAGGATCTGCCTAATTTTTGTGCAACAAGTATGTCTTTTGATGCCGTGACAACTTGGATCTGGATCACTCATCAGTCCTTTGATCCGTTAAGAGTCACAGCATCTACGTGAGGCACTGCTGATAGGCAGCCTGAATAAAGCCCCTTTCTCTATCTAATCTGACCGGGCTGATGTAATGCACGATACGAGCCAGCATCTTCACAAGATAGGAATCTAGGAGCTGCTTATGTGGCTAAGCCTTATACCAGACACTGCCCAGTAATATCGATTGGATGGAGGAATTAACTAGAGGAACAGTCAAGGCTTTTTGATTAAGGGATTGCATCAATTGTCATAAGACACGTTTGCAATAAAGATCTGTGGTTCATACTAGTGGGTTGGTATCAGTTGTGGCTAAGAACACTATCTTGCCATCTGTTCTTGGCAGGAACTGCACAATCCTTTCTTTCAAGTCGCAGATATTATTACACTTACTCAGCCTTTGTCAGCTCAGGACTTGACCACTATAATGCTCCCTGCAGGATGCTGCTCACTGCAACCATCTGGAAAAAGAAGGTAGATCAGTGTACAGCTGCTTGCGTATTCAGTAGCATTTCATATTGCAAATGTCTTACACATCTGCCTTCTCATCTGTCCCAGCTATTCGTTTGTGGGTGTGGTAGAGGAGTATCTATACAATGCTGTGCACGCACGCACACACAGAAGTGAGCTACAGAAACATCAGGCTGCAAAGCGGGATACACCTGGGAAACACCAGTAGGAAAGTGGACTGTGAAATTTCTCATTTAGAGACTATGAAAAAAGCCTTTAGACTTTGTTAATGGTATGATAAAAGAGCACTCACACATCCTGTTTTAGGCTACATGGGCACTAACTTCTTCCTCTGAACTTGTCCTTAAGCCAGTTTGCTAAGACATCCTCCAGTCACTGTGGAAACACTGTCCCCCCAGCAGTCACAAACCCTTGTGTCTTTCCTTGTATGGGAAAGGATAGTGGCCAGCAAGTGAGCAGCTGTTCAGTGTTCTGTTCTCCACCATTTATTCAATGCATAGCCCAATACCCTGTTGACCACACATTATCCAAGCTTTTCTCAGAGGCGGATTTATTCCTCTTCTCATGCTGGTTTTATCTTCATCTTGCCTGAATGTAGTTGCCAAATTTCTCTAGGGTCTCAGCTGCTTTAAGCGTGCTTCACCCTCACACAAGCCCTAACATACAAAACAAACTGCAGAGCCATTATCCCTGTGGGCTGGATCTGGCTCAGGGTTGCAAGTCTTTCTTCACTGTCACCATATCTTGCTGCTGGTTGCCAGAGTGGCTCTCAGTGCAGAAATGGAGGCTGTGGCATCTGTCTCTCCTGGCCTTTCAACATTCCCCTGCATAGTGCCTAGACTGCATAACAAAGGAGGTGCCCACTTCAAAGACCAGAGGAAACAAGCCTGGACACAACGACAAAGGTCATGGGGAAAGTACCTGAGGACCAAGAACCTTGCAAGAGAAGAAAGGAAAAAGGAACAAAGGCTGTGACCAAGGTAATGCCACTACCTCTGGAGAGAGACTGAATCAAGGACTTGGAGGAGAAGCTGGGTCTAGGATATACAGCTTACAAGATGGAAAACAGAAAAGGCTGGAAAGGTTAGGAGACCAGAACAAGAAGCCAGGGATGAGAAAAAACCAGAGCAGAGACAGGCCGGGGCTGGAGCAGGTTCTCTACTGTGGTCTTGGACAAAACCCATCCTGGCACTCCTCTGTTTGCAAGAAACAGCCATGAAATTCACCAACAAACTATGCTATCATCCTCATCTTCTCTGGTCCAAGGACTGGATGGCAACCTATCACTAGTATCAGTTACTCCTCAGATCAAGTGTGTGAGTCACTTCAAGTCTTGGACGATCAGACTACCACAGACCACATCTAATGTGGTTTTCAAGGCAGATCGTACCTGTGGAGACCAGGCAGAAGCTAAAATTCAATTCACAGTGGGAAGTCGTTTGGAGCTTCTGCCATACACTAAGTGTTGTATTTTCCCGGATAGTGTTCATATAAGTCGTAGCCACAACGGATGCACAGCAATTCTGTATGTGAGGAAATCACACAGTCTATTTGCACAACCTGTCAGCTGCATAACTGGTCTTTTGTACACAAAATTCAGCAAGTTCTTTAATCATGTATCCCACTTTAAGCACGTCACATACCTCTGAAAAATCAATTTTTGTAGCAATTTGCTGCTTCTTCTGTCATTTGAGCTCTCTTCTTCGATTTGTCTGAAGTTTTATGCCTGAAGCAGAACATACAAGCTCGTGATTATGACAAAGAGTTATCTTATTTATGACTTCAAGTGATGCTATCATTGTGTTCCATTTCTGTGCATTATTTGCAAGAAAGGACTACTACTGTAAAAGCAAAACTACCTGTGGCTTGGGGGTTTGAATGTCCTTTTGGTTACTGGGAATAAAAGTAGAAAACAGAAAAAGACACATTTACAGGACCTATTTAGCTCTATGTCTTCCCTTAAGCTCCATAAAGTGAATGGTCACGTAATCACAGAATCTCTTTGGCTGCAAGAGACCTTTATGATCATCAAATCCAACCACTAACCCAGCACTACCAGGTCACCACTGCACCATGTCCTTAAGCACCACCTCTACACGTCATTTAAAGACCTCCAGGGTCACCGCATGAAGCCTCACAAGTTTGTACTTCTTAAATACGCTAAATTGGCATGATCCCTCCTCACAGCCTATACCACACGGTACATCCATCCACATGGTAAGAAACCTACCCATCTAACAGTTTTATATCTAGTTTGAATGCAGAGTACAAGGCTAGTGATTCAGTGCTGTCCACTGAGAAATAGGAAAAATTACCTGTGTTATAAAAATCCAGTAGTTTTCCTATGCATTTAGTAATAATAATTTTTGACTGGAGTTATTAAAAATGCATCTTGCTATGTACATGATGGCCTTCACTGCTGGCTTCCCCAGAGATCATAGGATCATAGGATCATAGGATGTTAGGGGTTGGAAGGGACCCAAGAGATCATCGAGTCCAACCCCGCTGCCGGA
>JAOXOE010000001.1:101845310-101885858 GCA_028565055.1 Phoeniculus purpureus | reverse complement strand
TTGTTTGTTTTAAATCCCTCTCACATACGGAACTAGAATGGGGAGGGGGGGAGGGCAAAGAATCAGACTTTAATCAGTTGTGATAGTGCATCTTAGGCAATCTTGGCTGTGCTGCAAACGAAGTCATTCAGGAGCAGAGCTGCCCCTGGGACACAGATAAGGCAAATAAGTGTTGCGTGTTTCTAGCTGGAATAACTACTCACTGAGTAATTTTGCAACTGGTATTATGTGCTGATGTTGCAGTCCTTGTATTGAAAGTACAGGAGATGGGGTGGTTTTGTTAGCCCTGCTCCAAGGGAGATGCTGTCCCTACTATGGTGCTCTGATCTTCTGTGTCAGCTACCTACAGCTGGGTGTCCCTGTGCTTCCCCTTGATCCTGTAACCAGTAATCTAAGTTATTCAGGAATAACAGTCATTCACCCTTAGGAGATCTAAAATGTTTTAAAAGTGTTGAGGATCAAAGCCTCTTTGGGCAGGTTGTTCTGTCGAACAGCAGAAGTCTGGGCTGGAATACTGCAATTCCTGAACTACCTACTTGTGACAGTCTGGCGTACTGTGGACTGATGGCAGCAAGACTTCTTTAGACGAGACGATTGGTGAAAGTTCCCGAGGACTGTAAGGAAAGCGAGTATCCCTTTCTAGGAGGATCAAGGGACCGGCAAGCTTGTCAGTTTCAATCCCAAGAAAGGTAGTGGAGCAGATGAGCCTGGAAACCACTTACAACTGTACTAAGGGTGAAGTGTTTGGATCTAGTCAGTGTAAGTTTATGAAGGAGAAATGCTTGATAAGCTGGGTGGTCTTTTACAGTGAGATGATTTACTTGGTAGCTGAGGGCAGGGCAGTGGATGCTGCTTATTGTAACTCTGGCAAGACCTTCAGAACCATCTCCTGTGAAATCCTCACTGGTGAAGGATACAGGGGATAGATGGTGGATGATGAGGTGTTTTGAACACTAGTTGAGCGTCAAACACTGGCACAGAGAAGTTGTGACATCTCCATCCTTGGGGATGTCCACAATCTAACAAAATGCAGTCCTGAGCAGCCTGCTGTGTCTGACCTTGCTGTGAGCAAAATATTGTGCTGGATGATCTTCAGAGGTGCCTGCCAATCTCAAAGAACTGGGAGTCCACAGGCTGAAATGGATGCATTGCTCAAGACAACTTAGTGTAAGACAACTGCTTTGGAAGCTGCCCGTACTGGAATGTCAGAGCAGATAAATCAATCCTGCAGGCTGTAGAAAACCACACAAGGCTACTTTATGGACCGAAGAGAAGGTACTGGCACCCAAACTAGAGTCTGTGACCACATGGGGTACATTTGTTCCTGGTGTCTGCCTTTGTGCAGCTCCATGCATCTGTTTGCAAGGGGGATTGGTAAATCCAACGATTTAACTCTCCTTGCAATGCAATTTTGACATGAATGAATGAAAAATGCTGCCTAAGTGTTGGGTTCTGCTGTTACTCGGTGAGGTGAAAAAGAGTTGTGTCAGTCCGGGTAGTCACTGATGCTGCCGTGGAGTGCTCAGTACCTAAAAAAACTCCCACTCTCCCTAGTTTTCATTACTCTTCTGGCTTATGGTGCATGCCTCCCTAAATTGTCCTTGGATTTCTAAATATACTCTTGAGGCAGCAGCTCGTGTTTGCTAAGGCAGCTTTCTTGGCACGGTGTAATTTTTCTGTCTATTGTATATGTAAAGGAAGCTGTATAGAATCTGTGGGCATGGGGGAAGCGGGGCAGGGGGGGTTGTAGAACAGCAATTCCAGCTCAGTAAAAATGGAGCTTGCATTGAGAAACATCTTATGCACTGAAACCCCCAATGGACACAGCAGCAGTCGCTGTTCTGGGTAAGGAGAAATTCAGTGCAGATTTCTGCTGGATCATTTTCATCATCATGAAGACACCAGGTACTCGTTGCAGAAAATGAGACAAGAAATGGGAAGAAATGCAATAAGTAGGTGGAGAAAAGCACAGAAATAATTCTCTGTTCATCACAGCAAGGTACTGAATTGTTAAATCTGTTACCCCACACCCCAGTCTCACCATTTCACTTCCTAAACATGGAGTGACCTGCTTGGCTTTGGGTGGGGGGGCTGAAAGAAAATCACCACGGTCAGTACTTGACTGTGCTGATCCACTGCTCTCATGACCAGCAGACATCTGTGCAGACCTGTGTGTCTATTAAACTACTCTTCCTTGTCATCCATTTGGGGCAAATAGCCACATTTCCCACCAGATTGTTTTAACAGGTGGATCTGGGCAAGCAGGGTTGGTTGCTTTTTTCGGTTCCAGAGGTGGCCTGAAACATCTCAAACTACTCTGATTCATGATGATTTCAGAGGAGGTCTCTCTCTAAGGTCTGACCAGAGTGTGACATCTGGTTTCAGATCCGTGAAACATTTCTTTTCACTGGGAGAAAACCATTTTATTTTTATTTTAACAGAAATTAAACCAGAACCGATCCTCCTCAGTGTGGGAGGTGAATCCATCCCCAGGCTCCCAAGCAAGGGGTGCTCAGAGAGGTGTGACTGCAGTGTGTTGGGATGGTGGACCCCTTCTCCATTTGGCCCAACGTGTTTCTCTCCCAGTGGAGGAAGAAGATGATTTGTCAAGGGACTACATCTCTTATGTGGGAGGTTTCAGCTCTGCTAAATGGCCTGTAAAAAAAGACAAAGCTAGAGGATGCTGGAGAGAAGCAATGTGGTGTTTGTAGTGTACCTGAGCAAGGAGGTGAGGGGGTCTGCATATTCCTCTGGATAATCATTTCCTGAGCTGATTTGCCTGCTAGTTAAAGCTGGCTGCCTCTTCTTCCTCAGCCTGAGTTTGGCATCTGGTCCACACTGTCTCGTTTACTGGAGCTATGAAGTAAATTCCACCTGAAGGTAAAAATTTCTCAGCAAGTTTGCTGTTGTTAAAACTTTGCTGTTGTTAAAACTCTTCATTCCACGGTACTTAAATCTAGCCCCCCTTCATTTTCCTTTGGTCTCTTGGCTAAGGGATTTTGACTTTCCAGGGCAAGATGTCAGTGTTGTACCAGGCAATGTTGGAGGGAAGGTGATTGCATCACGCACCAGCAGAGTGTTACTGCAGCTTTCCAGAAGTGGAGACTACTTCACAACCTTTCTATTAATTTATTTAATTATTCTGAATGTTGGTGCCTGTCTTGTCTTTTGTGCTACTAGGTGATGTTGTTGATACAGATTTGCTCATAAAAGATAATGAAATTTGTCTGCCTTCGCACTACGGAGAGAAAATGCCAGTAACACAAGAAGAAGACTCTTTCTTTACTGCCCTTTGTTTTCCTGGCCAGAAGCACGTTTCCTGTCTCTATCCTGTCAGATGATCCTTTCTGAGACCCTGGTGTATGTTAGACCGGGACCTCCATCCCCACATGGGAGCTCACAGCTGGTGTCTGAGCTCCTGTGACACCCTCTGAGAAAACTCCAAGATGACCAGAATTAGCATAAAATCATTAGGGATTGGAAGGGACCTCGAAAATCATCTAGTCCAATCCCCCTGCCAGAGCAGGATCACCTAGACCAAGTTGCACAGGATGTCTGGAGCTTTCTAAGGAATGAGGGAGGTGTGGAAGGAGCAGCCTTTTGCTTCTTGTGTGTGTTTATGTAATGTGGACCTGATAGTTGAACATAGACATTGGTCAAACAATGTGAATCTCCAACATTTATGAAACTAACATCCTCATATTGGTACCTCCAGGGCTGTGCCAGGCAGGTCCCATGTGGGTGGGCTCCCCACCTTCTGGCAAGTATCTGAGAGGATCCCCGAGATAAGCATCTCGCTGGAGCCTCTGCTGTGGTAGCAGCAATGTGAACAGTGATCCTCTTCTTTTGGAAACAACTGAATCATCGTTGTCAAAGTCGGAGGCGGTGTGGAGCACATGCTTTTCTTGGTGGAGGATTAGAAGATGCAGCTGGGATTTAAGGATGGAAATACATGCAGGATTTCCTTTCAAAAGCCCCGTGCCTTACTAGCTGGTCTGTTCCTACGCTAGAAACAAAAAAGCTCAGTCTGGTGGGCTGCTTTCTGAATTTTTGGGTTGTTTTTGCTCACCCCGTGGCATGCCAGTGTGGTGAACTCGTATGCCTTGTGATGTGGTAGAAATGCTGCTTTGCTATGGAGATTCTTGCTGAGAGCGCTGCAATCGTCTTCTTCATTGGAACAACAGAGTATGCACAGATAAAAGGGTGCGAGTCAGTCACCCGTGGAGGATAACTCAGGGTGCCGGTACCAGCATCCTGTCCCTCTGGCCTGAGGGAAGGGAAGCACTGGCTGAATGCAGGTAGCTTCAGTGTGAGTGTGGATGCTGCTGCTCCACCCTATTAAGCCAAGACATCAGCCCGCTGACGCGTCTGGGTTGCAAGGCCAAGACAGCATCCTTGTGACCCACTTTGAATTTACCACTTAATTCATCTTCTCCAGTGCTATAAATAATTCAGCCAGAGGCAGTTCAATGGTGATAAATAGGACAATAAACCTCACAGTGCAGTGAAGGCTACAAAGGGAGCAGTGCTTTTTAATTGACTGTTGCGCGGTGACTAGGAAAAGCAGAGAAAATTCAGTCACAGCACTGCACACAAATGTCACCCAGCACAAGGTCTTCAATGGCTTTGAAGTTTTCTAGAGTAATTTAAGGCCTTATCAAAGGATCGTGTTTCACATAGTGCTGGAGATTTCAACCAGAAGATGACTTGTGGTCCGAAGTTCTTCACACAAATTAATTTAAATTAATGTGACAACAACGTGAAGGTTCTGTTTCGTGTCTGGTAGGGTCTCTCGTCAGTTTGCTTCATTCATTCTGCAAGCCTGGTAGAACCCGAAGGCTGTAGGTGGGGAGTTGTGTAGCTCTTGCTGCCAAGACTTGTGCTTAGACTCCTGCACAACCCATATCTCTCTATTCGAAGATGTTTCCTTTGCATTTGACACCCAGCACTGCTGTTGGGTGACCTTACTGCCCAGTGTGAGCCAAAAGCAGTCGCTTCGCAGCATTGGACCAGGAGGCTGTCCCAGTGATCCTGTCTGCTTAGAAGCTCGTGAGTGATTGCCACCAGCACCTCTGGTCTAAAGAGAGCCACAGCCTCCACTGGGCTATTAAGTGGGCCTTAAAACAGGAGTGAGCTGCAGGAGGCTAGAGAAGGTAGCACATCCATAGAATCACAGCATCATCAAATCCAACCACCCGCCCTGCAACCCCTAACCACCATGACAGATATCCAGGTGTGCAGGAGGCTGGGTGTTTTGGCAGCAGAGCAGCCCCACTGCTTTCCTCCCTCTGTTTCTAGGGAGAGCTGGTTAAAGCTTTCTGGCTCACTAGAGCTGCAGTTGCCTCGCCTGAAGAACATCCCTTGTGTTAGAATTTTCTGCTCCCTGGTGAATCGGGCTCAGAGCTTTAGAATGACTGTGGTTATTTTAATGTGTGCCTATATTTAGCTTAATTTTTAATGGTCTGCTAGACTTCTCTGTAGTTAGCTAATGAGATCTGGTTCAATAGGTTATTGTGCTACATCCGTGTCCTGTTTGACTTGCAACTATGAGAAAACCGGAGCCAGGGAAACACAGGGCCTGCATTTGTAGGCTGCTTATTCTGCACTGCTTCTGCAGCAGGGATGCTTCTGCTCTTTCCCTGATACCATTCGAGCACACAGTCCCAGGGTGACTCACAGAAATGGCTTGTTTAATTTTATAAGCCTGGGAGTTGTGCTCAGGGTCATGGATGACAGGGATGTAACCAGTGAGGAACTGAGATTTGGCAAAACTTCTTGACTGTTACCAGCTCCAGGGACTCTAATGATAAAGCTTCTCCAAGTCTGTGTCTTGTGCTCCTCTGAGAACTGGAATTGCTGAGTAGCCTGTAATTTCTTGATCAGGATCTTGGCCACTACTAAGGGAGGCATTGTGGAGCACACTGTGGGAGAGGAGAAGGAGTCGGTTCTGTCTCAATAGCCAGTCCAGCTCTAATATATGGTTTTGGGACTACATTGCTGTATTAAGGGCAAGCAAATGACAAGGTGCTGACTCACAAATACCCACAATTTATTGGGAGAAAAGACCCAAGAGTCAGACAGGCAGGCAGCCATTGGCTTCTGGACCCAAGAAGATGCTGTTTATACCAGCAGCCGCTCGCAGTATATAACTATGCATCTAAATCCATAAATCCAGCAGTAAGCATCAAAAGGGTTAACCGTAAAGAAAACCAAGCTTGGCATTGTCTTCTCACTGAGAATCACTGAAGTAGAGATTTTCACTCTGACCGATGTAGTTGAGCTCCAGTCACCCGAAGGTCTCTTTAAATTCAGACCAATATCCCCCTGAGACAGCACTGTTGTTTCCTTCTGGCTCTTTCAAATGTGGATTAAGAACGTTACATCTGAAGTAATTGTGATCATCTGCTATTTCCTGCATTCCAGAGACTAAGCCTGCATCCCACCTGACCTCAGCAAAGGGAGACAGTTTTGCTCATGGGCTTTTTTTTCCCCTCCTTCTTGACGGTTTTAACGGTGTCACCAAGAAAAACTTCCATCGTTGCCTTCAGCTTCGTGTAGCAATACATCAGAGAAGGAGCATCAGTTCAGCAGGCTAACAGGGACAAAGGGTCATGGAAGCAGACCTTGGCAGATAAGCTGATGCGCAGAGGCTGGGCAGTACCTGGGTGGGTAATACATCACCAGCGCTGCAGATATTTCTTCCCTCTCTTGCAGCTGAAATGGAAACTCCTGCAATAACAGGGGTGGGGTTTTACAGACAGGTGGTGGTGGGATGAGGCAGAAAGGGGAGATTGTGGGCATTCGTGAATGCAGAGGTGGAGCAGAGCCTCTGTTCTTTTCACTCAGGTGATTCTGATGTCTGAAAGCGCCTCCCGACCCCAACAAGAGGTGCTAAATTCATTATTAATTTTCAAACCATTTGCTTCCACAATGGATAAAATGTGGAGCAACTGAGGCAGCAGGTTGTTTGGTCTGGAGAAAAGGAGGGTAAAGGGAGACCTTATCCCTCTCTAAAACTACCGGAAAGGAGGTTGTAGAGAGATGGGGGACAGTCTCATTTCCCAAGTCACTAGCGACAGAACAAGAAGGAACGACCGTAAGCTGTGCCAGGGTTGGTTTAGATTGGACATTAGGAAAAATTTCTGACAGAGTGGTCAGGTATGGAACAGGCTGTCCAGGGAGGTGGTGGAGTTGCTGTTCTTGGGGGTGTTCAAAAACCACGTAGATGCAGCACTAGGGAGTGTGGTTTACTGGACATGATGGCACTGGATTGGAAGTTGGGCTTGATGAGGAGGAGGAGGTCTTTTGGTGGTCTCTTCCAACCATGACGATTCTATGAATCTATTCTATAACCTGATTCTCTTTAGGACAGGAAGCCCCACTGTAAGAAGCCAAACCCCTGAAAGAAACAGTGGCATTTCTCTCCAACAAACCAAACGTCTTGCATTTTGTGTTTTCTCTAAGAAACGTCTCATCCTGGGTACATCTTTGGGGGACAGAGTGCGCCCCGTTGAGCACCTTCGACTTTCAAAGCAAGGGTCCCTTCTTTTGCCTGTGAGGGTGATTGACCTCATAGCTCTAGCATTTATGGCTTCTCAGAAATTAAGCTGCCGTGTTCTCTGTCAGTACCATTGTAGGCAAGGGGGTTTAATGGGGTGGTGTTGACATAATTTGTAATCAAACACATCATTTGCAAGAGGCTGTGTAGCATTTAGACAGCTCGTAGCATCAAAACACTGCTTGAAATATTTAGCCTTGGGTCTTTCTCGTGTTACCTCCGCAGCAATGTCTGTTGCCTGTTTGGCAGCCCTGTACCCTCCCTCCATGGATCTTCAAGGCTGAAAGTTGCTGGCTGTGGTTTGCAGGTCAAAGGATCCTAACAGCTTAGGAAATTGTCTTGGAGGCCTTGAGCGATGCTGGTGGGAGGTTTTTGTCTCAATGGAGTGGAGACCAAAGCACAGAAGTGGGATAGTGGAGCAAATGCTATTTCACAGCCATATTTGGAGGGAAGAGGATTCAGGTCAGGCTAAGACTCTCCTGAGTTAAAATGCACTGAACCCGTGAAACGGTCCTGCTGGGTGTCCAGTGGGAGCACAGCAAGACGTACTCTGCACCAATGCCTTTCTCTAAAGGGTTCCAAGGGCAGGGCTGGGACCTGCTGTTGCTGAAAAAAAAAAAGCTCTGAAAAACTCACCCCTGGGCACTAAACTAGAAAGTAGCTTCTCACAGCCCAAATCAAAGACGGTTTTGTAAGTGGAAAGGATTTTGTGAAGATCTCAGGGGTGCTGTGGTTTCCTTATGCTTTTGGTCTGTTGACATATCATTGTTTGTATGTATATTGGTGTCTTTATTAATGATCTGGGTGAGGGCACTGAGTGCACCCGTAGTAAGTTCGCAGATGACACAAAGCTGGATCTGCTGGAGGGTAGGGGTGGTCTGCAGGGGGATCTGCGTGGGCTGGACTGGTGAGGCAAGGTTAATCGTATGAAATTCCACAAGACCAAGTGCCAGGTCCTGGACTTGAACTGTAACAACCTGGGTATGTGTGGTTGGAAAGCTGCACATCAGAAAATGATCTGGGCATACTGGCCAATAAGCAGCAGTGAGCCCAGATGGCCAAGGTGGCTGACGGCATCCTGGCTTGTATTAGAAATAATGTGGCCAGCAGGAGTAGGGAAGCAATTGTGCCCCAGCACTTGGCACTGGTGAGCTCACACGTCAAATACTGTGTTCAGTTCTAAGCCCCTCCCTACAAAAAGGACATAGATGTGCTGGAGCATGTCCAGAGAAGGGCAAGGAGGCTTGTGAAGGCTCTGGAGCACAAGTCCTGTAAGGAGTGGTTGAGGGAACTGGGGTTGTCCAGCCTAGAGAAGAGGAGACTCAGGGGAGATCTTTCTGCTTTCAACACAGGGCTGAAAGGAGGTTGGAGCAAGGAGGGGGACAGCCTCTTCTCCCCGGTGGCAGGCACGCAACAGGACTAGAGGAAATAGTTGCAAGTTGTGCCAGGGGAGGTTTAGCCTGGGTGTTAGGAAGAATTTCTTCACCGAAAGGGTTATCAAACAGTGGAACTGGCTGCCCAGGCCAGTGATGGAGTCATCATCCCTGGAGGGATGTAAAAAGGCAGATAGATGTAGTGCTAAGGGACATGGTTGAGGGGTGACATTGCAGTACTGGGTCAAAGGTTGGATTTTATGATCTTGGAGAACTCTTCCAATCACAGATATTCTGTGGCCTTGCCCAGTGTGGTGAGTGTTCAAGCAAGAACTGCCACAAGCATCCTTCCTTCCCCGTCATCACTGCAGCTGCATCCAGCATTGCAGCTTCCCATAATAGCAGCTGTACCCAACCCTGTAAATCAGGGTCTGTAATTACAGTACCCAACGTGGAACAACACGAGGATGAACACACTGGTCAGCAGCCACTTTGACGAAAACATGGCAATACGTTGAGGGGCCCTGGTGGGTGCTGAGAACAGCCTGTGGCCACCCAAACGGTTTGTCTTCGTGGTGATTTATTCTTCTACTGCCTCCAAACACAGCTGAGAATCGGCTCGCTCCTTCTCAGCCTCCTCTGTTACCGTCTCGAAGCATAACCACCACCCGGCAAACCACATCTGTTTGCCAAACAGTTTGGAAACTAAGACAGCGGGCGAAGTTTTAATCTCCCTCACTGCCCTCTACAGCCAGCCCACATTGTCAGAAGAATCCAAAGAAAAGGAGGTCCTGGTAGTCTGCAGAGCCTCTGTGTTGAGCTTGGAAGCTTGAACTTCGTGCTTTGAGGCTCTTAGTCATCGCTAAGCAGGGTGATCACGCACTCCTTCTGGATGTGCTCTCTCTTCCACGGTGAAATAGTTTGTTGCCATGGATATGGCTTTGTCTTGAGAGACACACAACCAAGTGGATTTCAAACAGCCCCTCGTGGGTCAGTATTTCCACAGGAGCATACGCCTGGCTTGAGGCTTCCTAGAATTGTTATGCTTGTCCTTGAGAAGAGGAGCATGAAGTCTCCTGAGCTTCAGCTGCAGAGGTGATAGATCGTAGAATCATCACAGAATTACAGAATGGTTAAGGTTGGAAGGGACCACAGAGATCATCGACTTCAACCTCCCTGCCATGGGCAGGGAGGCCCCTCAACTGGACTTGGCTGGTCAAGGCTTGGGTGCCAGTCAACTGTAAGGAAAGAAGGAATACGTTTTTATACATCATTTTGCCTGCTCCCAGGAAGATAAAGGAACCTTTCTCATCTCAACAGCGAGAAAGATCAGGTAGAAATTTCTCTCCTGTTTATTCCTGACAATTTGAAACTACTTCTTCTTGCCAGTCCTAGGGCTTTTTTGGGTTTTCTTAGAGAAGTGCCCTTCAGTCTGGGGTTTCCAGGCTGTGTCGTATTGCAGCTCGTAAATGGACTTGTGTGCTGGGTGAACAATAGTTGTTACTGTTCGGCGCAGAGATTTGATAAAGTTTGCTAATGACTGCTGCAGAAAACGGGCAAATCAAGAGGAGAGGAGTTTTCAGTTTCTAGCCAGGAGCAAAACTCCCCTTCCCTGGCTTATGAATTTCATTAGGTGGAACTAATTAAAGGGATGTTTCTTATTACCAAGATGAGAAGCAGTCCAAGAGGAGTCCGGGGAGGTTTGTGTGCTGCAGCACAATTGCTCTGCTTTTAAATGCTGCGAAAGTGTTGTGTCCTATTTAACTCGACATTCCTGTGTTTGTTTCTCTTCGTGACTCATAGCACAACACTGGCAGCCAGCCTAGGAAGTAGGTTATGGGATCTAGCACGGGGACACTGGTGAATTGTATTCCAAGCGTTGTGCTTACATTGCACCACCAGCCGTGAGAGCATCCAGCAAACTCTGTTCATAGTGCCCAGCAAGCTGGTGCCTTCAAAAATCAGATTAACAGCTGCAGCAGCAGGCCAAGACGGGCTTGACTTAGCATTTCATTTGCCACATCCATCAGCCTCGCTTATTCAGCATGGAACAACTTTAGCACGTGAATAGAAAAGCTCTGCAAAACACGCGCTGCTTCTCTGGGCTGTCGCACTCTGGCTTTCAGCAACACGTTGATCCCTTCCAGCCGCTCACCTGTCCCCTGCCAGACTTGCTGTGCCGTGGTCACCAGACCCGCACAAAAATAGAGCGATCGAGTAATTGTTGACAGAAATTGCAGGAGGGCTCTGATTTCACCGCTGATGGGAAGTAAGTACATTCGGTTTTGCACTGATGGGGACTTGATGGGGAGGTGGGGCTATGGCCGTGGCAGCAGCTCTGCCTCGGATCTTCAGCTGTTGGTTTCTCCAATACAGCCCAAAAGCTCAGATCTCTCCCTCTGGCTTCAACTAATGAAAAGCCAAGGGCATCACGCTGCTCTTGTGGCCCCTGAAGCTGAAAACACCAGTGGCAAGTCTCAGGAAAGGCTGATCCAGCATTGCTCTTAACTCGGTCTTCTGCAGAATGAAGAATTCACAGCACAGCAAATAAAGTGTTTAGGAGTTCCGTTCAGCCTTACACAGGCAGTTAACTACCAGGATAGCCAAGAGGGCATGAAATACATCTGGACAGCGGGCTTTGTCAAACCTCCCTTCTTTATCCCAACCCCTCTTCGTGGGACGACTGGAGTCGGGATTTACCTTGTCTGCCTTTCTGATTTCTTCTGAAACAGGACAGGAGGCTTCTTGCAGCTCGGTGATGAAAAAGAAGCAATATTCGGGAAAAGCATCACAAGAAGTGATCAGGCAGAAGAAACAAGAGCGTCACGAAAGGACGTCTGTAGTGCCTACCGTGCTTACACGAGTGGATTCTCGTGTCACTCGAACGGGGTGCGTGTTGCAGCGCAGACCCAAAAGGGTGCGTTCTGCTGGATGCGGAGCTAGGACCTCAGTCAGACTACCTTCAGACTGGTTTTGTGAATTGGATGAGGAATGTGCAAAGTGGCAGGTTAAGAGCAAGGCACAGGGATTGTGCTGGCTTATGAAGATCTGAAGAGCAACATGAATTTTTAGCGATTCAGGATTTATTTTCTAAAATGAGAATCTGGCTAAGCAAGGAAGCAAACCAGAAATCGCTCCCTATTACCTTTCCTTGAGGCTGCTTTCTCACATGTTTCTAGGAAGCAGGTCTGGCCTTCAAGATGACCGTCCCAAGGTCAGCCACAGCTCTTCCACCACTGTATAACACAAAGGAACACGGGTTCCCTTGTGAATCCAAGGCAGCACGCGCCCACTTTCTCAGGTGTTCCTGGAAATGCTTGTTTGCGTTTCATCGCGGACTCAGGCGCTCAGGGAAAACTTCAGAGAGCAGCTAGCTCTCCCTGAACTGAAATGTCTCCATTTTTTAACGTTTTTCAAGTTGTAGGTGTGGAACAGCAAAGTGTTACCTACCATTGGTGAACTCACACCAGCTCCTCTGTCCTCTTCGCACTTAGAGACTCCTTCATTTGCAGCCACACAATGAGACACCCCCGGGACTGCCTGGCTGCTGGGAGACATGGAAAAAGTGAAACTGAGCCAGACTAAGTGCATCCGTGTACTACTTAGGTGTTTGTTTTTATGGTTGTTTCGCAGCTTGGAAACAGAAAAGAAACCATCGCTGTGCTGCCAGCCAGCTGGAGACTGGCCACAGCCTGGACACACACACGATCTCACGCTGTGTCTTTCTTCTCTTAAGTTCTCAATGTGTTGTGGGGTTGGTCTTTCTTTTCAAAGCTTCCTAAACAGCTGTCTGACTTCTCTGTTGGAGGAGAGGGAATGGGAGATGGGAGCCATGATCGAGGCTGTCGGAAACAACTGCAGACCGGCTGCTTGAAGCACTTGCCTCACGTCGGGCTTTCTGCGCAGGTGATGCTGGAGAACAGGTTCCAGAAGTGGCTTCATCGGGTGTCAGAGTGGCAGATCTTTCTACGTGGGTGAAATGATGGAAAACATCTGATCATGGGAAACTTCCTCCAAGTCTGTGTTTTTAAATACATTGCATGTTTCAGTTACGTGTGTGGTGAAAGGGCAATCCTCTTGCAGTTCTTTGGGTTTTGGAGCAGATTGAGCTCCGTAGATGCTTTTCCTCTGATTGTCATATAGTCCAAATTATTTTATAGAGTCATAGAATGGATTGGGTTGGAAGGGACCTCCAAAGGTCATCTAGTCTAACCCCCCTACAACAAGCAGGGACACCTCTAACTAGAACAGATTGCTCACATCCCCATCGAGCCTGACCTTGAACGTCTCTAGGGATGGGGCCTCCACCACCTCTCCGGGCAGCCTGTTCCTGTGATCTACTACCCTCACATTAAAGAACGTTTTCCTGATGTCCAGCCTAAATCCACCCTTTCCCAGCTTAAAACCATTGCCTCTTGTCCTGTTGTTCCATGTCCTTGTGAACAGTTCTTCTCCAGCCTTCTTACAGGCCCCTTTCAGGTATTGGAAGGTCTCCCCAGACTCTTCAGGCTGAACAACCCCAACTCTTTCAGCCTGTCTTTGTAAGAGAGGTGCTGTAGCCCTTTGATAATTTTTGTGTCCTTCCTCTGGACGCCCTCCAACAGACCCAAGTAGGTCGTACTTGTGTTGCGGGCGCCCAAGCTGGGTGCGGTGCTCTGGGTGAGCTTTTAGCGGCGGTGAAGCCCTGCCTTCTGTGCAAAGTGACCCCTGTGTCCCGCCAGGGCTGTCAGCTTTTCAGTGCTCATACCGACTTTCTCTGCAGTCACGAGCCCTTCTCCAAGGCTGCAATTTTCTACGAAGCGAGATGTTAGACGGAGGTTTGATTTATCAGTTATCTCTAGAGTGATGTTTTGCCTCACACCGAAACGACAAACACCCTACAGTGGGCGACTTCCTTTGGGTTTGTGGTTTGTTTTGAATCCTGTGCACATGAAATCAATGAGTTTACCCAACTGAAAGGGATTGCTTCTCTGCCTTTTTACTTTGCCCTCCTCGAGCGCTGCTTCTCCCCCAGGGAAAGATGGTGTGTCAGCAGGACGTGCATTAAAAATCTGAGTGCACTTTCTTCTTGAAAATTTAGCACAAGGTCAGTAACATCCAAACGGACTAACCTGACGGCAGGGTTGACAGCTGCAGCCTGTCAAAACATCAGTCCAAGCCCAGCACTGGTCACTTGGCTATAAGAAAAATGTCTTGATGATAACTATGTTCTCTCCTGCTGAACAGTTTGTTTTAAAAGTGTCCCTGAAAGATCTGAAATTTCCCAGTAAGTCACTTTCCCTACCTCAGCACTAGATGGGCGTAGGGGGAGAACTGTAATTAGTATTCCTGCTCTCCTGGGCTTGGAGATCCACCCATGTGCAGTCTTGTGGCTCTGTGTTAAACAATGCATACGTCCATGTGCATGGTCTAGGTGATCCTGCTGTGGCAGGGGGATTGGAGTAGATGATCTTCCAATCCCTAATGGTTCTCTGATGTGCGTGTGTCATTCCTGCACAGGAACAGGATCTGCCCCTGCTAAGCAGCAAGCTCATGAGAAGCTCGCCTCCCCTGAAGATACAATCCTTCATTAGTGACATCCCAACTGGCTGCCACTGGAAAGGATTATAGCTCCATGTGAGCAAAGAACCCAACCAGTGGAGCCCGGAAGACTGAGAGGTGGGTTTTTCCCCACGCATTAAAATGTCTCTAAGACACATTTACTAAAAAAACCCCAAGAGGCACTTGGGTGCAACCTTGCCCACAGCAGTGCTCCTGCGTTAGGTTTGCTCCCAGCATGTCTTGCTAATGTCTGTCTCTGTCTTCCTTAGACATTACTGCCAAGAAGAAATGGATAAGGTACAAATTTTGATTCTAAAGTCTAAATCTGAACCAGCAAAAGGCACCCTGCTTTAACGCTGTAGAAGTAACAGTGGTGAACATTGCCTGGCGTGTTTTTGCAGGCATCACAAAATGAGTGTCTTCCCACTAAAAATCGAACCAAGAAACCCCAAAACCGAAAGAACTCAAGGTTTGTTCTGAGGTTAGTGCTGGGCAGTTTCACCTGTATCCTGCTGAGCTTTACCAGGGTGAAAGGGCTGAGCCTTACCGAGATGCCACAGCTTACTCGGAGAAGGGGAGAGGTGTGGCTGGTGGCAGTGACGTGCTGCATCTTGCTGGCCAGCTCTTCGGCACGGTGCTAGTCTGCAGACCAGACCCCACAGGACTGTACTGGTAATCCCTTATTGTCCATGGGGCCCTTGGAGCGCCTTCTAGTTTTTCAGGAAAACGCAGCCCTGCTCACATCCACTATTACAAGCACAGGCTTGGCCTCGTGGTCTGTCTCTCCTCAGATGTTTGTGCCTGAAGGGCTGGAACGCAACGCTGTAGAAATAGGATAGGAGGAGATTTCTTGGAAACTGCTAGGACAGGCACCAAAAATAAAAGGCATCTGAGCAGCAAGTGGAACCACACGGGCAGAGCGCTGCTTTCCTCTGTTGCTGCTTTTCTGGCTGGCACTTTCGTGTCACCTTTTCCTCTCTAGGACATTTGTGGGAGGCGATGAGTATACGGAGCCTGTGCAATTGTTGTTGTGGAAATGAGGGTTCCTGTGTCCTTGGGCTTGGGGCTGAGCACCAAGGCGTGCGCCGGGAGTTGGTGCTGTGATGGGGGCTCTGCTGCTGGGCTGCTCTGGGACACCTTTTCCAGCAGCTTACAGAGGGGAAAAAGGAATCTTGAAATTCTGAGGTTTTATTGAGTATGTGGCAGAAATGAGGGCACTGCATAAAGGCTGGGGGTATTTTTCTTAACTCGTTATTTTAATATAAGGCTGTTCTGTCTCTCTTCATCCCTGCTCCATCACAGCTTGGATACTAAAAGGCCAAGTGCTGGCTCCTGCACTTGGGTCACAACAACCCAAAGCATCACTACAGGCATCGGGAAGAGTGGCTGGAAAACTGCCCGGCAGAATGGTACTGGTGAGTGTTGATTGGCAACAAACTAAATATGAGCCAGAAGTGTGCTGAGGTGGCCGAGAAGGCCCATGACATCCTGGCTTGTATCAGAAATAGTGTGGCCAGGAGGGATAGGGAAGTGATTCTACCCCTGTACTTGGCACTGGTGTACAGCTGTGTGCACCAGTACACAACAGTGCACAACTGAACAGTACACCAGTACACAACTGAACAGTACTGTTCAGTTTGGGGCACCTCAATACAAGAGAGCTGTTGAGATGCTGGAGTAGGTACAAAAGAAGGGCAATAAGGTTGGCTATAAGATTGTGGAGAAGAAGCCTTTAGATGAGCAGCTGAGGGAGCTGGGGCTAAAGGAGGCTGAGGGGAGACCTTATGGCTGCCTACAACTACCTGAAAGGAGGTTGTAGAGAGGGGGTGTTGGTCTCTTCTCACAAGTAACAAGTGATAGGACAAGAGGAGATGGCCTCAAGTTGCACCAGAGGAAGTTTAGTCTATACATTCAGAAAAACTTCATTGAAAGAGAAACTTCATTCCAGAAGCACTGGAACAGGCTGCCTAGGAAATGGTTGAACTGCCATCCGTGGACATGTTCAAAAGTCATGTAGATATGGAACTTAGGAACACAGTCCATCATCGGGCTTAGCAGAGTTAGGTTAATGGTTGGACTCAATGAATTTGAAGGTCTTTTCCAAGCTAAATGAGTCTGTGAACCTCCATCGTCCCCATACTGATGAGTGGCTGAGGCAGAGATCTGGCTTGTTCACAAATGTGCAGTAAAACGTTATCTTGAGGCCGGAATTACCCCAAGATACTGAAGCCAGGAAAGGCTTCTGCCCAGAGACCTTCCCATTTGGCTGCACGAAGCGCGCACAGAAATTCTCCTGCGCCTGCTTGACTGTGAGCACTACTTGTAGCTTTGAGGAAAACCACAAGATTAGTGATGAAATGCAAGTGCTGCTGCTTTTTGCTGCAGGGCACTGCAGCATTAGATGGTTTCAATCATGGTGCTGGGACCTGGATGACTATTGTGGGCCTGCTGGGAACGTGCTTTCCTCGTGAGCACCACAGGGCAACTGATGATGCAGATCAGGCTCTTTCCCCACAATCATCAAGGACTCAATTCTCTCTGGGGCTTATGAAATGCATTTTACCACTCCAAGCTGACTCCAGAATATCCTCACTGCTCAGATTCTTGTTAGTGGGTCCAGGGAGAAGCAAACCAAGCCAGAATTTTCACCCATCCCTCTACCCACTAACTTTGGACCTGGAAGCTGGTACTACTGAGTAGTGGCAGTGCAAGGGATGTTGTGACTTCGTACAACACACAGAATCGTAGGAAAAGACCTTTAAGATTATCAAGCCCAACCATACACCGTCTTCTGCTAAGTCCACTATTAGGTCCACCACTAAACCATATTCCCTGACACCACATCTATGTGGCTTTTGAACTTGTCCAAGGATGACAACTCAACCATCTCCCTGGGAAGCCTGTTCCAATGTTTGGTGACCCTTTCAGTGAAAATTTTTCATGTAAATAACTCCTCAGCTCAGTGGAACAGTCCAGGCAATAAAATAAGGCTAAATGAAAAATTAGAGGGTGAATTTGGCCTCGTAATCACACACAGATGATTTGTTGCTTGAACAGAATTGGCTGACTATAAACAAGTCTACAATGTGCCTCATTAATTGGAGCTATTTTTCTAGCAAGCCCCATGGAAATATGAAGTGGCTTTGCTCTGCAATTTGCGATATAGTTTGCTATTAAATGTATTCAGTTTAATTGGGGTAATGTGTCTCGTTTTGGAAGCTTTCACAGACACCACATATAAATAGCAGAAGATGGCAGAAACCAATTCCCCAGCACAGATGTCCTCCTCCATTTGGTGCATGCTGTTGCAGCAGACAGGTGTGTTGGGTGAACCTAAGCCGTGAAGCACAATAAAACTGATGGCAACAAGAGATGTTTTGGGATAAATGGCTCACTTTTACTGGTAGCACCACACGAGATGAAATGTCACAGGTTTTTTCTTCCTGGGGTGCTATCATGCCCTGTCTGACCTTCACCCAACTTTGGTTTTCCAGCTGCAGCCACAGTGACGGTCCTGTACATCTCTGCACAGACAGAGCACCTGTTGTTAACCACATCTGACTGTTCCATACACTAACCCTGTGACCTCCCAAAGATGGGATTGTGCTGGGTTGCCATGAACCAAACACACCAGCCTCTTGCTGAGTTCGGCCATCCAGTGTCACAGCAATGGAACTTGATGATCTTAGACAGGTCTTTTCCAGTCTCAATAATTCTGTGATCCTGTGATAATCTGGACATGCTGCAGCTTAAGTCAGTAACTTAAAACATTTTTCCATAACTCAGGGCATAAGTCCTTCTCTCTAACTCTATGGTTTATTTTAGTCTGTGTGCTTTAGATAAGGCAGCAACCCATGAGTGGGTAAAGGCCAAAGCTGATTAGGAGCCAGATGAGCTTGCCCAGCCTAGAGAACTTTGCTTCACAGAATCACAGAATGTTAGGGGTTGGAAGGGACCATGAAAGATCATCTAGTCCAACTGCCCTGCCAGAGCAGGACCACCTAAAGTAGGTGACACTGAAACTCATCCAGGCAGGTTTTGAATGTCTCCAGAGGAGGAGACTCCACAGCCTCTCTGGGCAGCCTGTTCCAGAGATCTTTCACCCTCACAGTGAAGAAGTTTTTATCTTGTATTTACATGGAACCTCCTGTGCTCCAGCTAAGTGACAGAATACGTCAGCCATAAAAATCTGTTGCTTGGAGCAGCCAAAATACGTGTGCACAGTATTTGAGTGACTTGGTCATGCTGCATGGATCTGGGCTTTCTGCAATCTGAGTGTGACTGAAAAGGGATTGTCTTTTTCAGAGAGCTCTGATCTTGATGCTGGCAGGTGTCATGTGGCCGAAAGGGGTAGCAGGAATGTGGGTTTGGGGGAACTCAAGTAGTTGTTAAATACGTAACCAGCATCTCTCTTTTGCCCTTATGGCAATTAGCAGTGGTGCACGATCACTGTGCTGCAAGGAGTGTGCCTGAAGCAGCTCCTGGATGTTAAGGAGCCTGTGATAGGCGATGAAGATGTGGCTTTCCTCACTACAGTGAGGAGGACTCATTCATGGCCATTCACGGCCTCATTCGTGGGCCAAGAAAGGGTGCAGCAGTATCTGAGGAAGAAGGTCCTCAGAGGTCTTACCCGTACAAACCAAACACACACGTGGTTCGGCCCTGATCCGTGAGCTTGGTGGCATTTGGCAAGCGAGAGCTTCCCCAGCCGGCAGTCTCGATTTGCCACGGTGGGACACGCGTGAGTTTTCTCTTGACCAAGTCTTGTCTCAACCGAGACCTTCCGACTCGGTCTGCACGGGCAAGCAGCCTGTCCGGGAGAACGTCAGTGCGATCTCACGGCGCGGCTCTGTCAAGGATCTTTCACTGTGGTGACACGTGTCGCCCGGGGTCATTTGCGCCTCCAGAAACCCGGCATTCAGGAGGAAGCGCTTGGCAGAAGCTACGGCACAGGCTCAAATGCAGACAGGAGTAATTTATGCTGTGCAGACCCCGGCTTGCTGAAGGGGGCACGCTCCCCGGAAGGCAGGCAGGGAAGTGTGCTGCTAATTTTACTAGACAACTTCTGCCCTCCCCTCCTTTCCATTTTGTAGTTGCCAGTCTCCCTGCCTGGTCTTAAAATAGAAGCATCTGATGCCTTGTTTAACCTACTCTGGGGCCTGCAGGGAGGAGGAGGAGGAGGAGGAGGAGGAGGAGGAGGAGGAGGGGGAGGAGGAGGCGGCGGCGGGATAAATCCCCTCTCTGCGCTGTGTCAGTCAGCCTTTCCCAGGAAGCCCTGCTGGGAGCTGCATCCCAGTTCATCACCTACCCCGAGCTTCACAACCCCCTGCCCAGTCTCCTTTCCTTGTCCCGACTTTGTGCCGGTCCGGGGACTGCCCTGCCATAGTCCCACTGTCTCATTTCACTCTCTGACACCTCGCAGGCACGCTGCTGCCAGAGGCAAGGAACTGTGGCAACCTCCATATAAAATGGGGACTTCTCTGTGCCATGTGGACAGAGGACCTGCACCAGCAGCCGTGAGAGACACTCGAAATGGAACAGGGGAATCTCACTGTGGAGTGCTCACAAAGTAGAGCTCTCCTTGCGTGTGAGTGAGACCGCTACTGCTGCCTGCTTGCTTGTATGAAATCTCCCCGTGTGTTGTTCACTTCAAGAGGGATGGCTTGGTCATGTTGCCAAGCTACTGAACGCACTGACCTAGCCATGAGTGGGGCAGATTGTTCCTCCAAACAGTCTGAGTGCCTTCCATTTCCCATATGATGACCTATGTAATGTCCTTATCCCTTCCTCACACAAGGGATTCCCTTTCGCTTGCTACAGATGAGAAACACAAGCTGACCTTTGCTTTTCTGAAGGAATTACATAGAGACAGGCTCCACAAGACATCCTCATGGGGTGGGGAGTTTGGATCTTTTCTCTGGGGAAGATGCAAATAACCCTCAGAGTCAGGGAACCCTCAGTGGCAAAGGGCTCGGGTGCTCTTTATGAGACCAAAGCAGCAGTGATGGAGCATCTGTCTCTGGAGGCGATGGGTACTGTTCAGCACAGTGGAGGAGCTACAGCCCCTGGGACTGTAGGTAGGTACGGGTCCACTGTCTCTATAATTACCTTGCAGTTATGTCTGACCCTTCCCATTTGTTTCAGAGTCAACGCTTCTTGGGCTCTTCTTTGGAGAGGAGAGCTTGCCCCACAGGTGATCTGGAGGCCACTTTTTTTGGAAGGTGTTGTGATACAGCCGTGACGTGATTGGGCTGATTCTGTCCAAGACACATCCTAAGTAGCTTTTTCGTCCTTCTTACCCTGCCAGCTCAAAAGTTGTCTCGTCTTCTAAGATCCTCGATTAGAAGGCAAGGGGTAATGTAAATGTACACAGATTAAAAAAACAAGACAACTTCTATGGCAGAAATCGCCCCATGTCCAAAGGCAAGAGAAATTTCTTCAGTGTCCCTCTCTTTTTATTGTTTAACTAGCTGCTCCCAACTTCATGTTCAGCCTCGAGCTGGTAGGTCTGGTCAGGCCTTGGGAATGTAGTTTCTTTGTGCTCGTTGCTTCTCTGTTTGTTTTCTCGTGGCTTTGCAGTGAGGGTGGAGGAGCAGGAGACAAACATTAAGGTCTCGCCCCAGTTGCACTCCCACCACTTGGCTGAGGGCAAACTCAGATTTGCAAGAATGAAGCAGGGATCTCTACAGTCTCAGCAATGTTTGTGTATCGTGGTGGAGACCAGGAAAGCATTTAGATGTGCTGGAATGATCAACACAAATCTAATTACTTAAAAACTGAGCTGTCATTAGAATGTTCTGTTGAGATAGATGTGACGAAGGGAGAGGCATGTGGTAAGCCCATCCTAGCTCTCCTGCAGGACTGCAAACATGGTTTGGCCATCTGGCTCCTATGAGTAGGAAGTTTAAATTGGATTTTAATAATACATTGTGCAGTCTGACACCACAAAGGCCCAAAGGAGACCCACTCTGCTCATGCCTTGAAGACTGCAGCTTGCACTGAATCCCAAAGTGCCGAGGAAATCTGCTGCTTCTTCTCAAAAGAGTGTCAAGCACTTTGCTATGAAGTAAAAGAGAAAATGAAAGAGAAGATGGCAATAATAGCAAATGACTTGGGCTTGTCATTTCTGCTTTACAAAGGAAACAGCAGTGGGATGACAGGTGTGTAAATTCCCCAGCAATACTGCTGAACACAAACCACACACTGACTTGAGTCTATCCTTGGAAATCCTTAAGCAACCCAGCTACTAGGAAGAAAAAAGATCACACTAACCCCATTATTTATCCCTGAGCTCTGAAAAGCTGTTGCATTTTCTCCCTCATTTGTTTCTCCAGAGAAACTGAAAGGTTTGGAGACTGAAAACATAATGATGGCTTTTAAAAGAATCTGACACTCAAAATTAGGAAGTGATGTGAGAGATGGGAGACATGAACGATGGTAGCTAGCAAGGTCTGCCACTCCCTTCAAGCTTTGTGATATCACAGCTTGAAACAGCTGTAAATCGTGGAGACCTCTGACTGAAGCAAAGCAGCATCTGCGTGTGCCAGTGCAGCAAGCGGGGCTCGCACGGCTTCTTCCTGGTACTACCTGGGTAAAGGCTTCAAATCCTAACCAGCTGAGGTAAATAATTAATCACATTAAGCTCTTCAACTAACTACCGCATGGTCTTCACTCTTCAAACCGGACCCAGCTTGATTTTTCTTTTCTTCAGGATTAAAAGTACCCCTGGGTGCAGACAGGTAGGTTCCTCTGCAGCTTTTACCATGTGTTTGTTAAAGAAGGCTAGAAAACATAAGCTCTTTCCATATCTGCCCTTGGTACCTGATGCAGCTGGAATTGCAAAGATCATGATGGCACACTTTGTGTTGAGGAGATCTCACCAGAAGTCCCCTTGTGTCTGGCCACCACCCCCTCATGTGAGCTACCTAACCTGAAGGATGGAGGTGGTTGGGCTGTGAAACAAGGTCACAGAACAGTAGGATGAGGGGTAACGGTTTTAAGCTGGAAAAGGATAGGTTTAGGCTGACAATTGGGAAAAAGTTCTATAGTGGGAGGATGATGGATCATTGGAAAAGGTTGCCTAGAGATGTAGTGGAGGCCCCATCCCTGAGACATTCAAGGTCAGGCCTTATGGGGCTCTAGGCAATCTGTTTTAGTTGGAGCTGTCCCTACTTGTTGTAGGGGGGTTGGACTAGATAACCTTTGGATGTCCCTTCCAGTCAAATACCTTCTGTGATTCTATGTTGTCTGGATGTAGAGGCAGCTGCAGGTGACATTCCCCAGTCCAGCTGAATGGCCAATTCCATTCTCACTGGTTGCCCAACCTTATGACTAGATGCATGCTGAGCCACTGTGAAATGCATGGTTACCATCAGGGTTAAAACCTTCTCATTGTGAGAATTACTGTCCAAAAGGTCTGTAACTTGGCTGGAGACACTTTAACCCTTGCTCCTTCCTGGGCATCTCAATCTTACTCTGCACTGTTAGAGTTGGCATTGCTAAATTTGTGGTGCATTTGGTCTGTAAATGTACTAGCCAGGCTCTGAGCTGCCAGCTGACGTTCTTCCTAGGCAATTAAACTGGAGCTACTGCTTGATGTTCCTTGTCTAGTTGTGTATCATCAGCTGTGCTGGCAGAAGTCCCTGAGTTGTATCACAGGCAGTGCACATGAATGGATGGAGTACAGTGAACATGAAGCTATCCTGCTGCCTTTCATGTCACTGCTCAATGTCCTTGACAGTCAATAGCTCCCTGGGAACATCAGGTGCTGGAGAGTACAGGACATCCAAAATGTGCCTTGTGCACAGCTTGTTTCTGGGGTGGGTGTTTTGGGTTTTTTTCTTTTTCTGTTGATGGTGGATTGTTTGGGGGAGGCTGTGTGTGGGTTTTTTTAAGAGAAGAGAAAAATTTTCCTCCTTTTAGAAACTTCCTGTTGATTTGGTTTTTTCCTCACCTTGAGCTCTTAACCTTAGCAATGATTGATATATGTGTATTTTAGGTGCATCAATCAGCATTCCAATCAGCTGAGCATAAGTCCTGATAAACCAGCTCCGTCTGCTACGTGCAATTCTGGCCTGCTTTGGCTTTCCTTCTGGTCTGACAATAAAGAGGTAAAATAACTCTCTATGTATTTCACATTATGAGGGCTCACAGGCAATGTCACTGTGGCTGCTGAGTGCCCTGGCTGTGCTGTGCCCTTACAAATGTGTATGGAAGGGAAGGAAAGGCAGTAATAAGCTGAGGACCAACCAAGTTGGTGAAGACATGTTTGAGTGGGTCCAGAACAGGGACAAAAAGATGGTCAGAGGGATGGAACTCCTCTTCTATGGAGATAGTCTGCAAGAGTTGGGGCTATTCAAGTTGGGGCTATTCAAGTTGATGCTAGAGAAGAGGAGGTTCTGGAGAGACCTTATAGCAGTGTTCTAGTACAGGAAGGGGACCTATAAGAAAGCTGGGGAAAGGCTTTTTACAAGAGCTTGTAGTGAAAGGATGAGGTGAAATGGCTTTCAGCTACAAGAGGATAGATTTAGATTAGATATTAGGAAGAAATTCTTCATACTGAGGGTGGTGAGACACTTAAACATTGTCCAGGGAGGTTGTGGATATCCCCTCCTTGGAGATGTTCAAGGCCAGGTTGGATGGGGCTCTGAGCAACCTGGTCTAGTGGGAGGTCTCCTTACCCATGGCAAGGGGATTGGAACGAAATGATCTTTAAGGTCCCTTCCAATCCAAACTGTACTATGATTCTATGATTCTCATTATTATTTTGCCAAAAAAAAGGATCAATAGAGCATTAAGTATGTACACAGGAGTGTATTGTGCGAGAGCATGTGATGGGCTTAGACTACACCAGTGGAAATGTGGGTTAGTTGTTAGGAAATGCTGTTTGCAGTAGAGGATAATGAAGCCACTGAACAGATTGCCTAGGAAATGTGCAGGATCCCCATTTGTGCAGATTTTAAAGACCATTTAAGAAGGGCATTCACCAGAAATTAGAAAAGTATGTTTAATCTTTCCATGGACAAAAGGATTGTTCCAGCCTGATTTCCATAATTCCCTACGTTATTGCCTAAACAGAAGCTTCTTTCTTCCAAGGCAAACTGGTAATAGGTACAGACAGCACCTCCTTTGAGACAAACTGGTTTATTTGCAAAAAAGTGTTAAGAACGCAGGCTCAGGCATCTTCTTCAGAGCCAGCTGACCTCAGCGATGGGAGACTTAAATACATCCACAAACTTGCAGCTTTCTTGTAAGAACTACAGATGTGACTCATTGAAACAGTTTTAAGGTTATATTACAATCCTCCCCAACCTTACCTCAAGGTGCTGTAAATCTGCTCTCCTGAAGATTACCTATTGCTTTTCTTTCTCCTGCTAACAACCCTTCTTCTCCACTAACATTAGCTGACATTATCCTTCAGGGGTGACCCATCCACTTTGTATCTATCACATAGTTGCATCAACCTGCAAGCTAAGCTGAAGTTAAGGATGGAGTACCTCCATCACTGTTTCAAGGCTAGCATTCTGGTCGCCTCAAGACAGGGGTTTGGAGTCATGCTCTGATCATTCTGAAATGCTGCCTCTCCCAGAGCATGCACCCACTCCTCAGGGGGAGGTTGTCTGGTCTATCTTCTGTAGAAGGGCAGCATCACCCTTGACAGATGTCTGCCTACCCATCAATGGTGGAGATCTGGCACAATGGAGAAACCACAGCTTCTTCAGTCTTCTCCAGTTCTTCCTTACCTTCAGCTCTAGAAAGCTGCCTGCGCTCTAATGTGTAATGTCTCACTTTTACCATAAAGTAACTTTGTTCTAGTCTTGGCTGCCCTCCTCTGACTTCTCCCCGCTTGGTCCACCCTTCGTGTTTGAAGTACTTTTGCCCAAAGTGTGCAATTCGTTCCCACTGAGGGCTTTGACAGGCGGTCAAACAGAGCAGAATTATCTTGTGTTTTCACACAGGGACACTTACGTTTTGGTATCTGGTCCAAGAGCTGCCTTTTTTACAGCAACAAGTGATGCTCAAGTGACGCTCAGTCTGTAACCCACTTCCCCAAAACTCTGTCTGGTCTGGTAATTCCCTGGTGTGACTTTTGGAGATTGGGTTTTGTTGGGGTTTTTTTGCGATGGGAATGCAGAACTTTGTATTTTCTTAGCCAAAACTGAGTCACGCTGTTTTGCAGGAGATTCCCTGAATTGTTTTTTATAGTTCCTGATATATGCACCAGCTTGCATGCAACTTCACATCACTACCAAATGTCCTTTTGTCTCTTTTCCCAGAATGTCACTGAAAATGAGAGGTGCCATCAGACTTGAGATAGAGCACACAGGCCACTGCATGGATGTCCTTGCAGTCTGGTTTCGAGGTGAGACTATGGCACTGAGAACTACTCTCCAACTAGGGTGTTCAGACCACCTCAGGTAGTTTAATCTAGGCCATACTTACCCAGCTTTGAAAAGTCATTTGTGACATTTCCTGAGTCTTCCACTATCTTTTTGTGGAAACAATTTAGACTGGTCTGACGTGATACAGTTGGATCAGCTTGATGCATGTTGGCTGTTTTTTCTCAGACACGGCGGGTCAGCCTTCGTGGCCTGCACTTCGGGGAGGGGAACTCGGCGACAGGGGCTTTGCTCGCTGCCAAGAGCCGAACGCGAAGAGAAGAGCGAAGGGAGAAGTCCCTGCCCGCTTCTCCCCGGCCAGTCCTGCGAGAGAGGAGCGATAGGAGCGAGCGGAGCCGCCGCCGCAGCGCGGATTTCCAGGGCTCCCTGGCCAGCGCAGGGCGGCGCCGTCTGTAGGGACACAGAGTGCTCCCACCCACAGCCCTACGGCTGTGCAGACACCCAGCTGCAGGCAGTGCCCCAGCCTGTCACTCTTACCGGAAGATGGCAGAGATAGCACCTGTGTAAGATGTGACCAGGTGAATGATCTGCTCAGGATAGTGGCAGAGTTAAAAGATGAAGTGGAGAGGTTGGGAGGCATCAGGGAGCGTGAGAGCAAGATAGACTGGTGGAGCAGCTCCCGGAGGGCAAGAGAGCAGGTTGAGGCTCCAAGCAAATCGCACCAATCAGAGTAAGGAGGTTATCGTCTCTCTGTACTCGGCACTGGTGAGGCCACATCTTGAGTATTGTGTCTAGTTTTGGGCATCTCAATACAAGAGAGACGTGGAGGTGCTGGAGCAGGTGCAGAGGCGGGCAACTAAGCTGGTGAAGGGTGTAGAGTATAAATCTTATGAGGAAAGACTGGAAGAGCTGGGGCTCTTTAGTTTGAAAAAGTGGAGACTGAGAGGAGACTTCATCACTCTCTACAACTACCCGAAGGGACGTTGTGGAGAGGTTGGTGCTGGTCTCTTCTCACAAGCAATTAGTGATAGAACAAGAGGGAATGGGCTCAAGTTACAACACGGTAGGTTTAGACTAGATATGAGGAAGAATTTTTTCACATAAAGGATGGTCAAGCACTGGAATGGGCTTCCCAGGGAGGTGGTTGAGTTGCCATTTCTGAATGTGTTTAAGGATCATTTCGATGAGGTGTTGAGGGATCTGGTTTAGGGGTGAACTTGTAAGGCAGGGTAGATGGTTGGACTTGATGATCCCAAGGGTCTTTTCCAACTGGAGTGATTCTGTGATTCTGTTAATCATCTTGTTTGCTCCCAAGCAGTTACAAAATTGTCTGTGATCTGTTCCAGGAGGGTTTGTGGAAATGAACTTGTGCAACGTGAGCTGCCAGAGTTAATCCTGAACTTCTGAAGAAGTTGTTCTGAAGAAGAACAGAGCCAATCCAACCTCTGCTTGGAGTACCATGGGCAAAGACATGCTTTAGGTCCTGATGTTTGTTTTTCATTTTCTCTGAGTTCCAAAATAATAGGTTCTCTGATATTTAATTATCTTTCCTATCCATGCGAAGAGGTACCATAAGTATTTTGCAGGTAGAGTGGGAGTGTTCAATAGGAAATGCTCAAGCAGCTCTGGAAGCTGGTGGCAAAGCTGAACTCATCTCCTCCCCCTTAGACAAAACAAACTCTTGACTTGCTTGCTGCAGCACTTCTTAGGATCATGTGTGAGATGAGGATGCCACACCTCTTGAATGTTAGACAGGGGGTTTTGGGCGCTGTGGGGATTAGGCAGTGACTGAGTCATTTGGATAGGTCTAATCAGAATTTCGGTGGCCAGTGCCATTGTTCGGTGTTCAGGCTTAGCCCTTAGCTCACCTACCTTACAAACACTTACCATGTATTTCTTAGGGACTGCACAAAGGAGTCCAGGAAAAAGGAAGGCAAAAAGAAAAATCTCTTAGATGTCTGACTGATTATGATTGCTATTAATTGCACTATTTACTATTAATTGTAAATGGAGGCTCCACTCATGTTTTTGGGTATATGGGCAAGGAGGAATATTATGGCTACCTCCAGAACAGTTGTGATGCACTTGAGTGGCTCTTTGCAGCAACAGCTCAGTCTGCATCAAGACAGTGTTTCATAGGTACTGCTTTCACTGTCTCCCTTGTTACTGAGCTATGTTTCAGATCCTTGAGCGTGTTAGGAAACTGTACAAGTAAATTGCTCTTCAGCTCTGATGGACGTGCTCCTCCTTTCACAGTGCTCACAAACACCCAGTTTGTTTTGGTTTCTAATTTCTGATGTGTTCTGTGAGAAACAACAGTGGGTTGGGAGGATTTTTATTAAAGGTTAATAGATTAATAGGATGTTAGGTGAACTTTAGCAGGTAACAGTAAGCTGCTTTGGAATGTTGTTTAGGATTGCTGTATAGCTCTGTTTAGACTAACCAAACCTGTAGAGAACTCCTCAGCCTTGGAAAGAAGAAAACAACGAGCTTGCACAGTGAGAATCTTGTACACTCTGGCAGCAAAGGTGACAAAAGGAATGTTCAACGTGGAGAAGACCCCCAGCCAAAGACCCTTTTAACCTTAATACAGGTGCTCTGTCTGGGAGGAGTTTATGTAAAACTAACAGCATATGTATGAACCTTCTCAGGGACATGCAAATTAGGAGCTCTGTAAGAAGCAAACGGTGCTGCAAAACAGGGCTCTCACAAGGTGTCCCGTGTCCTCGCCAGGTCCAGCGTGACGTAAATAAATCATTCCAATGCTTCACAACCTTTTTTGTCTCCATAATATCGAAGGTCTTTCTAACAGTTCCCATACCAAGTCTAGGTGCTCTTTTTGTATCTTATTCCACAACATAGTGTGTTTACTCCTATATATCTTTCACTGAGGATCCCTACTGTGACAGTGTCTGTGCAACTCCAGCTGCTACAGGTGCATTCAGCTGCTGCTGAAACTACATGTGGCATCCAAAACTAAGCTAAAACTGCCAAGTTCCGGGATTAATTTAGGTTCTTGGGATCTACTGCAGCCACAAAGAAGGTGGGGACTAGCTGGAGCAGAAACCCCCAGACCTCATCCCACACAGCAGGATCCCTGTGACTGAGCTGGCAATTACAAAGGAAGGTCTGGTTTCTGCTGTGCCAAACCCTGGGCTTTGACAAGGCAGGCAATGTCCTCCTAGTGTGTTTGCCTCTGCATAAGCCGGAAGGTTGCAATCTGAGGGATGTGTAGATATCATGCCTCAACTATGAAAACAGTTCTGTTCTCACATCAGAAGCTCCAGCACACCAGCACGTAGGAGTGCTCGTTCCCTTTGGACAGCCCTGGTTTGTATCAATAGCAAAACCACCCCCCCCAGCCAAAAGGCAAGAAAGTCATAGTTTTGTTTCTCTTGTTGCTTTAGCCGCTGAATCTGATGCGAAGCAGTGGGGAGATGAATTTGCAGGCACCCTTTCTGGGTAATTTCCCTTCCCCTTCTCACAACCTCATGGAAAACCTGATTTTCACAACCACTGTATTTGGGGAGTTGCTTACTCTACTTTATTTTTGGTCAAATATTTCGGCTCAGGCTTATGCAAAAAGACTATCTGACAGTATGACTGTATCCAGGAAAAGTGCTTGTTCTTATGGGCTAGTGTGACTAATGAAAGTGTAATTGTGTTTTGGGGAACTGCCGGCCATTGTGGTGCACTATTTGTGGAGCTCACAGCTTGTGCTATTAAAAGATTGCAGCTGATACAGGGAGGATGCCAACTGGATTCGGAGTATTTAATCAGATTACTCTGGCTTTGAAATCTCTTCATTGGTTAGTTACAAGATTTCCTATTAATTTTAGAGCATTTCTGCTAATTTTTCAAGGCTCTCATAGCATTAGCTTGAAGCTTCAGAAATGATTCGGAAAGGAAGAATATTTCATGTTTGTGTTCTTATTCTGTTTTCCTCTAGCCATTTTTTTCTGAAGTTTCAGCTTGCATAACTTTGGGATGGAGTGTTGAACACGTTTTGTTGAACTTCATACAGAGCAGATGGTTTTAGTGGCTGTTATCCACATATCTGAAATCACCTGCCTTCAGAGATTTGGAAGTCTTCAACTCCTTTTTCACTTGTAGCCCCTTGTACAGCTTTCAGATATCGTCGTTTCTTGTGTGAACAAAAAGCATGCAGGTGCAAAAGGCTTCACATGTCACTGACACATTCAGTCTTTCCCCCACTGGTACACTGAGGTGGAAGAAAACATCTTCTGGGTGGATACCACTTGGGTGGAAGCAAAAAGAAGAAGCAACTACTAATGCAGGGTACCACAAGCAGAAAGAGGAATAAGTGGGCTTAAGAGGAGCCCAACTGAGTTCACGTTGCTAGAAAAAGAAGTCCACCAGAAAGGACATCAGATAACAGAGTACTTTGCTAGTGAGGTAATTACGACTCAAACAGTAGACGTATTCAAGGTAAGATGAGATAAACTCTCCAAATTGCGGTGTAGGCAGCAAGATGGAATGGGGTGAGCTGAGGGCATGGGAGCCACTAGCACAGAGTCTGGTGACCAGCTCCCCTTCTCCACCACTTCTCCATCAACTTCAGCCTCTCCTGTTTGTGGGAGGATGTGGGCAGGATGCTTACAGTGTGCAGGCAGTGGGTCCCGCTGCATTTCACAGGAAGAAGTCAGGGCCAGGATGGTCTCTTAATAAAACCAAAATCAACAATGTTCTGGACACAGGACAGATGGATGCACTAAATAAGGATGGCCAGGACCCAATTCCCAAGGGTTTGAGCTTTTTCTGAGTCTCTCTGCTCACTGCTTATCAAGTAGGCGCGTAGCTGGTGCCTGTGCCAGTGCCAGTCCTGGCTGGATTTATTTTATTTCAGCGTCTGATTACAGAGAAAATGGAACTTCTGCTACGTTTAAAGAGCAGAGGTGGGAAGAAAACCCCGCTGACAGCACATGCCTTATGACAGCACAAGCACATTCGTTCTGAAAGTGACGGGCAATTAATGATGGGAGTGCCGGAAAAAACCCAAACTCTCTTTGGCTTTTTTTTCTTCTCTCAAAAGTTCTGGCTTGAGAAGGGGCTGCAGAGACAATCACAGCCTGTGAAATCAGGGCAGTATTTAAAAAAAAGTAAAAAGAGGTGGTGGGGAAAGGAGGATGTCTAAGTAGTGCCAGCTGGATGTGAAATCCATCTGGCATTTCAAAATAATGAAAATATTTATTTTGCTGTTCGTTTGGTCTGGCGAGTAACATCAGTGCTGCTGCCGCATCATCCTTTGGAATTAGGCTATCGGAAGGGAGAAACCAGCAAAAGCCCAGCTCCTGCTCAGTCCCACCCAGAACTGGACACTACTGTGGGATGGTGCTTCATGTACAGCACCACTGGGAAGGATGCTCCTGGCAGCAGGGCTACTCCCCAGATCTGAGACAGCAGATGGACGGGGGAGTCCTCAGGAAAAAAATTATCTGCAATTTGCAATTTGCATGAGCAGCCACTGAAAAAGGGAGGGGCAGCTGCAGCTGAAGACAAAGGGGAGGCTGATGATAACGGGACAACCTTTGCTATATCATATCTCAGTGAGAACCCAGGTTTATAAATTCCTATTCCTAGCAAGTTGGTGTTAGAAAAGGCCTAGAAAATAATTTGAAGTAAAATAAAAGCAAAAAGGGTGTTCAGGGAAAAAAACCAATCCACTTGTGAAATTCAGACTAGGCTTAGCAGGAGTAGTCCTGGTCAGCCTCATCTGATAGACAATCAATAGACAGGTAGATAACTTATAGCTAATTGATTTTCTAGGCACAAGAGATTCAGTAGATTTAATACAGCTGAATTTTGAACAGATGATTTTGATAGAGAAATACGTGCAAGATGATTAGGGAAGCTAATGAAAACGGGTATTAGTGCATGGACGATCATACAGGTAAGGGTTTGGCTCACAGTGAGAAACAGCTTTTGTACTTTAGGGGACTATCAAGGCAGAGGTAACCCACCAGTGTCATTCCTCACACACAGGTTTTGGGCTGACTTTTCTTAAAGTCTTGACTGAATTCTGCACAGGCAAATGTGAGCGTACTGATGAAACCCGCTGTCACTACAGACCAGCATTGGGGCAGTTTTGGGAAGAACAGTTTGAGGAGCAGGGTAACATATGTGAGATGGGATGAGTTCTGTGCACACAGAACTGCAAAGTGATGCACAAAGGAAATGCTGTGCTATACTCTGGGAAACTCGTCCATTGAAAGTCATCCAGCCTGAAGAGACCTGAGCACTGGACTTGACTGTGGGTGACTATGGAGGGCAAATGTCAGGCAGCTATGGAAAATACAAAGCAGCTTCTGTAGGTGTGGAAACTATTGTGGAGGAAGCATAGATGCACCTAGCCCTCCGTGAAGGCACTGGCAAACTCGGACTTATGCAACTCAGATTGCTCCCTTTGAAGACAGAAATTTACTGAAACCAAGTGGAGATAGGGTCTGGACTAAGGGGAAAAACCCCTCACTGCCAAAAGGTAAATAAAAAGCTTTGCCTTGCTTTCCTTAGCAAAACTGAGGCTGAGAGGAGCTATGGTTGCTGTCTAGTGGAAGAATGCAGATAACCCCAAAGAGAGGATAAGAACTATTTAAACTGGGGAGGTGGTCGACACGAAAGCAAATGGGTCTGAACTGTTTGCTATTAGCCAAAGCTGGAAACCAGAGGATGCCTCCAGCCTGAGAGCAGCTCTAGAGCAGCCTTCAGGCAGCAGCAAATGCCCAGCTGGCAGGAAGACAGAATCTGAGGAGGGTGAGAAAGAGTTGTAAGTGAGAGGGCACGACTCGAGGTTATACGAATTTAATTCCCACCTATATTCTGTTTGAGTAGCCAGTAATCCTTTGACGAGACTCGGAGCGGACTCTGTTTGCTCTGTGCTGTACCAATGTTTATCTCACTCACAGCAGAAAAAGCAAACCTGGGAAACAGGAATTTCACTCCGAGAAGCGGCGTGGTGCCCTCGCTTGTGAGCTGTGAAGGGCAGATCTGCCCCTGGGTTTCAGCAGACTATTCTTCAGCCATCTTCCATTCATCACTGGGAATGAGAGCTAAATAACTTCTACCCTGTTTCATAATGAAGAGACTAGCCTCTCTGAGAGGTGAGACACTTCCTTTCTTTCCTTGAAACATCATGAACTTTCAAACTTGGCAAGGCTCTTTTGAGTTCGATCTAATAATAAACCCAAACCCTACACCGCACAAAAGCAATGAGCCTGAACTTGCCTGAACTTGCCCTGGAGAGCTGAGATCCAAAGCTCTGTCATTCCCTCAAAAGCCATTCTCTTTGCAAGGACAGGATGTTGTTGTAACAGGGCATCCTTGCTGTTTGTTCAGCCTCCCTTCCTCGTGATGAAATCCCTCTATAGCGACTCTGGAGGTCCTCCTTCAGCTCGGGTTTTGGGCATACAATATGCTGCCCAATTAATCCCCGCTCTTTTCTATGAGTGATTTATGGAGATTCGAAGGACATTGAGACTCAGCACATTCTCTGTTTTCCAAGTGTTGGTGCAAGAAGAGTGGTACTTTTCCTGCCAGTGGGAACCTGAAAGACCTGATGGGCTTTTCTGGCAGTACTCGATGTCAGTGAAAGGGGCGCCAAGCCGCCCGCAGAGCAAGAGGAAGTACAAATGTGCGTTTGCTTTGACTTCCACTGGGAACCACGGAAAAAATATTTGACATGATTTTGCAGTTCAGTTTCTCATTAGCACAAAGTGAGCCTCGGCCAGTGATCAGAAATGCCCTTGCTTCATTTGCATCGCTTCCCGTTCTGTTTTTAGGCACAACTGACTCTAGATGAACAAAAGAACAGCTACCACATTCAAGAGTGGAAACGCTTCTTTTCTCATAACTCTTTTTCTTGTGGTACTGGTTCCTTTTTTTTAGAAAGAGAATGGTCTAAAGTCATCATGGAGTATTTATTCTGTGAGGGGGGAGGGAAATCTGTGATGTTTGCCCTAGGCATCTAAATTTAAAATTACCAACTTAAGCACATAATCTCCCTAGGCTGCCTATTAAAACCAATGGAGAGGGAAGCGCTCCTCTGGTGAGCAGTTCAAAGGCTCTCGCTTCAGTGAGCAGTATTTTATCACCATGCCATGCAAGGTAACAGGTGTTTATGGTGGCACTTGATTTTACCTTCTTCTGTGCTCCTGTTCTCCAGGATCACGTGAAAAGTTCTCTGTATATCTGCGTTTGTTATCCCCTGCCTTCCTAGATTTCATTGTGCAAATCACTAAACTGCTCAAGCACAAGGGAATGGTCACGTCCTTTCCCCTGGTGTAAAATCAAACAGCCCACTACGAGGAGTCTGAAGCTCAGCAAATTTTACCTGTGCAGGGGTGGAAATATTTGGAGTTGGAAAGTGAATTTGGACTCAAAAGGGCCTGATCCAAACCTCATGGAAGTTGGGAGCACACGACTTAGCAGCAGTTACACTTAACTATTCTCAAACCCGTTTTGCTCATCAGCCTGTTTGTAGTGAGCATCACCAACAGGTGCTTCTGGTGAATGCTGAAGTGGCTCTGCAATGGGTGTGCTGCCACAGCTGGGTACGTCCCAGTCCTCCACAGACAGAAGCCAGCTCGGGTCACACCTGACACATGAATTTAGGTTCCCTTCTACATATTGTCTATTGAAAAGATAAGTTTTCCTGCTGCTCATCTAAAGGGAGGAGCTGTAGCTAGAAATATCTCACCTTTAGGACAGCAGTGTTCTTATAAAAAACACTGAAGGAAAGGTTTAGGTAAAATCACTGGGAGTGCTCACAGAGCAGTTACCATGTGAACACTGTCAAACTGGAAAGCTTTCCTGAGCTGGATCCCTAGGGACATGGCCTAGGTTCAGGACTATTCAGTATTTTCACTAATAATTTAGAAGAAAGGGTAGAGAGCCTCTTTGTTAGAGTTTCAGCTAAGGGCAAGAGACACTGGGGAGGGGAGGATTAGCACTCGGGAGGTGTCAGTAATTAGAGGAACAGTCTGGAAGTAAACAGGCTGCAATTTAGTGACGGCAAGAATAAATCTGCTCCTGTGTTGGACTAACCAGCTCCACAAGCACACAGTGGGAGAGAGTAGCCAGGTAACTGCTCTGCCATAAGGGAGCTGGATCTGCTTGTCTGCTATGATGGAGCAATGACTCAGCTGTGGAAGGAACTGGGATGTGTTGGACGAATGGAGAAGTTGCCTGTTGGGCACAGAGGGATGAGCTCTTCAGCTGGGTCGCTGGGGCTGCTTTTTGACCTTACACCTCAGGAAAGACGTGGCTGCAGTCCCGAGGGGAGCAGGACTACAAACCACCCATGCGGAGAGAAAATCACAGAATCATAAAACAGTTCAGGTTGGAAAAGACCCTTAAGATCATTGAGTCAAACCGTTAACCTAACTGTACCAAGCCCGCTACTATTCCATGTCCTTAAGCTCCAAATCTACATGCATTTTAAACGCACATCCAGAGATGGAGACGTCTTTGTGCTTAGCCTGGGGAAGGCAAGGCTGAGACACAGTAACAATCTTTGAGCAGAGCCTGCCTGCCAAAAAGAGGAAGGTGGTGAACTATTCTGTGTCCAGAAATTATCCTCTGCGGTTTAACCGCGATTTTCTGCGGTTATAAAAAAAAAAAAGAGAGAAGGAGAGAGAAATTGAGATGGTAGATAAGTTGACTTTACTGCTTTACTTATGAAGTGCCTTGGGGCACACAGCACATGATCAAACACAGCCAAGTTACTGCAGCTTAATGAGTTATTGCCTGTTGGCTGAGCAATGCTGATTAACCATGTGTGTGCTCTTCGCCTGCCTCAACTGACAGACGCAGTGAGCTCGCTTGAACTCTTGGGTTCTACACAGCAGATGAAGTGGTCTGAAAATTTGTGTAAGATCAGTGATTACAGTTCAGCTGATGGAGGGTGATACCTAAAGGATGGAAGCTTGCCCTTAGTGCTTAGTCTTAACGTGGGCACTATTATATCTGAGAGTAATAAAAGGGATTTGACAAGGAAGAAGGGATAGAAAAGAGCCTAAATAAATATCATGAGTTAATTCCCAGCTTTCTGTCAATAGGAAAGTGGCTCTATACAAGTGTATTGGAAATAAGCTTTTATCTATTTTAGGCTGGACACTAGGAAACCTTTTTTCACTGAGAGAGTAGTGAGACACTGAACAGGCTGCTCAGGGAGGTGGTTGAATAACCATCCCTGGATGTGTTTAAAGGTTATTTAGATTTAGTCCTCAGCAATACGGTGTAGTAGTGAACTTGGTAGAGTAGGGTTAATGGTTGGACTTGATGATGTCAAGAATCTTTCCAAACCTGAATGATTCTATCATTCTGTGATAAAAGACATACTTGGGAAGCCCTACACGCAAAGAAGTAGAACCTTCTCCTCTGATAGTTTGTTGCTGTTTTATAGACTCACATAAACTAGCCTGGAGAGGACCTCAGGTAGCCATCTCGTTCCCTTTTGTGTTTGAGGCAGGATCAAACACATCACTGCCCTTTCTGACTGATGTTTGTCTAACCTGTTTTTGAAGCCCTGCAGTGGTGCAAACTCCAGTCCCCCTGGACAGCCTTTCCCTGTACTTTGCTATTTCCAAGCACTCACTCTGATCCAAAACACATAGCTGATGACAAGTTACACATGGTTCAGCCTAAACCAGCCAAAGTACATTCATTAGCTGCTGTGACCCGTTCAATTTTCTGTAGTAAAGAGAAAGGTTAGAAATCCTTACAGACATTATTTAATAGCATAAATGTTTTGTAACCTAATTTAGTGTAAAGATTATTATTTTCCCTTCAGGATGTAGACTTTTGCACCAGGAGAGAAATTACAGCATACCAGGAGCTGTAATGCTGCAGCAGTAACGTGTACACTGCATTTCTTCAGTGCCTGCAGCACGGAAACCAGTTTACACAGCCATGCTTTGTATGTGTGGAAGGAGGTGCTGTTCTACTCATGTTTGGTGTCAGGCTTCCTTGATTTCCCAGGCACATGCTCTGGTCTGAGGCTGTGTGATTTAGTAGTAGTTGAAATTTAATTCAGGTCTAGGGAATTTGCCTACGGCAGCACAGAAATTATTAGCATCTGCATGAAGGTCATATCCAGATGTGGATATGCAGCGGGGGAAAGCCTGTGGCTGATTCAAGCTTGGGTTTCTCTTGTGTTACTGCAAAGACATTTTGCCTTATAGCAGTTCTCTCACAGAGTCCTTTCAGCATCGCTAATTCTGCTCCAGTATTACTAAGGAAATACCAAACAATAGTGACTCCACAGAGATCCAAAGTGAAGCCATCATACAGGAACATGAGAACTGAGCAGACTGTATTTCCAGCTATCTGAGAACAACCATACATCTACAAGTAGCTGAAAACTGTGATGCTAGTGTGAGTCTCTCTTGTCCTTCAGCAGACACATTCTGTACAGAGCCTTGCGTGGACAGACAGATTAAAGAACACACCATTCCCCCTGACTGCTTGCAGAAGGAATTGTATACAGCTTGGAACTGAGGGGTGATGGTAGAAAAATGGTGACTGAGCAAGAAGGTCATCTTGAAACAGATAAAAGAAACCCTATTTCTTACACAATGAATAGAGAACGTGTAGAGTTTATTCATGCAGAAAGCTATGGGTACAGGTACAACCTGCTGGTTCAAGAAGTGGTTAGATAAAGTAGTGGATGACTGGTCTGTAAAGAGTGACTAAAGAGAAGTAAAGCTCACTAAACTCCCCATGCAGCATGTCCTACCACCACTAAGAGAGCCAAGATATAGGGTGAGGTGTTCATTAGTCTCGCCCCTGTAGGGCAAGACTGTTGTTTTTATGAACTGCATCTCCTCTCCATTCCATCTGCTCTGCCCGTGACTCCAGAACCAAAGCTGCCTATCACTGGGGTAAGAAAGGTTCTTTGCTGTGCTTGCAGTAGTCTAGGAAACTGGATCTAACCTATGCGGAAGTGGCTAACTAGGGTCATTGGCATAAGGGATACTAGATCTGTGTCTAGGCTAAGGGTACTTCTATCTACCAGCATCATTATCCAGCAGCAGCTGTAGAGAAAGCTTGGTGACAGCAAAATGTAGCCTAGGAATACCTAGCTATTCCTCAAAATCTGCCAGGGTTCCTTACTGCTCTGGATTCCTCGATCACTGATTCTGAAGAGTAAAGAGGTGAGGATTGGATGTGTTCCTGTGCAACTTGGTCTAGGCGATCCTGCTCTGGCAGGGGGATTGGACCGGATGATCTTTCGAGTTCCCACCCAATTCCTACTGTTCTGTCATTCTGTGACTATCCCACGCACACAGACTATCTGTTTTTGCTTTCACTATGCTTACTGAAGGTTGGAGATGTGATGTATTTTCCAGAGCTCACAGCATCAGTAGTGCTTCAAGTCTGTGAGGGATTTATGGACAAGAGCCAAAGACCCTGGAAATCAATATCAATAATTCTGCTGCTCAAGCTGAAGGCAAATCTCCAACAGCTGTCAGTGGCTGTAGTTTTTTATACCCCCTCTAGCTGAGAGGAAGCAAGATCATCATAATTAGCTGCTAATTGAGAAGCCTGCATCTGGAAATCACAATTTCAGGGAACAAAGAGCTACGGAGACCCATCTCCAAGGCTAATTACAATTAATTCATAGCTATAAGTAGAAGGGCTCCCACAGTCCTGGGACTCTCTCTTGCCCTCTCCTGAAACACCAGTCTAAATGCACGCATTCCAGTTAAAGAAAGCAAAGTGAGACTCGTGTGGCTCTTCTGCAGTACAGAAATAGCACTGCCTTTTAAAAATTAGTTTGATATTCACTGGTTTGCCATTCTTGGCTGTGACTGTATTCTGCAGCCTCTGGTACCTGCACTTGGGTACGAAGCCTGATGCCTTCCACTGCCTCCAGGAGGTTATCTTGGCAGTGCCCATGTGGGAACTCTAGTACCACAGCCTCACTTAGGCTTGCTGTGAGCACCCCAGTCACACCACCTGTCCTTCCTTTTGTGAATCTGTGTAATGACAAGCAAACTGACAGCCTCTGCACTTGTTCTACTGTGGCAGGAAAAGGACTTTTAAAGAATAAAAAGTCTGCAAAGCCAGACCACACTTTTGCACCTTGCTGAAGACGGCTCAGGCAGGACTAACTTCAGGCACTTCCATGTGCTGCTGGAGTTCATTTGTTTTACCTTCAACAGGTCCACAGCAGGTGTTTTACTACATGAACTGGGGCCCTGTCAGAGTCCCCATTAGTCCTTTGAGCACCAAGGATACAGGCTTCACGTATTCTCTTACAAGCCTTAAAGAGCTGATCTTATTTTTTTAGGTCTGAAGTCAAAAAGACCACAAAGTTCTGTGGAGTAAAAATCTCAGGTCAGCCTACAATGTCCACATGTTATTCAAGATCACCACGTCTCTCTTATTTGTGTTTAGGCAACCAGTCCCAGCACCTCTCACTGGTTAAGGACTGAGTCAGTGCAAGGGCACGGCAGCATGATAATCATAGAATGTATTGGGTTGGAAGGAACCTTCAAAGATCATTTAGGCAAACCCCCCTCCAACAAGCAGGGACATCTCTAACTGGAGCAGATTGCTCAGAGCCCCATCAAACCTGACCTTGAGTGTCCCCAGGGATAGGGCCTCCACAATATCCCTAAATCTAACCTAAATCTATCCTTTTCCAGCTTAAAACCATTACCCCTAATCCTACTGTTCCATGCCCTTTGAACAGTTCTTCTCCAGCCTTCCTATAGGCCCCTTTAAGGTACTGGAAGGTCACTATAAGGTCCTCCTGGAGTCTTCTCCCCTCAGGCTGAACAACCCCAACTCTCTCAGCCTGTCTTTGTAAGAAACGTGCTCCAGCCCTCTGACCCTCCTCTGGACACTCCAACAGATCCACACCATTCTTGTGTTGGGGGCTCCAGAACTGGATACAATACTCTAGGTGAGGTCTCACTGGGACAGAGTAGAGGGGCAGAATCACCTCTCTCAGTCTGCTGGCCACACTTCTGATATGGACCAGGATAATGAACCAGAGTGTTCCCTTGTGATAGCCAACATTTTCCAAATGCCTCCATTTTCGGTTGTCTAATATAAGTTGCTTTTAAAATAAGCCTGGTTATTTTCAGAAGGCATTACACACCTATCTTTGGAAGGCTGCAGTTACTTCCAGTTGCTTCAAGTTAAGGATCCCAAAAGAGGATAAAGGTTAATTGATTTGGAGAAATGGAGGATAACACACTCTCATTAGTGAAGATCTCGTTGTCAGGAGTTGTGAGAAGCCTCATTTAGGGCTCCAGATAAAAGTGCATCTCCATGTCTTTAGTTATCCACAACTGAAAATCTGGTGTGTGATACCTCTGTGAGCATGTGCTGGGACCCACGTGAAATCATGTTGCTGATGCTGAGAGACCTCGAGCCCCTTGACTACCTCTAGATTTCCTGTTGAAGGAAACCCATTTTCTAAAAAAAAATATTTTCCAAAGCGTTCTCTGCCCACAGGTACCCATCTGGGTCATTAAATTGCAAGAACACTCAATTGTTTGCTGTGTGGTTTAGGCACATCTTCCTTTCCCTGTAGAATACCTTACATGGTATTACACAAGTCCCGTGTGTTTATTGTGGTGAGGGACCTTATCTACTGCTGTCATAAGTCTGACAGAATCACAGAACGTTAGGGATTGGAAGGGAACTCGAAAGATCATCTAGTCCATTCCCCCTGCCAGAGCAGCATCACCTACATCAAGTCACACAG
>JAOXOE010000001.1:101780376-101845210 GCA_028565055.1 Phoeniculus purpureus | reverse complement strand
GGGCTTCTGAAGACTATCAAAACCAGCCCCACAATTCAGGTCTAGCCTTCTTCCTGGGAGCGCGAGACAGACATGTAAACTCAACGAAGTAGGGTCGAGGAACTGCGGCGCCTCTTCCGGCTCCCGCTGAACGCACCCGGAGACTCCCCGCCGCTCTCTGCCGGCAGACGGTGGCCCACGAAGGACAAACTTATTCCAGTCATGGTGTTCGGCTCAGTCTGACTGCTTGGGGGACCAGTGTTCGAGTCCTCAACGTGGCGCGACGTGGAGGACGCTGGAAATGCTGTTCAGCCAGGAGAGAGCGTTTGCCACGTCTGAGGTCACGGAGTGATAGAATCATGGAATCATAGAATCATAAAACGGTTTGGGTTGGAAGGGACCTCAGAGATCACCGGGTTCCAACCCCCCTGCCTTATGTAGGGGGCTCCTCTCACTAAAGCAGGTTGTGCAGAGCCCAGTCCAACCTAGCCTTGAAAAATGTGTATAATTGGGGTAGTTTTTGTAACATTTAAACTGTTTCCCGTGTTGCAGTTTGAGGTCATTGTTTCTCTTCTATTGATTTGGGTCCTGAAAAACACTTTATTACCACCTTCTCTGCAGCTTTACTTTATTCCTTCACTGAGATGTCTGTCTTTGGATTGTCTCCACTCACCCTAAAAAATTCAGTATTGGTCATATTCTCTAGGTCATATTCTCTAGAACTGGATTCAGGAAATCACAAATAGTGATTAAAGGTGGAAGACTGGACATAGTACTCCTTGGATGCCAGAATAGAAAAAGAGGGCATGACCTTTTGATCCCTCAGCTTTATGCTGACTATGACAAATACTTTCTTCACTGTGAGAGTGGTGAGGCACTGGAATAGGTTGGCCAGAGAAGTTGTGTCCAAATCCCTCCCTACCCTCAAGCAGATCAACACTCCCCTTAATTTCATGGTAGCTGCAAATTTAATGAGGGTGCATTCAGTCCTCTCATCCAGGTTAAAGATGTTAAACAAGACTGAAGATGTTAAACAAGAAGAGAAACTTTCAGCCATTTCTGCTTCTGTGAAAACATAGTACACATCAAGTTCATACACATGTCCTTCAGTGTCAGCAGGCATTTTAAAGTCCAATTCTCTGTTCCATGTGCTTCCACACCACTGCTCCATTTGCCAATACTAATTCCTATGTACACAAACGAGGGGAGACTCTCTCCATTTCAGCAAACAAAACCTTTCCACCAATCCCTGAGGTACTGCACTGTCTCTCTACTCACCACATTTCCAGGGCAAGGTGGCTGACAACATATTCAACACTCAGTGACACATACTCTCCCTCTGAAAACAGACATGAAGTGAAGAAAATGGAATCCAAGGAGAAGAAATCAGTGCTGGAAACTCAAAATCAAAATTCCAAATCCCTTCTTCCAGCCCGACTTCCCTCCATTTGTAGAAACATGTAAATTAAGCTTTCAATTTTGGCTTGCAGTTTTCAAGACAAACACCATCAAAACTTTGAACAACAACAAACTCCAGCCACTACCTTGTTGGTTGATTTAAGGTCAACTGTCCTGTCCACTCCTCCCCACAGGTGTGGCCTCTCATTTACTGTACCCCAACCTGGTGCACAAGATTTAGCAGTGACCTTTGTCTTCACAGGAGAAAGTACAAGCAAGAGCCTTTCAGCATCCTAATCTTTTACAGTAACGAAACATCAAGCGCTGTCCCTTGCAGAAGCAGACATTGTCTACATAAATTTACCGCTAACTTCATAAAGTGCAGTCACTTATAAGAGACAGATCTGAACAGGAAAATCACTGAACAGAGAATGGATTCTGTTCTTGTTCAGATCAGGACATCTGGTCATGCCCATTGCTCTCTGAATTCTCCTCAGTGCAGATTTACATTCTCCTTGAATTCTGGTTCCACAACAGTGGTGGTCATAATCCATCTGAGACTACACCAGCAGCAAACAGAATATTTCTGGTACAACATACAAGGCATTGCTCATCTGGCTTGCAGAAAATTATTTCAGTGATACATCTCAGATATTACAGTCTTTCTAATTACAGGCAAGCATCTGGGTAACTAAGGAGGGCAACGTTTTCATGCATATCTGAAGCAACGACAGCTAACACTGAACTATTCTGGTTAGGATTAATTGCATTTAATAATGACTTCTGTTTTTACATTGGATCTGTACTTGTCTGCAGAACTCAGCTGGAAGGGTGGATGAAGTTTATGCTGTTAGTCAGCTCCCACTAAAATTTCATTAAGGTTACCTTTCACAGACACAACAGAGTAATCTCAAATGCTAACGAAAATGGAGGCGGATGCCTCTCAGCAGAGGTAAAAACAGCCACCATCCCTGGGATTGTGCATTGTCCAATTATTGCATGTCTAAGACCCTTAGGTTTTGTTCACCTGAGAAGAGAATGGACCTACACAGACAAACACCATCACTTTACAGTTTGCTTTTGGGTCCTATTCTACGGATCCTCTGTGCTGTACACAGGACAGTTTGTTCCTGGGATGTCTTGAGAACAAGCCTCTAAGAGGCCTCTAATTGCCTCTAAGAGAAGCCTAGAGAAACAACTGGATATCCAAGAAGGTACAGATATAGCAGTATCCTGCCCAGCACAGTCCTCCAGCATAACTGCAAGTAACACTGCACCTCCAACTGCAGACAGCTCTCAGGCTGTTTTTCAAGACAGTGCTCTTCCCCACGTTACTATGATACAACTTGGTGATGGGTCTGGCAGAAGTGAGGGGCTTGTTGATACACTGTTTGAACTGGAAAGGACCTTTAAAGACCGTTTAGTCTAACCCTCTTGTCACAGGCAGAGATGGCTTTCATTAGATCAGGTTGCTCAAAGCCCCCCCCAGCCTGGCTTGAACACTTCCAGGGAATGGCATCCACAACTCAACCTAGCAACCTGTTTCTGTACCTCACCACCCTCATCGTAAAAAGTCTTCCTTATATCTAATCTAAACTTAGATTTTTTCAGTTTAAAATCATTGCTCCTTGTCCTATCACTAGAGGTCCTGGTCAAAAAGTCCTTTTCCACCTTTCTTCTAAGTATTTAAGTATTGAAAGGCTGCAGTAAGGTCTCCCTGGAGCCTTATCCAGACTGTATAACCCAACTCTCTCAGCCTTTCTGCACAGAAGAGGTGATCCAGTCCTCTGATCATTTTTAAGGCCCTCTCCTAGATATGATCCAACATATCTATGTCTTTCTTATGTTGGGGAAATATCCTGGATGCAGGATTCCAGGTGGGGTTTCAAATTTTCCTCTACAATAAACACTGAATTAATATCTAAGTTGTCCTTCTGCAGCTGCTCCCAGCTCATTCTGTGTGCTCAGATCACAGCTACCACCACTTGTAAAGATAAAAAAGGTGGTGGAAGATGTTTTTCTAACAGGAATGACATTTTCAGTGAGGCGTTGTCGCAATGTATTTGGATGAGGCTGTGCTCCACCGGACAGGCAGCGGAAGGAGGGAGTTTCCATTGCAAGTGGCCCAGCTACAGGTGACAGCAGCATGGCTGACCACTTCAGGACCCCATAGAGAAGTATCCTGTGACCAGCCATCAGTCCTATTCGAGGAATAAATGACAATAGCAAAAACCTCTGTAAAAATTTTGGCAGTTAAAGCGGCTCAGCTGGCAACCCAGAGGGGAAGACAGCCAGGCAGAGATCTCTCCTGGCTCCCTCCAGGCAAGCCTCTTCAAAGCTGTTTCCATGGAAACAGAATTTAAACAGACAACAAGCAGGAAAAAGGCACATTTTCATTAATTCCTCATTTAAAATCGCAACCTTCTGTTTGCCAGGGACACATTTAGTGCCATGGAGGAGGATCTGGAGGCCAGCTGCTGAGAAGCTGACTGTGTGTTAGTCACCCGTTTTCTTCTTGCTTGCATGGAAACAGATGTGTCTAAGGAGGTAAGTGTCCAAATTCAGACTTGTATAACCTTTCCTTTTTCCTCTTGTTCAGCTAGGCGAGATGAAGAGGCTGCAGTGTTGTTTGCTGTTGCCAACAGTTTCTCTTGACTGGTTTTAGGAGTGGGCTAATCACTACAGCCTGATGGTACTGGTTGAAAACCATCACAGCAGTAGATGCAGAGGGCCTGATGCTGTCCTATTGAGGCTGATAAGAGTTTTGCTGATGGGAGCTCACATGCTTCCCTGAAAGCCTGGTAAGAATGAGAGGAGATACGTTCCTGGAAGCTGGCAATCCAAGAGGTCGGTGATGGACACCATCAGACAAGTTTCACTGAAAATTATTCTTGGGTATCAAACGGAGATTTTAGGGGGAGAAGACCTGATGGCAAAGTGAACTGCACATCAGAATGCTTGAATCACTCATCCGTATCATCTGTGGAGAAAAACCTTCTTTATTGCTGGGAAGCACATAAGCATGACACCTGAGAGGGCTCTTTAGCTCTTTACACAGTGTGGACATGTCCTCGAGGGTGCCCCTGGGGACACTATTCATATGCTGGTCACTGCTTTATGACTCACTGGTTCCCACCAGAGGGAGGGAGACCCAGACAGACAGACAGAAAGCTGGTCAATGAGTCTGGAGGCCATGTGCTTTCTTTTCCTGAGTCTCCCTAATAACATCCACAAGACAGGTCTTGAAGATGTCCGGATTCCTTTGCCCCAGCATCTCTGCCTTTATTTGCAAAATAATGAATGTAGTTCTTGTTCCCTGCTTGGCAGGAAGAAGTGATAGTTGTTTTAGAAACATTGGAGGGTTTGATGAAAAGGACATTTTTCCATATTTTCCTGGTGCAGAGAAACTCCTAAGGAAGTGAAGCAGGTTGTGCGGAAAGGAAATAAAATAGAGCACATGATATTTAGTACATTATGAGCTAATATAAGACAGAGATCTATATTAGTCTGTGTGCAGATGTCCCCACACCTTCCACATTGGGTAAAGTAGCAGATGACAGTTTTCATACAATGGGTCCAAAAAATCGACTGTAGTCACTCTACACTGCAAGCATTGAATTATATTAAACAGGTGGATCCCAACTTGTGTTTTGGCTTATAAGCAGGGCATAGTGTGTGTGTGTAATTTTGACATGAGGAACAAAATTTCTCTATTCCAGGTGCATGACAACAGAGAAAATAATTGTTTTGAGTGACAGAAAAATGGAGACACAGCCATGTCTGTCTCATTTTTACTGCTCTGCCAGCAATGAGATTAGAGACCTCCTGTCTTCATTACATTCCATGCAGTGGACAAGGAGAAGTGTGTATCTGGCACAAGGCAAGGAAGAGAGAGACTTAAACTACTGCTTGCGGTCCTGTGAAATCACATTAAGTGCATGAAAGCCCCTTCCTACATGAGCTGCCACAGTAACTTTGCTGCTCTGAGACTTATGTTCCATATGTGCCACAGGAGTCGAACCATGGGCTCTCTTCAAGATAATCCAAGACATTGGGCCAAAGGCTGTCCTTCTTGTGAAAGACATTGGGGCATGCCCAGCAGGCCCCCATCCCATCACTGTGCTCATGTAGCTGGGGACACATAAGGATTGGAAGAGTTTGGGAGAGATTATGAGGCTGCTCAGGTTGTGACAGTTATCTGGCTGGCCTGAGAGCTGAGCAGCCCTAAAAGCCAGAGGCCATGACCTTTTCCTGTGACCAGGCGCAGCTTTGCCATCTTGCAGCCCAGATGTTTGGGTATTTAAGACCAAAGAGTTCACTTAGATTCTTGCAGCTAAAAGACCTTGTTTTGATGATTTCTTACTCCTCTTCATGGTGAGTCTCCTTGTGGATGGCTGGAGGACTCTCCTTTTCTGGCTGCTGGTGCTGAGCATGTTGCAAGACCACCACCTCGATGAGTTACACTTCATGTTTGATAAAAGCCCTTGACATCTGCAAGTGATTCTTGGTAGGTTTGGGATGTTTTTTCATCCCAATTATTTTTTTACTGGGAAACCATGATGCCCCAGAAACTCGTTTTCACATCTCTATGGATGGAGTGACACCCCCAGTGTGTGTTCTAGCATTTCCATGTACTGGAGGAACTGAGTGCTCCCTACTTGTGGATGCTTCTTGAGTTTAGCTGAGTGCACAGGAGCTATGCTGGGCCTCCACAGGGTCAAAATATTTGGACCTGGAGGTAAAGCTGACATATGCTGCTGAGCACAAAGCGAAGCACTTGTAGAAAATTACTTTTACTTCAGAGTATTGAACCAGGAACAAGACTATTCCACCACCAACTAATGCTTTGACTTTATTAATTCCTGTCAGCCAGCCTCCTTTTTAACAAATTAAGGTGAATATTTTGGAAAAGGAAAACAAATGGAGTGAGACTGATACAGAGCTGCTTGTCCTATTCCATTAGAAGTGTCACACAGCATCAGCAGAGCTCTGCTGGCCACAAGGGTCTCTCCTGATTTTTCAGCCAGCAAAGTACTCATGACATCATAAGTGTGCACCAAGAATTAAATTTCAAAACTACAAATAATTCCTGAACTGCCAGGCTTAGCACATGGCAAACCATTGTCATCTTCTACTATAAGACATCATTGCCTTTCCTGCACTGCAGATGTTCTACATAATCTGGAAAAAAAGAGAGGAAATAATCTGCAAGGAGACAAAACACATCTGAGCAGAGTATGGTCATTCATTTTGGAATAGGAGAAAAGAAAATCTGTGTCGCTTTTTCCTGAAACAGAGTATGAACCTTCAAGCTGCAGATCTATTTCCTCTGGCAGCAAAGGATTCTCAATGTGCCTCTTGAAGGCCAAAATATTTGCTGCAACTGTTGTAGTTTCAGGCTGCCTTTGATCAACACATTAATAATAGATTTGTTCACTGTAAGTGGAAAAAGCATTGAGCTCATGGCAGAGCTTCCATTTCAGTACAGGGCTAGGCAGTATGAAAATTTAAACCTTACACTTCTGCCTGAAAATGCAAATCAAAAAACCTGTCCTGATCAGAAGGCAATCTTCACTAATTAATTAATCCTTTTAAATGTTTTTCATATGTCTACACCCACACATTTTTATGTATAGTATGCTAAAAGACTATCAAAAGATGCAGCTGCAAAATATTTTATTTAAAAAGAAGCTGACACTTGTTAGAGAATTTCAGACATAACTTGGTCTGAACCTAATTCAAAATAATTTCATTAAAAGTGACTATAAAATTATATTATCTCTAACTCTTGCCCCTTTTTCTTCTCTGGCATAAAAAATTACTAGCTAGCATTTTTCACTTGTGTCTCTCAAGATGAGATTTTAATTATGCAACATTTTTGTCATGGTTTAAAAGCTGAGTAGAGCCTGTAAGTTTAATTTGTATGTTTTCCACAGAAAAGTTTAGAGTTGGTAAACCCTAACACCACCTCTCCCTCTCCCCTCTTCCTCTCTACTTCTGGTTGTTTACTTCCACACTCCTCCATCTCAGACTTCATCTTGACTCATCAGAGCTGCACTGCTGCCACTGAGATAGAAATGTTTGCTGCTTTGAAGATGATTTACAGTGGGAGGATTGTCATGGTCTGCTAATTTATCCCTATTTGCTCAGAGAGACTGAGAATTCTGAACTTTGGAGATTTATGAAGATCGAGACTAATTCTTAAAATGTCTGTAGACACCAAGACTTCGGGAGTCAGAGAACTGCTGCAGTTTCAAAAGAAGCAAGGACTATCTGCAATATGAATGTTCTGGACATTTTAGCTCAGTGCTGTGCAGGAGCATTGTGATGAAGCTCTGTATGCCTGTGTGAAAATCTTCTGTGTGGGGATTTTCCTGTGTGTAGGGTGGATGAATTAAAACGTTTTGTTGCCTTTTTTCCCCAAATTGATTGATTTCCTGCAGATTTGTAAGTGGTTTTCGTAAACTTTCCCTTTGTGTTTAGCACTTTAGCTAAATTTCTTGGTCAAAATACGGTTGGGGATCTCTAACCTGCAACAATTTAAAACCCAGTAATAGTACAAAGGTCATGAGACTTCTGAGAAACACAATGCTTTCTAAAGTGCCTTTTCATTGTAGGGGAGTAAAAGATGTTACATGGAACCAAGTGCTGCCTGTCCTCCAGTTCCCTCCTTTCCCTTTTTTCTGATCATTGAGATTTCTCTGATGATAACACTACATCAGCATGAAAGGTCAGTGGTATCTACAGTCAACTAACCTCCTAAGTATGTAGGTATAGAGAACACACTGTTGATAAGGTATGCAATTCATATAGAAATTATCTCCTAATGACCCCTAGGTCTTTTGAATGACTCCTAGGAGATGACTGCATGACTAAGCTTAGAAAATTTTAGTGACCTGAAAAACAAATCTAGAAGTCAACTAAAGAAGAGCAGGGTACTCCTGATGGGAAACCAGCAAGCCTATTGTTATAGAGGTTGCGGCATTTGAACACATGTAAGGCTGGTTGATAACCTCCTGTAGCTGCCCGCAGTTGAAAGCATAGACAGGTACATAAAATTTTGAGATTGTTTTTATATATCTGTATATAAATGTGATAAAGTAATCTGGTTTGTGGGTGCCACTGCTTCAGAACTGGTAACTCTGGTACCCTGCAATCCTTCATATTTAAGTGCTATCATTAAAAGAAACAAACCACATCCAACCTCCTACCCCACCTTTGCACTTGGTGCAAATCAGCCACAACAACGTCTCCCAACAAGTTCTCAGTGAGATAATTAACTTGAGACATCAAACATCTCTGCTTCATTACTGCTGCTAGCTGCCTGCAGGTCCCCTCTAAAGCCTTCCACCTAATGGCCTTTGCTGCCATCTCTGTTCTCTCCCAAAGTGCTGATTGTTGGCACCTCTCTAAAAACAGAGCTAATGATCTAATAAATATAATTATACAAAAGTGGTTTGTCTCCTCACCACACAAGCTAAAAATACCACTATGGAACAGAGGAAAATAGGTCCTCTTTGCCACAAAGAAGGGCTTTCCCACTAAATTGAGATGAATAAACAGAATTGAGTAGAAAGTTCTACAGTCCTAAGACTGGACCACATTTTACTGGATTTCAGTTGATTGATGAGGTCAAATAAGGTCTGAGATCTTGCCTTCTAGTTCATTATTATGAGTTAAATATGAAAGAACAGAAACAGCATTTCAGCCAGTGGGAGAAAAATAAGCTGAAGAGGAACAGAGGCAAATAGCAAATAAAAACAGCGAGGACAAGAAGATCCAAACAGAATGCGGGTACAAAAAGGAGGTGAGAGGACCAGGGACCACAATTAACCCAGATATCCTCACATTGCTTCATTTTACCTTCAGGCAAATTATACATGGGGCTAGAGGAAAGAAATGCAATGATCCTGGGATTATTTTTCATCAATGGCCATTTCCTCATGATGTGCCTCTTGCTGAAAACTGAAGGCTTATCATCATGAACAATTTCTCCTGGACACCTAGTCTTTGGCAGCAGCAGAACTCAAATCAGTGAGATACATTCATTTCCCTCCAGAACCTCAAACCCTGTTTCACATATGCTTGTCAACTCTTTGCTTCATATATTCTTAAGGATTAATCACTGGAGTTTTATCTAACAAAGCCAAATGTTAACATCTTTCTTAAAGTTACCAGAAGAAAAAATACATAAATGAAAGAAGATAATTTATGACTGCGATGAAATTTCCTTTCAGAGCCTGCAACATACCAATCAATATAACATTATCCTTTCAGTAGTCTTACTAGCAGGGCATTTCCCTAATCCGTCCTCCTTCAGCCTGGGACTCAGAGCCTCTCCACAAATTAGCACTGTCTTAGTTTTCTACACTCATTTTTTAAGAAAGTGTATTCCCACTCTGCCTGCTTTGCCCTGCCCTGCCCTGCCAATTTGGTTCATGCCTGCACAGCATATGACTCAGTTATCTCCTTGAGAACAAATGGGACATAACCCTTCTGGGAACACCTTAATATGAACCACAACATGTGCCCTACCTTCAGCACCTCTGACTCTAATTTACTGATTTGCTGTTAAAAATTTGCTGTCATTACTGACTCTGACTCAGCTGTCTCGCAAATAAACATCAGAGAACAACACTGGCCCCAGCTGAGCCTCTGGCTCCTCTTGCTGTGCAGCACCAGCACCTGTGATGGTCTCCAGCTAACACTGAAGACCGTAACATTTTTGATAATGATCTGAAGCAGCAACAACTTGAAGGCAGCAGTGAGCTTTATTGTCATTTGCTAGCATATTACTCTAGACAATAAAATCTCCTCAACTGCATGATGGTTCAGTGACCTGAGCTTGTTTCATTTGGAGGGAGATCTGGGATGGGAGAGAAAGCATCGTTCTGGCTGTGCCAGGAATAATGAAGTCTGATTTCTCATCTGCTTGCATCTCTTGCTTGACTGAATTTGAGTCCTTCCTTTGGCTTGGATAGACCTTTCCTTCCATCATTAGATCTTGAATATTAATAGTAGATTAAAAGCTATATATTAAAAGCTGTACATTATTTTTCAACATGTAGATGGTTAAAATTTAAAAAGGGAAGGATTTAAGGATTTTATCAGCATGTGGAGAGGTGAGTGGCAGTGCTGATGTTACATTTTTGGGACTTGCCTTTCTTGTCAGTTTTTTCTGATCTCAGTGATGTGCAACCACACTTCTGAAGAAAACCCAGACATAGAAGGTCTCTTGTGCCTGCCAGCCCATCATGTGCCTTCTAGGCATACACACCCATTACAGAAAGGAGCCCACTACTGTATCAGAAATGTGGATAACACAAAATCTTCCAGGTGACTACTCAATAAAACTCAGCTTTTGAAAATCAAGTCAGGTCATGCTAAGTGTCCCCACATATTGATGAGTTGCAAGTTTGGCATGACCTCCATTTTAAGCATTTGTGGATCAAGGCATTTTTCCTCTTGTAAAGTGTTATTGATTGAACCACAAATATGGTTCTGATTAAGAGCTTTGAACTGGCTGTTGGAATAGCAGGTGAATTCATACTCAGAGAAGAAAATGCAAGAAGAATGAATAGCAATTTCCTTTGGGCCAGAAGTATAGTTATCTGACATGTATGTGCATAAAAAAGAACTAGATATTAAACCATCCATTGCTTCCACTGAGCAACAGCACAGATTATTTCTGACAGCCATTCAGAGGTGCTTCAATTAAGCACCCAAAACCATTCAGCTCTTCACTAGGAAATTTGCTGGTATTTTGAAAACATTTTGATATTTTTCTAGTCTCAGAAATCACTGACAACTTGTCAAAGGTAGGAGAGAGCATCTAAGTCTCTGCAGTAATTACTGCTCCTTTAACCTGACAGAGAAAGTGCCAGATACTCACCTTTTTCTTAAGAAATGTTAAACATCTAGGAGCTACTAACATCTTTTTACAGCAATTGTCCATTCCGATCCTTTCCAGAAATGAAGCTTCTCTAAGTTTCTGTTGAAAGCACCAGGAGAGCAGATTCCCATTCTTTCATTATTAGTTTGTACTTGTAAATAGTGACCCAAAATAGAAACATGAGTGTTGTTTGAACAGTTAATATTTGCTATGAAGAAAGCAGCTCTGCAACTAAGGGCAAGTGCTGTCAAGTTCAGTAAGCCTGTCTGTGCAAGGCTCAAGGATCAGACTCATCCCCTCCCCCCATCATGGCATGGGGACAAATACGTGGATGGCTTTTGCACTGCTGAACCTCTGTGTATTTGTGCACGTGTTTACAAATCTACTCTTAATGGGAGACAGTGTGTATTGGAAGAATACACAAGAGGTGAAAAACCCCACAAAACTGCAAGGTATGTTCCTCTACATAAACACACTCAATTAAAGCTCACATGCCGTTGCACAAGTTACTGCATTGCTTGTAAAACCACTTCCTTGAAAACATTATGAAAATTGCAAAGTCACACAGAATCACAGAATCACGTAGCCAAAGGTTTTAAAAGGCCAAAATTTAGGCTGCCCACATAGGATTTTTTTGTACAATTATGTTTCTGCATTATAACAGAGCCTTGAACGTCATGACTACACAGCATTCACATTGCTTCCCTGTGGGAAGGAGGCGTTGTGGTTGTGCTGTTTGTGTAGTTGTATGCTTGACAGTTGTCTCTTCCCTAGCTTTTGAAACCACCCACCAGTTTCAACCAAATCTCCTAATACTATAGTGCCATAAGTATATGGAAGTTTGAGGTCCAATCGAGAAAAGTGATCCTACTAGAGATCCAGTGAGAGAGAAACAGAAAGCAATGTAAAACCCACCCTTATTAGTCAACTAGAGAAGCAATCTGAGGGAAAAGGTATTTTGAAATACTCCAGGTATGACAAAGGTTTCATCTGGTTTCCATGCTTTATTGAACACTTCACAACAGTCAACATTTGCCTCCTCTGCTGGTTGTCTGAATGGAATAAAGACATTTATGGCAATACTCCTTCAGTAAGTTACCCTGCAGGCTGGGTAATTGCTGATTACAGAGCTTTTTGCTCTTTCCACAGCCGACCTCCATGTGGTCAGCACTTCCCATAGGGGCATTGCTACAGCATTGGCTTTGCTCACACTGGGGAGATTCCCACATCCTCTGTCCTGCATGCTGCCTCCTGTGAGTAATGCTCCTTCTACATGGGATCTTCTGTGGCAGCCACTGCTGTGGCACGTAAGAGTTTCACAAACATTGTGTAAACCTTGTAAACCATCTTCAGAAGGTTGCAGTGAGGATACATGGCTTCAAGAAGAAGAAATTCAGGTCTTCTCCCATTGTGAAAATGCACAACAGGGATATACGCAGGTGCCCTGTGAGGAATTGGTAGGACACGCTGTTATGCAGTAAACTGATAATCAGATGCTGTACAAACATCCAGTTTGAATGGCTCCCTGCAGAGAGTCTAGTCATAGTCGCAAGCACTGATGGGCAAGCAGTGGGGGTGACAGCAGGGTAAGTGGCTAGGGGGAGCGGGGGGACTGGGAGACATAGTTGCCTCTTTATATTAAATATTGGAAACTGAGGATCAGTGAAAGGACAGCTCAGGTGCTACTTGCTTGATGAAAAGGAGACTCCTGAAGAAAGAATTGAAGAAGTATTTCTTCCAGGCAGGGATTGAAATACTGTAAGGGAGGCTTAGCTAGAACAATGCTTGTAGCCATGGGTCAATGTTGCTAGTCAAAGATAAACACTGATATTAAACTAGTGCTCAAACCCCACAGTGTCCGCAAAACAGAATTAAGATCTTCTGTGAAGCATGTTGTAGTCTTAACACCTCTATCTTTTATAAAGCAGAAACAACTGCACACTGCCCTTCCTATTTCTGATGTACGCAACCTTTTGACGTAGCAGTATTGCTAGAGCTGAAGGTTTAAAGATAAAGATTTTTAGATGATGTATTAGCATTTATGAAGCCAACCAGTAAAGGCGGAGAAAGCAGATAAGGTTTGGGGCATACTCAGTCATCAGGATAGAGGCAGTGAATTTAAAGCCAAACTACACATCAGGAGCAATTCTTCTGGGTTTAATTAGACCTGTGTCTGCACTAGACATCTGACAGCAGCCACAGAATATAAAGAGGATATTGGTTGTTAAGGGGAAAAGAGAAGCAGGTAATTTGTAGAATAATAGCATCACAATGTAAAGCACCAAGAGATTAGTGGGAATGATGAAAAGAGGATGATGGTAACATGCTCAAAAACATTAGAATTTAGAAAGGTGATGAGATACCGTTCACAGATTTAGCTGGGGGAGATAATGAAGTTTTTCTCTGAGAAACAGGGCTGAGACCAGAGGTAGAATGACTAGACTCTCACACAAATTTCTTCAGGGTCCATCCCAGACATGGTATAGCGCTTGCAACCTGCTGAGCTGGGCGGAAGAACACCAACCTGAAAGTGATTTGGATGCCCATGATGAGCATTTCTGAGATGAAGAGCTCCTTGTCTCTGCAGATGGAGCAATGGAAGCCAGAAATGCTAACACAAAAAGACAACTCCTGCAGAAAAAAAAGTGAGGAGCTTGAGTACAAGCCTGGAAGTGTCAGACCTCATGCCCTGGGAGATAGTAAAGAGCTTCTACCTGGATGCAGTCTGTCTCCGTTGCAAGTGACAGTGGCCCCGCTCTGGCCACAGACAAAGCATTCCTGGAAAGGGCACAGCATCACCATCAGGCTGCCCTTCACAGCCATTCCCTGCATTCAAGCAGAGAGTGCAGGTTGTGGCCACTGCTGGGTCACAGTCTGCAGATCCACCTGCTGGAGGAGGCTCTGGTAGGTTTTGTGGAACTGCTGGGTGTAAGACTAGCCGCAACGCTGGTGGCCGGGCTGGGCTTATTTGGGGTCTGTGCTACACTCCCGCCATGCTCCCCCATCACAAATTTCCCTGCTCATGTTAGGTGCTCACCTTCTGTGCTGCCCACCAGATGGTCCATCTAATATCCTCCATCTCTGGAGGACTGCGAAAAAAGGCTGTTGTCAAAAAGCTGCAGAAGAGCAGAGAGGAGAAGCCAGTGAGGACTATAGCAGGGATTGCCTGCTGGAAAGCGTAAGGGAGCCGTGGGGGAACTTGCCAGGCAATAGACGTGGACACAAAGCCCTTCCTTCTCCAGTTTGTTCCCGTAGAGGCCTGGGTCTGCCTCGACCCGGTGACACAGCATGCATGCTGGAGGGGAGAGAGCAAACGGAATGAGGAGTGTGCACTTGTGTGAGGGATGAAGGGAGCATCCCTGAGGTATTGCCCCCAGTGTCAGTACTGCAAAGCTGGGGGCCATGAAGAGCAAGGGGGCATTGCAGGCATGGGTGTCACAGCTGCTCTGGGGTCTTGTGGCCTTCCCAGCTACCATGCTAACCACGCCAACAAGCCCCCTGCCAGGCTGTGGGGGGGATATGCCAATCTCACCATGCTCCACCAAGTCAGGGACATTCTCTTCCTTCATTGCAGACATGGCACACGTCACCAGTAAGCGTTTGGACAAGAGTTTCTGTCCCAGCAGTGCTGACAGGTCTCCTCCAAATGCCTCTCTGCTGACTCTGTGTGACAAGCAGGATATGGTGAGAGAGAAGCTGAGCTTGAGGCACAGGCCCCGAGCTCCAAGGTATGGGGACCCCTCCACCCTTGGCAGCCTCACAGAAACTCCATCCCTCTCCTGCTCTTTCCTCACCTCACCAAGTCACAATGACTCATTGCCTAAGCCCACCTCTCCTTTATGTGAACTTGCCCATTGTATTTGTCAGCAGCACTTGTCCATGGCTGGTCCCCTGGGCTGGAGTCCCTCGAGGATGTTGCTGACTGAAAAGTACTGCTCAGGCAGTGAGTTTCCAGGGCTCCATACCTGACCAAGTCCTCCATGAACTTCTCCAGCTAGCATGGGGGTCTCTCGCAGGCTGCGGTTCTGCTAGCAGTGAACTGCTGTAGTGTGGATCTCCCTGAGTATCATGGCATCTTTCAGGATCCACTCATGAATCTACTACTCCACCACTGGTCTCTCAGGTCTTCAGAGGTTCAGCCTGTCCTCTCATCGTAAACAGAATGCTAATGGATGCACATGGGGCAGCTGCAGAGGCTTGGTGGGAATGTTGATGTGTCTGAGGCCAGAAGGGCTCTGCAGAGACATTTGTACAGGTCCAGGAAGAATCCACATCTGAAATGCAATTCAGAACCAAGAGAGAAGCCCCAAAATCCCAGAGGCCCTTCTACCAGATCAACTGACCAAGACTGCTGAGAGTGACCAGGGGCTTCCGACACTGCCTCCTTCAGATCCTGCCATTACAAGGATCCTCATCCCATCCATCCTCTCTCTCCTAACAGTCACCTTCCAATGCAAGCCTTGGTGATCCATCCTTCCTTCTCAGCCGGATGTTTGGCCTTCCAAAGCCAGGGCACGACAGCGCTCTGTTAGCTGGATGGACACAGAGGAGAATGGTGCCAGGGAATAAGCAGCTTGGTTCAGAGCAAAGCTGTGTGTGTCCACGGCTCTTTGGCCAACTCCATTCAAGCTCCACTGCTCAGGAGTGCCTTGGAGTTCACGCTACAATCCTCCTGAGCAGCACTCCCTCTTCTGGCCATGTCTACATCTCCAGTGTTCCAAACCACAGCAGTGACCCGCGCATAGGAGGAACAGAAGAGGATACAACCGGCAGGCCAGTGTACTTGCCAGAGCTCAGCCTGCATTTGGATCACAACAATCTGTTCTGCGTTCTGGCTAAAATAGGTCTTTATCTTAAAATCAGAGCTTACTCTCTGGTCTGACTCCTTATGTGCAAACTTTATTCTGGAGTGTTTGCTGAGCAGGGGAAAAGGGCTGAGTACAAGCAGTGGGGAGAGCAGGGGGTCAGGGATCAGCTACGGGGTGGTGCATTTAAGCACAGCTCTGGGTGTGTGTTATCTGTGCCTATGTCTGCGTGTCCGCGTGTGCACATACCGTTAATGCTCTTTAAACCTGATCAGCCTTTTGGGAGGAAGAAGATGGAGTGTCAAGGTCTTCTGCCAGCTCTAAAGGCAGGAAATTTTGTTGTTGGAGTCTCCTTCTCCAGAGACATTTAAAACCCACCTGATACGTTCCTGTGCAACTTGTCCTAGGTGATCCTACTCTGGTTGGGGGATTGGACTAGGTGATCTTTCGAGGTCCCTTCCAATCCCTAATGTTGTGTGATTATGCTGAGCAAAACCCTTTCCTACTCCCTTCATCTTGATGTTTCTTCAGAGAAGCAAGCTATTTTGACAGTGTCTGTTTGTACAATCAACATGACACCATTGGAGTCCTAAACAAAATGCATGTCTTTTGCTGTTCATTCTTAGGGAAACACATTTCATCCAAAAAACCCAACGTGCTACATGCATTCACTGACCGCAACAGCAGAAGCAAAAATAAATCTGTATAAGTAGGTGGTCCAATCAGGGATTTTCTTCAGGTGACACCACTGCTATACCATATTCTAGAAAATATTTCCTGATCCGTAAAATGGTAGCTCAATATTTTGTTCTGAAGATACACACAAAGAAAGGAGTACATTTTCCTGAAATGTTTTTATTGCTTTACTTTTGTTCATTAATGACTGCAGACTCAAGTTGGTTGTGTACACAGAAAGTTAATATTCCTTAAAATTCCTCTTAAACATCTGATTGACCATACACCTACCACAAAAGCCTTATTGACTTTATTACAATTTCACACCTGTTTAACATCTCAGAAGGAGGGGGTCCCTACTCTCAAGCAGAGATTTTTGCACATTGGTATTAAAAAGGATGTCTAGACTAGCATTCCCATAAAAGAAAGGCAAGTGCTTTAAAATCTGAGTTATTAGGCTTTTCACATCCATTAAAATCTCCCTGACTTTTTTGTTTTACAAAACAGTTTCCTGATGTGCCTGGAGTCGATAGGCTGTGACGCCAGCTGGCAGTGCAAGAATAGTGGTAGAATTTATTAAATCCACATTGGGAGCAGAAACATTACATAGAAATTACAGCAAAGATTTTCTGTGAAACAAATTCTGTTTGTTCCAATGAGATCATCACAAGTATTTCTGCAGAGAGGCTTTCCAGCATGCCCAAATTGTAGAGGACAGCTCATCATTTCCCACAAAAGCTTGCAGAGCTTGTAATTTACTGAGTTACCGCTTGTTCTAATGACAGTTAAAGGGAATGGTTTGACATCAGTAAAGAGATTAGTTTGTGCATTAATACAATTCAGAAATTCATTCAATGCACACAGAATAATGAAAAGATTAATTTTAACTCTCAAGAATTCCACTTTCCTCTTATTTCAAGTTCATAACAGGGATTTCATCCAGATGAGGCTACTTCAGAGTGGAATAAAAAGATGAAGCAGAGAGAAAACATGTTCCAAACTCACATCAAGGCTTCACTAATTAGAACTGCACATGCTACATGCTGGGGTGTTAATGCACTGTTGCATGGCCTGTTGCCTTTCACGCAATACCATGGAGCCTCCACTCAAACATGAGAGGAGTGGAGACCTCTGAGAGATCAGGAGATAGCAGTTTCGAGGATGGACCAAACCGAAAAAACAAAGCACACAACAGCAACAAAATCTTAACACAAGCAGCCCTCATCCTTCCAACTGACTTGTCTGAAGGAGTAAGGAATGTTATGTACTCATGAGATCAGCTCTTTCAGAATAAGGCAATCCCTGATAATAGGTTGGTTTCTCAAGGCAGTAGGGTTTCCAAAAGTGGGCATAAGGACAGATTTTTGTTAACCGTGAAGATTTAGCTAGTCACACAATGCTCAACTAGCTAATGCTTTACGTGTATTGAAAAAAAGCCCCAAATATTCCTAACACTGCCTTTTCAATTAAGAAATCTACATTTGCTGAATTGCTAGAGATGTTATTTTACCACCAGCCAGAGAGATCCCCAAAATGGGGAAGGAATCAACTCAGAAGGCAGAAACCTGGCAAGGCCTTGCTCCATGACCACTAGACCATGTCCCAAAGCACCACACCTATTCATCTTTTGAACATGTCCAGGGATGGTGACTCCACCAATTTCCTCCACAGCCTGTTCCAGTGTTTGACTACTCTTTCACTAAATAATTTTTTCTTAATTTCCAATTTGAATTTCCCTGTCAGAACATGTGGTCTTTTCATCTTGTTCAATCATCAGTTATTTGGGAGAAGAGTTCAACACCAGCTTTACTACAACCTCCTTTCAGGTAGTTGGGAGAGGGCAGTAAGGTCTCAGCCTCCTCTTCTTCAGGCTAACATACTCAAAACTAAGAAAAACAAAATGTAACACAAAACCAGTCCCTTGTCATCTTGAAGGTAAGAGATTTTTCAGATGTCAAAATGTCTACTAAAAACAACAGAGGTATCTATTGTATGTAAGCATTCATTTGCAATGTTGAAAATTCTCCAAGGCTCCTCAGCTTGTGGCAGCTGTGCCTTGGGCTTATGCATGAGTGAAACAAAAGAAGATCAAGTTTTCAACCATTCATTTCTGGGACTTCTTTGGTCATTGCTCCATTAAACTGTCCAGACACTGCCCAGTAGCATTTTTTCAAATTACAGTGACCTCCATGGGATTTGATAGACAAAATGTGTCAACACTTCAAACAAGCTGCCAGTGTCTCACAAATAACAAGTTTTCATATATAGATACTGTCCTCAAAAAGGATCCCAAACGTTGGTCTAAAGGATGAAAGTGCAAGTCCAAACAATTAACAACTCTCCCTTCAGCAGCTCTGCGCACACACACACAGAGAAGAGCTAAAAAACTGTAAGCATGGCTGTATGGTTTTTTAGATTTCAAATTTATTTCTTTGTTGATACCAGAAAGCTATTCTGCTCTGCAGATTACCTTACAAAAGCTTTATTTTGATTTTCACATTGCATTTGCTTAAAAAAAAAAAAAAAAAAAAAGAAAGGATTTACTGGTGGTAAGCCATATAAACTGAAACTGATATTTTTCTTTTCTTGTTCTTGAAATGTTGAGGTTTTTTGACTTCTGCTGCTACTAGCTCTTCCTGCTGTAGTACAGAAATTATACTGTGTAAGAATGAGCATGTATGTATGTACAGACACAGAATCACGGAAACAAAAGCACTGGGTAGACATAAAAGCTGCCATTTGAGTTTATACTCCCCAGCAGAAGCTCCAGTCAAGCAACATCCTGCCTGTGAGCCTGAAGGGGACACCTTTCCAGGGCCTTCAGGTTAGGTTATAAGAATAACTTATTTCTATGCTAATAAATTAACCCCCCCATCTTAAAGTAGCAATTTTTACATTATCTTCTTTTTTATACCTAGACTTTCCTTTACCAGCCTAATTTTAGCATGAATGATTCTCTATAAAAGAGTATTTACAGACAAAGGAAAATAGTTACACATCAGGTTATTTATTCTACATACACATATTTACAGAAAAAAAATACTTAAAATAATTAAGTATCCAAAGTCCAACTGCCTTCAAAAAAGCTTCATTCCTTTATGTTATAAAAACATGTTGCCTTTACTGTGTTCAAATTTACTATTCAGATCTCTGGATTTTCTTATAAGAGCTTTCTTTTGTGCTTCATCGAATCGATTGACTTTGAGATCCTGGTCTCGGTCAAATGGCCTTCTTTCTTGAGGTTTATTCTTCTCGGTGGACACCTTGCTCTTCAGCTTTTTCTGATGTATGTCCATGAGTGATTCTGACCTCTTCGACTCCTGGAAAAATGGGCAGAGTTAAGAGTATTACAAAATGTCAACAATTTCCAGAAAATCCAAATGGAAATACTGAAATTAGGAAGGCTAAAAAGTCCAGAGAAAGACAATAGCTTAGTAACTAGCAGGCAGAAAGAAACTTGACACACACAGAGCAGAAAGCATGTGCAGTCTTGTCTGCACTGAATAAAATACTGGTAATTCTCTGAAGTTACAGGTACCTATGTTATTGAATCTCCATAAACAGTGGAGATAAATTATGAACAATAATGCAAAAGAAATGTAGAAGTTGCTCTGCCATTATTAGCAAAAACAAATGAAGACATGTCAAGAGAAGTATCTCCCAGTATCTGCACTCTGCATCTGTTTTGGTCACCACTAGTGGCAGGAACAAGCTACGATCTTTTCGATCTGAGTCTCGCACATTACTGTGTTTTTAATGTGTGCTCCTAACATTTGAATCAGGACAGAGTCACAGGCCTGAGAAAAAGAATGTGTTTTGCAATTCAAGGATTTCAGTTGTATTTATCAAAGGCCATGATCCAGCACAAATACAACATACAACTTTTGCTCATTTCACACTGGAGTAGAATTAAGTCTCATAAGACTGTGGTCTCTCTTCTACGCAGGTAAAAATGTATTTGTGCATCCCTAAGTAGCCAATTTCTCAGGCTTTCAAATGATTACAAACCAGCCAAAATATCAGTCCAAGCCAAACCTCTATCAGAAAGGGCAAAAGATTAGCAGCTGTATTCTCCTGTCTAAACATAAGAACTTTATTCCAGAGGTTCATTTTACTTTGCTCCGAGTGCAAACACTTAAGAGATCACACATAGAAATAATAAATCATAGTGACATAGAAATGTTCATGGAAAAAATTTCATGGAAAACAGAAAACAGACAGTATTTATTCATGGTGTAACTGCATCAGTGTTGACAGTTGTACTGGAAATGTGTATGGCATCAGCACTGAAATAATTGAACTGTAAGAAATTATTTTAAAAACTCAATCTCCTGTTCTGTGAAAGTAATCTTGATAAAGGTGAGCAGAGAAAGAAATAGAAAAGAGGAAAAACAGCTTTAAGAGAAAAAACTCACTACTTGAAAATTAGAGAAGACCTAATTTAAAAAGAATACTAACAAAACAACACAAGAAACATGAGTCTTAAACAAGATGCCTTCCATTTGTTTTGAGAGAAAAATATTAATTCCTTTAACCTTAGAAATGGCAAAGATCTTTATATATTTTACTCTGGCAATGGTACAGAGCAAAACATATAGTTCTGCATGAAAATTATTCTACTACATTCGTGACAGTAGAAAGAGGCCATACAAAGAGAAATGTAAGATATGCTAATAGCTCTGGATTTGCAAGCCTCTAAGTCAAGAGGGACATGTGACTGAATGCACCACAAATAAATTACTAGAAGTGACAGACGAGCTTCAATCACGTAATGTAATCCAAGGCTGCAAATCTTCAGTTTATTATACTTTAAAGAGACCAGGCTGGATTCAGGCCCTAAATCAGGGAAGACCTGGAATGATCAGTTCTAAGGCAGGCAACAGTCCATATACTCTGGTGGATGGGGTTTGCAGACAGAAATGCAAGAGGGAACTTGACATGGATGTTCAGATTTATATTAATCACCATCTGTCTGTGAAAATTAGCTGCTTCTTCAGAGACTTGAGGAAAGCATCATGTAATAATGCTGTTGTAATGAGCAGTTAATGTAATTAATTACACAGTGTAATTAATACTTTTATCTGCTTAGCCCATCAAGCTTCTTTTGGGTTATTCTGTTGTAAAAGGTAAACCTTTACTGCTGTTTTGTTCTTGGAATGAATGTAATTTGGTGGAACAAGCTAGTACTTGAATTAAGGTCGTCTACTCCCAGCAACCACATCCTGACATGAGGGTGATTTATAGGAAAGCACCACCCAAAACCAAGACATTATATACAAACCCAAATTCTGTCACATTGTTTTCAGCAGCAGCTAAAGGACCCAGTCCTGCTCTTGTTGAAATCAATAGCAAGTGTTCTAATGACTTAAACAGCAGTAGGTTTGGGCACTAAGAGGGAAGACTGTAGTGGCATCACCATGGAAACCAGCAGCACTAGAAATGAGAACCAGAAGGAAAGAATGAAGAATTAAAGGAAACGCAGGAAGAGCAATTATTTTGCTATGACACTTACATTGTATGAGGTCACTTGCTCAACAAGTCTCTTGTCTCTCCCAGATAATGCAATTTCTTCATTATCCTTACTGGTTGACTTTTTTGCCTCTTCTCTTTCCTGAAGAGTGAAAGCAAATCACACATTATAGTAATCAGACTGTCTGAAGTAAAAAGCAAGAAAAATCTGTATTTACTTGGATTAAATCTGAAGGGTAAAGGCCATGAGAGAGACTACACAGTAGTTTTTGTTCAGCTTGATAAAAAAAAGAAAATGAACACATGGTAATTGGAAATTCAGCAAGCTGACAGAGAGTGTCTGACTACTGTAGGAGGGAGAGAGAAGAAATGAGTATTGATGTTACTTAAAATTATTATTATCTTTTAGCTTAAATTAGTACCTTTTGATAACAAAGAAAAATCTGGAAAAAAACTAACTGAACAGCTTGAGGTATCTTTTGTTTTCACAGAATATCAACAACATATATCGTGCCTGCAGGTGTCTGAAATAATAACTGCTCACCTTGGCTTTTCTCTCCCTGTCAGTTGGAGTGTCTGTCCAAACAGATCTATCACCTGATTTGTCATCAGCTCTTCTCTTGAATGTTCTTGGGCCAAATCCAAAGTTTTTCAATTCAGGTGGAAGCTCTGTCATCCATGATTCCCTAGCTACTTGCTTGGGCTCATCCTTGACAGAAGAAATGGTAGTGGGGGAAGAAGGAAAAAAGCATAATCAACAATTGCTGTCTGAATCTCTTTGCTTCCAGCAGAAGTCATGGAGTTTAATTTGTCTTAATGACTGCAAACCCATCACATCCTGAGCACAAATGTAACCAGGTCCACAAAACAGGCTAAGAAAAACACAAATACACTCCAGCAACAAAACAGAAATACAAAATATCCAACTTACAGTGTTTGTTGAAGTCAGTTTTTCCTTCATTCTCTGGGCTCTGCGTTCAAATTCTTTGGTCACATCAGATTCCACTGGTCCTTTTGCAGGCATTGGGCCTATGAGATTGTCTTCTTCATCACTACTATCTTTTACCTTCTAAAAATAAAACATTGCTCTCAACCACAGTGCTAAAACCACCAAGAAATACTCTAGCATCATAGGATCGAAATGATTTTGTCTAGATGAGCATATGAACCTAACACAATGCATCTGCCAGGCAGACAACAAAAAGCTCAGTTAAAATTCCAGATTAGACCTATCACTTCAACATGAAAAATTCATCTCCACGTTTCAAAAAGCACTGTCTCTTGACTGAGGTAAAACCTCTGGTAAACACCGTGGCAGTACATGAAGTCTTTCTCCTTTACACTGCTCTGCAGCAGCCACTGTAGGCACATTTGAAACACATGAGCATGAATCTTTGATACTTGAGGATTTACTATTATCAGCAACATTTGGATGCATCTCTGTAGCAAGTACCGCAGTGCCATGCTGCAAGGAGAACTCTCTAGAGCTCACATTCTGTAAGGGTACTAGAAAGATTAACATGCAAGCTAGGATAGGGTACAGTAGCATACATGGCACAACACCCTGGGTGTGTGTGATGTGACCAGATGTTCTTAAAAATCTTTGTGGATCCCAGGGGTTCTGCAGACAGATGTCTCCAAAGTTAAAACAGTACACATGTGGATGAAGGGAGAACTACACAGAAAATGGCAATGCCACTGTGCCATGGAAGAAAAATTAAGGTGCCCAATATCTATGGAAAAGATTTTTAGCTACAGCCTTCATGTCAATGATCAAGCTGTGGGGTAGAATGCTGACAAGGCTGTATTCTCAGGAAACACAGAGAACAATAGCACTGTCTAGGTTATTAAAAATCTTAAAGATCATTGAGTCCAACCATTAATCCAGCTGTATCAAGCCCACTGTTACACCATGTCCGTAAGCTCCATATCTACACAACTTTTAAACATATCCAGAGATGGCAATTCAACCACCTTCCTGAGCAGCCTGTTCCAGTGCCTGATGACTCTTAATGAAGAGGTTTTTCCTAATGTCTAACTTAAATTCCCTGGCATAACTTGAGGGTATTTCCTCTTGTCCTATCACTTGTTACTTGTGAGAAGAGACCGACACCCATCTCTCTTACAACCTTAATAAGAGGTTGTAGACAAGACAGCAATAAGGTCTCCCCTCAGCCTCCTTCAGACTAAAGAGTACCAGCTCCCTCAGCTGCTCCTTACAAGACTTGTTCTCCAGCCTTGTTGCTCTACTTTTGACCTGCTCCAGCACCAAAATATCTTCTTGTATCAAGGTGCCCAAAACTGAAGCCAGTACTTGAGGTGTCGCCTCACCAGTGCCAAGTACACAGAGACAATCACTTCCCTCCTCCTGCTGGCCACACTGTTTCTGACAAGCCAGAATGCCTTTGGCTTTCTTGGCCACCTGAGCACACTGCTGGCTCAAATTTACTGATGATCAATCAACACTCCTAGGTCCTTTTCTGCCTGGCAGATTTCCAGCCACTCCCTTCCAAGCCTCTAGCAATGCCTCAGGTTGCTGTAGCCCAATATAGGGTGATGGTAAAGAAGCTTAACATGAAGAAGGAGGATAGCGTGATGGTAAAGAAGCTTAATATGAAGAAGGAGGGGGACAATGGTTTATTTTTGTCATGCTAAACTTTGGTTACCAGGTGGACATCCAGGAACCAAGATACGACACCATGAGAGAAGTTAAGGGCTCAGGAACAATAAGCATTGGAAATACAGTATCAGGAGCCTTGTGGGTAAAGCAAGGCACCTGAAGAAGAGGTGGCCCCCATGGAAGATACAAGAATGTAGTACAGAACCTCACTGAAAAGTCACCTTGTGGGAGCATGGTGAAGGGAAAATGAGTGAAAGGAGGAGAGCAAGAAATCCTGCTACATTGAGTTCAAGCCTAGTACTTTAGGCTGCTCATATAGCAAGTATCCCCCCAAGCTGTAAAGGGATTTGGGCTAAGGAAGACAGCAGGTGTGAAATAAGCCAATTTACTCCTATGTACACCATTTACTACAAAAACTGGAGGGCTTTAATGACATGGCTTTAAGCTAGCCAAGTCAGTTGGCCCTGTCTGCCTTTACAAGTTAGCAAAGTCATGAAGAGTGAGGAAGGCAAGCTTCAGGCAGCAAGAGACACAGCTACAGACGGCTGTGGACTGCAAGGCTCAGCAAAATTTAACAGCTATATGACCAGTTGCATGAAATGGATCTGAAATACTAAGGTGGGTGTGAAACACCTGGTCATTTATAAACACCATCAATGCAGGGTGGTGATGCACATTTCTTTCATAATTTTTCTCAAAAACATTTACACAGTCAAGACTTCATTAATTATCACCATTGCAATATACACTGCTATAGAAAGGGGTGAGGAGCAAGGACAGAGAAGGGCCACGAGGATCATCAGAGGGCTGGAGTGCCTCTCCTGTGAGGACAGGCTGAGGGAGTTGAGGTTGTTCAGCCTGGAGAAGACTGCAGAGGGACATTCTAGGAGCCTTCCAGTACCTGAAGAGGGTCTACAGGAAAGCTGGAGATGGACTTTTTATGAGGAGTTCTAGGCATAGGACAGGGTGGAATGGCTTCAAACTGACAGAGGGTAGATTTAGATTAGATCTTAGAAGGACATTCCTCACTGTAAGGGTGGTGAGGCAGTGGAACAGGTTGCCCAGAGAGGCTATGGATGCCCCCTCCCTGGACGTGTTCAAGGCCAGGTTGGATGGGGCTCTGAGCAACCTTGTCTAGTGAGAGGTGTCCCTGCCCATGGCAGGGGGGTTGAAATTAGACGACCTTTAAAGGTTCCTTCCAACCTGGACCATCCAATGATTCTGTGAGTGTTTTCATTCTGTCTCTTTTTTTAAAGAAGGAGCTGGTAGGGAAAGAATAACCATCTTGAGAAAACAAGGTAGTAAAAGTTTCCTCTGCGTACAAACAAGTAAACAAAAATTACAAAGCAATGAGACTTCCATAACAAATTGTATGGTAAAGTAGTTGAGGATGACAGACAAGTTCCATGCTGAGTTTTAATTGAAGAAGCATGTCTCATTTCCTTTCTCATTAGGTTTAATTTCAATTCATTCCATTACCACCTGCCTCAAACAAGATGAAATTAAACAAACATTAAAAAATGCTGCCTTCAAGTTTGAAAGGAAAATCAATATAAAGTGAAGCATGAAAATAGCTGCCTATAATGATGTACTGGAATACAAAATAATTAAACAAAATAGAAGACAATAAGCAAAAATATTAGTCATTTAAAGGTAAAACCAGTATTATTAGGAAAAGGGGGAAACACAAAATAAGCGAAGTTCTATAACAGCTGTAACTAAGTTGATGCTAGAAGACCTATTTAGAAGAAAGGCTTTTTGTTCATAAGTAGAGCAGTTTTGACATCCCTGCCTCCGGTGATTTGTCACTATGATAACTGTTTAAACATTATTTGGAGTTATAAGATGATGAATATCTTAAAAATGTCAGACAATCTTATTTTTCATGAAGGATTATGACAACATACACACTGTAGGAGGCTGGTGAATTACATACTTTGCAACTGCAGATTAAAAAAAATGAAGTTCCAGATCAGTCTTTGCCCCATTCCTTCCCAGCACGTCCCACAGTGTCTGGAAGTCAGACTTACAAAATATTAAAGATAAACAGAATAACCTAATTCTCACAAGGAATGAATTGATATTTAATGTATCATAGCATTAATGAGATTCAATTGCCTAAATGCTGGCATCCAGCACCAATTTTTGTGTCTTATAGGGTATCCTGCCTGGCTTCAGAGGTGCTGCTCAAGGAGTTTCACTAAGCTGCTACTCCCTATCTGTCAGCCCACTGCAGACAATTCAGCTTCCTCAGAGGGGTACTAGAGGCCCGTGTTTAAGGAGCTGAATCTTCCTTATACTTCCATCTTACTCCTGAATATTCTGTGCCAGTACACACATTATTTTGTGGCTAGGGATTAGATTACAGGATGTCTACCCAGTGTTTACTTAACCTGATGAGGACTGTCAGAAAACACAAAACTCTGTCCCTGCCCTGCTCCAACTTACTCCCAGTTACTCCCAGTCTCACCTTGCTATTGATAGGAACAATTAGTGACACAGTAGAATCATTCTTGATGGCATTCCTTTGGATCAACATAATACATCGACTAATAAACATTTTTAAGGAGGTGAACGTATATGAAATATTCATTTTGCTCTCTCATCAGCAAAGAAGCAAAAGCTTGAACTACAGGCAAATATTTTTATTCTGATAGGCTCCATTACTTCTTTAATGTCTTTATAGGATTTGAACATTGCCAACATATTCACTCATGAAGGACACCACACCAAAAGAAAGACTGGAAAAACATCAAGAAGAATTACCATGGCTGCAGTTTAGGATGCCTAGATCTCTCTTATGTGGTGAGTGCATCATCAGGTTAAGAAGGTTAAGGGCAAACTCACAACAGTCAGACCAGCCTTTTTCTTTTTTTTTTACAACTTACTTACGCTTCAATATTTGACATCAGGCAAAAATATGCCAGACACTTCTTGGTCTGAAATTAATCTGTCATGCTGAAAAGTACATCTAGTAGACTTTTTCAGTCTCCTACTTGTTTAAGTGTCTCAGAGAACTTATACTGAACGAAAACATTTCTATTTTCACAAACCTGGGTATGTAATTCTGATGAAGCAGATGGTCCTATGGAACGTCTGTTATTCCCAGTGTCCTGTGACGGTTTCTTAAAGCCAGGTGGTAATGCAGGACCTATAATGGGTCTTGAGGGAAAAATAAAAAATAAAATGTTGGTTTTCAGTTAAGAGAAAACACAAGAAGATAATCAACATGGACAGTACAGTGAATGACAGCCCTCCACTGTCTGCTGCAGGAAAATATATAATAGATTAATATAAAAATAAAAATCACATGTTGATGAGAAGTATGGTTCTCCTTCCTCCCCATGCCAAGTGTGCCCCCTGTGCACACTCTATAGAAATGACTGAATAAGCAGAGTCTCTTTGTTTCCCGGTAGGAGTTATGCAGATAGCTAGGATGCAAGAGAAGAGGGAAAGTGGCAGCACACAGTCAAGGAAACCCACTTTTTTCTTCCCTGCCTTCCTTCACCAGATTCCAGAGAAATGAAAAGTGAAAGATCAAATACACACTACTTGTTCTCTAGCAACAAAGCTAACTTTGTTCATTCTTGCCTTGTCCCAGAGTTTTACCATCCTTCCGCAGTCAGAATCATTGAACTGCGCCGAATTTATTTTCCCTTAGAGTGGGCCCAAGAGAAGAAGCGTTATGTGGATTCACAAAACTGATTTGGTTTTTACAAAGCAGCTCTACAAGCAGTATCATTCAGTTGTGTTCAGGGACACAGAAGGGTAAGAATCTCTTTTCAATGGTGACAACAGTTCAAAGTTCACTACAAACTGTGCTTGCAGTACCGAAGAGACTTTTCTATACCAGTTCCTCTTAACAATCCACCATTTAATTCCTTAAAGCTAATAAATGCTAATTTAAAACCCAAACATTGTCACCTAAACAAATATCAAAGCTACATTGTCCTCACAATGTATCAGCAGAGACTTTGTTTATTATGTTTCTTATTAAGATATTCAGTTTCTGACCTTCAGGGCAAAGAAATATAACAAAACATTACCTGAATTATGCTAATTATGGTTTTCCACTAAATCTAATCAGTGCAGCCCTGCTGTAGTGATATTATTGTCAGGATTTGAAAAAGGGAAATAAAGACCAGAATGTCCTGTCAGAAAGCAAACCACAGACAGACAAAAACAAGCAATAAACATGAGCTCAGGCCAGGACAAGGGCACTGGTGAGGTTTCAAACCCCAGAAAATGATCTGGGTTGAAATTTTTATCCACCCCAACCTAGCTGTGGCAAAAAAGAAACAGCATTTATTTTCCTCTTTCATATCTGCTTTCTTAAGACCAATACAATTTAAGGAGACTGAATTTAAATCTATGCAGATATGGCCAAAATTATCTTCTTATTTAGTATACAAGTAGCTTTATTTTGTATGGAGAAACAATTAAACCATACTATTAAAAAAGATTCCTACTAAAATATGTAAGAACATCTATGTTGTGGGCTGCAACTTGTAAAGAAGAACAGATCTTAAATACTCTGCCTTGCTTCTATCACAGCTCAAAGGCTCTTCAAGAAATAGAAAAATGGTTCCCATATTCATTCCTTCCAAATTTTTGTTTCCCCACATGGATAACCCTGTTGTTCAAGTCTTTCCTCAGCAGTATAAAACCAAGGTGGTTCTTGATAGTTTCCTGGATGTCCAAAGGATGTCTGAACAAGTGATGTCAATCTCAACAAAACTCTGTTAAAAACATTCTGCTCCTGTTGGTGACTTCGGTACCTTTCTTATACACAGTCAAAAAAAACCACTCCAAACTTAGGAACTGTGCTTTCATTTAAGGAATACTGGATTTCAATATGGCAAATAATGTTTTCCTGCTGTTGGACTTGAAGTCCTTGCTAATGCACATTTGAAGAGAAGCATTTTAGCATTGTTCTAATATATAACATGTCTTTAATCACAGAATATATTTGGTTGAAAAGATCTTTAAGACCATCAAGTCCAAACTTCAATCCAGCACTGCCAGATCACCACTAAACCATATTCCTAAGCACCAGGTTCAGCCATTGTTTAAATCTCTCCAAGGATAACCTTCGTGTTTTACCTTATATGTAAACACTTCGGGAATATTTACAAGTGCTGAACTTCTGTCTAACACTGATAAACAGCAATATCCTTTCCGAAACTGAAGGAAACCTGTTCATATACATTTTATGCTGGAATGAGTCAATCAATTTTTAACAAGCCACCATCTTTCAAAATTTTTAACAAGCTTAAGATTTTCACATGAGCTGCTCCCCAACCATGAATATGTTGTTTTGACAAGTCTGGAAAAGATGTAATGGAACCAAAGCTTTTCTAAAAGAACAAATATGTAGTACGCTGCTAAGAAGCTGCATATCCATACAATGGAACAAACAGCCTGCATTTGTTTCAGTTAATTATCCATGGCTAGATCATCAGCTGGCAACGTGCTCAAGACTAGGGCCAGTGCAGCAGGGAGACAGTTAACAGCATCATGTATACACCCTGCATAGCTCCATCACCTCAATGTGTCAGCACAACCAGACTGCCAGGTGTACGGGGGTGGAAGACAGACAAGGCTCTTCCCACGCATCGCACCTTTCCCACCTATTCAAGGAATCAGGCTGGCTGCAAAACAGCTCTGCTCAATCTGTTTTCTCAGTGTGTGCTGAGAGCAGTTGTACCGTGAGCTAGAACAAAAAAACCCAACCAGACAGCAAGTGCCTTTTGCTGCTGTAGTCTCTCATACTCACACAGAGCAGGCTCTTGCCCTCTGAATGAAAATGTGAGTTATGAAGCATTTTGGAAATAAACTGCTCAGTAGAAATACAAGTTGGGTGAACATATGAAGGACTAACATGATAGGATGGGTGACCATCTGTGTTACTGCTCATCTTTCTAACCTTCGAAATACAAGCTGCCTTTTTTCTTTTTCATTTCCTTTGCACACTTGGACATAGCATTTTACCACAGGAGTATTCATGTAAAAAGAAAACAAAATAGAAAGCAGACTAGGTCTGCTGATATTAGAAGCTGCAAGCATTTATTTATTAGCGATCACACTATTTTTAGTGGCTTCCTACATTTAATAATTAACACATAGGGCATACAAAACACAAAGAAAACTAAAAAATATTAGTTTCTCCTGGGACCATAAAAGCACCAAATGATCCCACTAGCTATGATACCCAAAATTACAAGTGTGTTAATTAGAGCAAAGTGTTACCACACAGATAGGAAGAGGATGCTTCCAAATAACCTTAGTCACTTAAATTTTGTTTTCACAACTGAAATGTATCCAAACAACAACAACAAAAAAATAAATTTTGAAATTGTACTACACACACAGCTTGACAACAAATTGGGTCACTTTCCTAGAACTGAAAACTCATACCTGATGGGCAGGTATCGATTTATTTCATCTACTAGCTCCCTACTGCTACAAGGGAAGATAATAGTGACCAAGGGACTCTATTGTACCTCTCACCAATAAGGTCCCTTTGGAAGTACCAATTTGACTATAAATTAACCATTTCAAATTATAGAAGGAAGTTCACAGATTGATGTAAAGACTAAAAGGCTGAGAGACATCAAGTTCTGCAAAGAAAATCCATAATATACTCCCCCCAAAAACCTGTTTATGAAGTGCAATCAAATAGAAAGCTTCCCAATAAATGCTACAAACAATGTTTTTTTGCTTAGACCTCACATTTTGCTTTCTAGAAACCTACACTGTTCAGATTAGTTTTCTACCTGGAGACACATAAACAATAATCGTTGGTGCATCAGCAAAAGACAATTCCAATAATCTGCACTTTATTGCACCACACAGCCCAGAAATAATTACAGAACTATGGGTCACTGTACTTGGAATTTGTTTATTCTTCAATGATCTGAGACCTATCATAGGAAATAGAAGAACTTGAACATTGAAAACTCAGACAATTCACACCTTTTTTTTTTCCCTCTAGCCTTCCGATCATGACTAGGAGGGCTGTGAGGTCTCTTTCAAGGGACTACTGTTCCTGTTCTCAAATTGTGGAGGAAGCAATTTCAATCACTTGAAATCTGAAGTGCACAATTGAAGTGTTCTGTAATAGTGCCACAAAACATTTTTTCTAAAGTAATTGTGTTTTAAGGAAAAGAGTCTGAATACAATTTCATTCTAATTACCTCTCTGGAGAATCATCCTGTTTTTTAAATCCAGGAGGAAGAGCAGGCCCAAAAAAGCCATCATCATCATCATTATCTTCCTGAATTCTTTTTGGCTTTCTGCAAATACAAAGATTTCACTTAATGATTACCTTAACATGCACAGCAATTATCTACATTTTACAAAGCAAAAAAACCCACATATAAAATTATTGCGAAGACTCTCATGTACTAAATATCCTGTTACCAAGGAAACAGTGCAAAAGGATCCAAAATAATTTGAAGCAATTAAAAAATCAGGAGCATAAGCTTCACTCCAAAAACCCTTTGACATTAAAAAAAAAACAAATCAAGAATGCTTTTGCATCAAAGTATTATAATATTGAAATCCCATTTTCTAGTCACAAAGAGATTTTAAATTCAGTACAGTTCTTTTCCTATTTTTATATATTATCTGCATTTTGACTAGTATTTTCCCGATTCAGTCCAAATCAACTAGAAAACTGTTGAGTAGGACAAGAAAGAAGCATGTAATAATTACTCTAATGCTCACTACAATGCCTTAATGACTTAAGGTCCTTTATACAAGGCCTAACACAAACACACAAGTTCTTAACATAGCAATTCTAAGTAATCAAGCCCACCAATTGAGAATTATGTGCAGATTGCTGTTATTTGCTAAAAAATTTGGGTTTTTTTCACTATAGTTGACTTCACTGAATGCAGAAATTTGTGCTCATAAATAGTTCTCATGACCTCAATGAGAGGTAGCATACCAGAAACAGGACAAAACCAAGTACCAATACAAATCATGTAAGTACACAGTAAGTGGTGCCTGTCCTTAGTATAAACAAGAAAAACATGAAGGATTTTATTACTTTACAGAACTAAAATAAAACATGTAAACACAGAGACTAGATTGCCCTAAATAGCTTAATTCCACCACAGGGGATCATACATGTCAGCTGAACCTCTTGACCATAAAGAATATGGAGAACATGGTATCACTTTTTAGTTGGCTTATCTTTTTGCTTATATAATACTGTCCCTTTCACACAATGTCTAAATATACAAAGAGCTTGAAAACACACTCACTTGGGTGCTGGATCTCCTTCTGTCTCCTCTTCAGAATCTCTGTCTGTGTCTCTGGGTAGAGGAAGAGATTCTGAGCCGTCATCACTGTCTGAAGCTTCTGAGCTACAGCTGCTTTTATAACCTGGAGGTAGTGCTGGTCCTGCAACTGAAGTATCAAAAAAAAAAATACTGGATTTATTAAACATTTCAAAAGGATATGATCCATCCTGGTATTCCCCAAACATATCTACCCACATTAAGATTATTCAATCATTGCTCTGTCTAGCATTTAGAAAACATACCTAAATAGACATCTTGAAATTACTTTTTTCAGCACCATACTTCAATGAACAAACTCCCCTTAATTAAATTAGTACATTACTAACCCATTACTACATGAATGTCTTCTGGAACAATATTATAAAGTTATGTTTTATCTAACAACTGATTTACAATGCATATGGTATAAAGAGATAGATTTAGAAGAAAATACAACCTTAACAAAGCATTTGATGCTCATTAGCTAAGAATCGTATCATTTGTGCATCACAGAATGGGAGGCCATAGGTTAGTGGAATTTAACTCCCAGCCTGCTTTAGGAATGGTCTCAACAATTAAGGTAATTCCCAATTCAGCCAAGCGTGAACAGGGTGGCTTTATGTACTCTGCTGAAAAAAGGATTATTTAGGCATTCAAACTTCAAAGAATCATTGCTGTCAGAAAGCTGGTGGAGTAATGAGGCCAAGGTGGGGATATCCCAGCAAAGGAAAAATTCAGGTACTAACCCTGCTTGGAGATCCAAGCTGTATCTGGCAGTGTCCCCACTAGCTGACATAGTTCTTTATAGACTTATGTAGACATAGTACCATGTACACTGGGCCCAGAAGTACCTTCAGCACTGATGCTAAGAGCAAACATCCCCCAAATGAAAAATCAGATACCCTCACAGTCTCAATCCACACAGAGCCAGTGAGAGTAGGCAAACACCAGCAACAGTCCCAAGAGGTCTCAGGCACAGTACATACAGGGTCAGCACCAGTTTACACAAATAGCATGAACAGCCACTGGATAAAATGGAGATTTAAACCTGCAGGATTTAGCACCTTGAAACACAGGCACCATTCATTCCTCCTTTTAGCATTTCAAGGACTGACAGGACAGAAAGATGTTTTGGTGGGGAAAAGCTTTATGAATGTTAGCTATGAATAGTCAAGGATTAGGTGAAAGGCAGAAATGCCATAAACCCACATAAATGAAGGGCACCAGGAAATTACATCTCCAGTTAAAGAACGATGACGTTTTGACAGTGCAAAATTAAACCTGATACAGACTATGGTTCCATTGTTAGCTGACAAAGGCTAGTCAGAAATTGAGTCCTTCAAGTGAGCTTCATAAAGCTTTTAGTTGCCTTTAGCACAAGGCACAGGACAAGGACAGTCTGCCAGTTACAAAGCATCCAGATAGATCTGCCACTTATTTTGTTTTCTGTTTTAATGGGACTTTAACCAGGACACAAAAATCCATTTCAGCATTAAGAAGGGAAAAAAAATCTCTCCAACACTCCTGCCTATAAAGGTAAATTATAGATGAGAGGGAACCAACAGTTGAATGATAAATAGGAATAAAGGCTGCTCTCAACAAGTCTCCCCATTCTGTTGTAAGAAATACCACTGGATAAAAAGCAATTAAAACCCACACAAAACCCACACAGAAGCTTTCTCCAGCCCCTTGATGCCCTGATACCATGGAAGCAGAACTTCATTTTCCGTGAGTGTAGACAGGTAAGAGAAAAGGCTTATGAATGAAAGGAGCAAACTGAGATGCAGTTTGATGAGTTGGATACCATGGAGAAAGAGAGAAACTTGGAGTTGCTTTGTGAGGTGGAAAGAACTAGTAAAACCAAAACTGTTTGGAGAGAGGAGGAGACCTGGTCCCACTGACATACTGTCCAACATGAGGCTAACACATGTGCGGTCTATCCCAATTCCTCTGCTGTGTTGGTACAACTGTTTGTGTGGGCTATGAGATAAACGGGATCAGGGAACTTAAAAGACATAAAAATAACACTACAAACTCAGCACTCCTCTGAAACAACCGTTTGCAGAACTGCAGCCTAAGCAGGACAACTAGAAACAAAAATGACAGAGACTGGTTCATGAAGGGAAAATGGCATTTACAGCCTGAGGAAGGGAAGCCATTGGACATGGTGAAAGATGTGGAGGAAAAAAGGACTTGAGAGAATGAGGCTTAAAAAAATTTTATGATCATGGTAGTGACTAATAATCAACACAGGTGAAGATACAGCTACAGACAAGGTTAGGGAGCTGCAGGAAGCGTAGAAAGCAAGGAATGAGAATTGCTGAGCTTTGATTCTGAGAGCAAAGAAAGGAATGGGTAAGGAGGGAGGTCTAATGAGAAGTCTGTAAACCCTGAAAACCATGGAAAAGTAGAAAGATACAGATCAAGGGAGGAACAGAGGAGAACTCAGAGTGTCAAGAAACTGAAACAAATAAGGTGAGGAAGAGAAATGGATGTAGCAATGGTAGAGCAATGGGAAGGCGATGAAGTAACCAAAACTCAGAATGATTCAGAGCAGGAGAGTAGAATAAGTGTGAGAAAAATATCTGGAGATGTAAAGAAACAGAGCCAAGAATATGTTTCAAGTCAGACTGAAGTGAATGTTTCCCAGATGCTGCTATTGCTGCTCTGACTTGTCCTCTCCATTAAGCTCACACTGCTGACCATTCACCTGAAAAGCAAGTCAACTCAATTCAGAAAACAAATGAAAATGTGCTTTTAGTTTTTGTTTTTGCTAGGTTAATTCCTGCTGTATTTGGTGATTCTGAAACACTAGGAACTTGTTGCTATGGTGTCAGCTGAGGCAGACAGCTTTAGTCTCTCTTCCTAGCGCTCCCTCTTCTGGATTAGAGAATGGGAAGAGCAAATGAGCTTTCCATAGCATCTTCTTTGTTTGATATAACCAAATGACTGCCGAAACAGAAATTGAATATATATAGTAGTGATGGCTAAGTCAGCAGTGTGCTCCTGTGACCAAGAAGGCAAATGGCATTCTGGCTTGTATCAGAAACAGTGTGGGCAGCAGGAAGTGATTGTCCCCCTGTACTCAGCACTGGCAATGCAATGCTTTGAGTACTTGGTTCAGTTTGGGTACCTCAGTTCCAGAAAGACATTCAGGCATTGGAGTGGATCCAACAAAGAGCAACAAGACTGGTGAAGGGAGCACAAGTCTTATAAAGAGCGGCTGAGAAAGCTACAGCTAAATTGTCTGAAAGAGGTTGAGGGGAGACCTTACTGTTTAGAAGAGATTGTACAGAAATGAGAGTTAGTCTCTTCTCACAAGTACAAAGTGATAGGACAAGAGGAAATGGCTTCAAGTTGCACCTGGGGAACTTGGTTTAATTAGAAAAAAACTTCTTTATTGAAAAGCTCATCAGGCATTGGAACCTCACCAGGCCCAGGGAGGTGGCTGAATCACCATCCTAGATGTATTTAAAAGGTTTGTAGATGTGGAGCTTAGGGACATGGTTTAGCAGTGGGCTTGGTAGTTAGGTTAATGGTTGGACTTAATGATCCTGAAGGTCTTTACCAGACTAAGCAATTACATTACTCCAATGCTTGAACCTGGATTAAAGGCAGGGCGTGCTTATGTTCAAGCCACCGCTGTCAGAGATACTGTTGATACAGAACAGGTAAGAACTGACCCGCACTGCCTGAGAGCCAGCCTGGCAGTCAGCTGCTCCAGAGACGCCCCACTGCTGGCATGACCGCTCTCAGCACTACACACCCAGAGAGGCAGGTGAGGTTGAACCACCTGGTCTTGTATCACAGGCCTCTTTCTGCACCTTGAGGAAAGCGGGCTGGAAACGAGCATTTCGCACCGTATTTTGCTTTGACAGAGACCTGCCGAGCCCCAGCGGCTGCCTTTTATTCCTGCCCACCGACCTCCCTCGGAGCGCTGCTGCACAGCCCTAAAACTACTCCCAGAGCTCCAGCAGGAACAAGCAACAAACAAACCGAGGCGACAGTTTTTAACAAGTTTTATTCAGTTTCGTGCCTGCAGCAGCTATCGCACACGCGTTTCGTTCTGAAAACCACCGCTGGGAAAAAAAAACAAAACCGCGACTCCCAGCCGCGCCCAGATCCGGACACTTATAGGGCCAGAGGCCGCCAAGGCCCTGCGGGGCTACGCTCGTCTCCGCGGCCTGAAACACCGCAAACGCGCCTGCCCTACCCCCTCCCCCGGCCCAGAGCCGTTACCCGGGGGCGGGGCACCGTTCGCGCCTTACCCTGGGCCAAGTCCTCGTCCGGTTCCGCTTCGCCGCAGCGCGGGAAGCCGGGTGGCAGCGCGGGGCCGATGAGCTCGCGGGACATGTCCAGGTCTCCCTCTGCGTAGCTCCACCGCGGCCGTACTTTCGGCGCGGCCGGATGACGCCACTAGCAGCGCCAAGAGAGGCCGGTTCTACCCCTGCGCCAGCGCCCGGGCCCCGGAAGTGACGTATTTTGTAGCGGTCGCGGTTGTGGCCCCACGTGTTAGAGAGATCTCGGGGGATAGCGGCCGCGCTCGCCATGAACCCCTTCGCCTGGTACCCGCCGCCTCCTCCGGGGCCGCCGCCGCCCGCCTTCTTCTGCCCGCCGCCCCGCTGGGAGCCAGGTTGCTGGGCACCCGCCGCGCCCTACGGCTACTCGCAGCCCCACGGTTATCCACCGCCCGCCGGCAACTGCGCTCCAGCTGACAACCACTCGCCTGCTGAGAACGGCTACCCACCGCCTGCCGCCTGGTATCCTCCGGCCTACGGAGAGCGGCCGCAGGGCCCGCACAACGGTAAGGAGGGGCAGGGTGCCGGGGAAGTCCCTTCTCGGGCCAATGAATTCTTACTGGCGGGGAGCCTGGGGTTGCCTGTAACCCTTAGTGGGTGGACAACTTATTCTCTGATTTGTCTCTTCCTTCTCTACTGCAGCGGGCCCACCGAGGCATCAGGGGGTGTGTTTTACAAGCTGCATATAAAACTGTTTCTTTTAATTTTTTTTTTTTGAAGGTGGAAATGGCAGTTTCTCTCAGAAATGGCAAGGCGAGCAAGGGTGCAATAGACGTTTTCCAAAAGAAAATAAAAAGACAAAGGTATGAATTACTTCCTTACAGAAAGAGTGGTGAGGCATTGGAACAGGCTGCCCAGGAAGGTGATGGAGGTGTTCAAAAAAACAGGTAGATGTAGTGTTTCAAGGGCTGGTTTAGGCATTAGGGGTTGTAGGACGAATGGTTGGACTTGATTTTGAAGGTCTTTTCCTACCTTGATGATTTTATGATTGTATAACTAGGGTCCCCAGTATAGGGAGAGGGTGGATCTGTTGGAGATCCAGAGAAAGGACACAAAATTGATCAGAGGGCTGGAACACCTCTCCTATGAAGAAAGACAGAGAATAACTAAAAGAGGGTAGATTTAGACTAGGCATAAAGAAACTTTTTGCCATGAGGTTGGTGAGATACTAGTACAGGTTGCCTACAGAAGTTGTGGATTCCCCTTTCCTAGAATTGTTAAAGATGAAGTTGGATGGGGCTTTGAGCAGCCTGATCTGTTGTAAGATGTCTCTGCCTATACCAGGTGGTTGGAACCAGATGACCTTTGAAGGCTTCTTCCTAAACCATTATTTGGTGTTAGCAGTTGTGTGGGACTTGTCCTGTGATACTGTGGACTACATACTTCTGTCTAACATGCTTGTCCTTACAAGACAGAAAACAGAGCAGTCAGTGTGCAAAAAGAATACATGTGAACCAAATTTTAGCAGAGGTTTACTTCAGAAAAGTAAATGACTGTTGTCATTCCCTAGTGCCCAACTTACATTTGCACTCTGTAATACTACTAGAGCCAGACAGCCAGATCACTTGGTTTGTGATGGGAGAGGGAAGAAGTCTCTCCTGCTGTCAGAGCTCTTACATGTCACTTGAGAACAGGCATTGTCTGATAGGGAAGAGATTCAGGGCTGTAGCCTAGCTCTTCTCTCAGTCCTCGATAAATCTGTGCCAGCTTTATATACTTGCAGAAGCGATAATTGGTGGAAAAGGTGGTACTGGAAAGTGCTAAGTGCAGGGCATTTTGTTTGAAAGATGAGTGATTTCAACTTTGGTTTCATATTAATTTAGCTTGTCTGTGAAACTTTTGAAACATATCTTAATTTGTGGCTTATAAAATATTCATGAAAGTGTTTCATGTCTAGTTAGAAATAGAAGTACTGTTGTAGAGTACTTCTATAGAAATAGAAGTGATCTTGTAACTAATCTTGAAGTTATTTTGTTTTTCAGACCAAAAAGAGAAAAGAGCCAATTTTCACTCATTTTTGTGATACTTGTGACCGCGCCTTTAAAAACCAGGAGAAGTATGATGAACATGTTTCACAGCATCAACAGGTTAATGAGCTTGGCTAATTTTATTTACACTTTGACTTCTAAATTTGTGCCTGATTCTTTGACCTATGTGCTATTTCTGAGCTATGAAAGTGTTAGTAGGGGACTTTTCCTTTCTGAATTTTTGTGTTTGGTTGGGGTTTTTTTAATTGAAGTCAATTTAATGGCTTTTATTTGCTAAGTGGTAGGAATTAATTAATCAGTGTCAGATGATCTAAGATTTTTGTGTGAAAAGAATTTGTGGAAAACGTTTTATAAATTTGCTCCTTTATTGCAGAGATGTATTGAAATTTGGAGAGTCTTGCAGATTTTTCACTTGAGTTAACGTCATGTTGTCTCCTGTTGTCAAATATATTGGCTTCACTGTAAATCTAAAATTGGATGAAACTTAAAAATTTGTTATCCCGTCTTACTGTTTATACAGTCACATCTGTTTTGAAACTGGATCGTTTAAAATATATGTATAATTAACTGTGTAGGCACTGGGTTTGTTTTGAAGTGTATTCAAATGTTTGTTTTTGGATAGTTTGTGTAACTTGGCGTGTCTTAAGTTTATCCCCTTATCTTACAGTGCAAAGAGGAAGGCTGCAATTTCAGTGCACATGAGAAGATAGTCCGTATACACTGGATGAATGTAGGTGTCTCGGCAGTCTTTACTGTAGCACCATTTCTCATTCCTCAGAGGCTTACTTTCCTTCTTCTGGAAGGAAAATGTATAACCTACTGGGTAGAGTCTCTTGGGAGAAAATATTGTAGATAAAAACACATTGAATACTATGCTTGTTTTTTTTAATGGATTCCTTTTATAATCATTCGTGTAATCTCTACCCTTTTCAAGGTGAAAACATTGTGATACTAAGTATAGTTATGGGGGTTTTTTTGCCATCTTTTTCCTTCCCCTTTTAAACACCTATGAAATATTTTCTTCCTTAGACACATGCACCTGGTGCTAAAAGAATAAAACTAGATAGTCCAGAAGACATTGCTAGATGGAGAGAAGAAAGAAAAAAGTGAGTAAGACCTATGAGTTTGGTTCGTTGTATTTTCCCTGTGTGATCTTTAGGTGGCAGCTGAAAGGCAGTAGCAGTTTATCTGTGCTGCTGCTGTTCCTTTGACTCCACAAAAGTCCTGGGGTCTGTGTCAGAATCTTTGAGCCAAGAGTGTGTAAGCTGTAGAGACTATAATCAGTTGAATGGTTATAATTGGAGATACTGATATCACCTGAGAAAGAAGTAGGTTTCCCCAGATGTTTGTTTTTGGTACTGCAGGTTAGATGAATGACTTACTCCTTTTAGCTTGATCACTGAGATGCTTTAGGTCAGAAATATGTGTGTGGTTGCTTGGTGGTTTTTTTTAATAGCTAAGAAATCTTGAACAATTATAACGACTGTAATTGTAATATATGCTGCCATCTGGAAATTTCCACAGCTTAAGTTATCCCAGTAGACACTAACACTGTTTTTGTAGTTTTTGAGAACTTCCTGCATTGCTTGACACTTTCTCCACTGAAAGAGAAGGAATTGTTTTAATTACAGCGTTTCAGGTAGTTCTACTTGTATTGTACCTCAAGCGTAATATAAAGGTTCCCAGTAAACAGTATTTGTCATTATTTCTTAGTCTGTGGTATGAGGTGGTATAACTTTTCTTTTGATCAGCATTGAGTGCTTAAAACTTCACACTGTTCTTACCATAGACTTTATCCCACAAATTTTCTCAGAGTTGGACAGCTAGAAATCTACCTACCCTTTTCCAGCCAGTGGAAGATTTCTCTTACAAAGTTTTTAAACAGTGGCTTTGCAACAAAAGAAAAATGAGTCAAGTATATGGTATGCACATCATAGCAATCAACTACTGCACCTACTCCTTCTTGCAAATGATGATAATCCTTAGGGTTTTTTTTTTTTAATGGTGCTTGGTGTGATACAGAGACAGATTTCTTTTCTCCCATGCTTAAAATGCCATAGTTAACCAGATAAAACCTGCAAGCACAAGTTTGGTGTTAGGTTAGGTTTTGTTTCTAAGGTTTCCTTTAATCCAAAAGATATTGATGGCTTGGTTTTTTTGCTATCAGTCTGTGCTGTCCTTTGCTTTCCTAACAGTAATACTTTCACATTTCTTTATATTAGTTACAGTATGACCTGCTGACAGACTACATGTTCTTAGATTTGTCTCTGTGGTGGCCTACACTTCATTCTCTAACAGTAGCTCTAAGGATTCAAAGAGTCGTAGAACGCTTTGGGTTGGAAGAGACTTTTAAATGTCATCTAGTCTGACTCCCTTGGAAGGACCAAAGACTTCTTCAGCTCGATCAGGTTGCTTAGAGCCAAGATCAGTACTTGTACAGAGTCTTTCCTGGTGTTTTAACTCTTCATACACTTTCCTGTGTGGGTGATGCCAAGGTTTAATGCGCTGCTGTACACTAGGGAAGGAGGAATTGCATGTACAGTTATGTTTTAGATGGTCTTTGTTTGTGGAGTGGGTGCTGTGTGTCAAAGCTGCATTTAATCTACTGTTAAGTATAAGCACGATGCTCTGCCTGGGACTGCTTTTGCTAGGTTTTCAGAGAGTCTCCCTGTGGCCGACATTGGTTTTTTACAGATGAATGTAATTTGGCTGTGGTACAACATTGCTGAAAGCCTTTGTTCGCTGCAGCACAATAAAATCAACGGAAATAAAGTCTTACAGTCATGACCACCACTGAAAAAAAGGCAATGTGGGATTGGAACCTTCTGAGTCAAGGCCACTAGATGGAGTAGTGCTGTATTAATTTTGGTTCTTTGATACTTCAGGACTTCTGTAGGCATCTTGTTTAGTTCTACTGCATGGGTGTAGAATGACTACCTAAGTGTCTTTGTACAGCAAGAAAGCTTTATTAGCATAGTTCTTATTTCTGTTTTATGTAATTAATTTATTAATTTTAAAAGTAGGGGAAGCAAGAGACATGGCTGAAACTTTTGTGAAATGTTAATTGGATTGCCAGCAGACCATTGGTTCAGTGCTGAAGGTCCATCGTTGGCTAGCAGTAAACATTGCATTGTGCAAGCTAAAAATACGGCAGAGGGAGCCTGAGGCATTAGGCATTTTTGGTTTATGGTGCCAGGAAAAAGCCTTTTTTTTTCTAGATGCTCTAGTCAGAGCTGAGATTCAATCTTTTTAGTTCATTAGTAGTTTGTTTCTAATTAGGCTGCAGTGATATAACTTGTGTGTTTCCATGGTGCATCCCTAACATTCCTGTCTTGCTTGTTCTTTCAGCTGTTAACAAATAATTACTTAGAGTTCAGCTATTTCTTCTTAATTAGCTGTTGTCTTGCTCAGTTGTGTATCCTGCTTTAGATTTTTCAGAAAGAGCCTGTGTTTAAAGTGCAGCCTTACTCATACAGTGGGAAGAGTAGCGGGGAGGGCTTGTAAGGAGGGAGTATCGCTGGATGAACTGTGCTGGGAATATGTGCTGTTTTCCTGTCTGACTCTGTACAATTCCCTGTCCATTCCTGCAGCCTTCAATTCTCTGCTTACCTAAAATACATTTGAATGGTTTGTGGCCCACTGAATCTGCCAAGCCAGGCAATGTAATTAAACAAACAGCAATAGAGGTGAAGTTCCACAGGATCTCGGGGTTTCCCTCCCTGTGGGTTATAGATAGATGGTTATAAAGTCTGACATCAACTTTGGTAATTACAGTTACTTTTCTTGGGATTATTTGTCCTGTCCTTCCTAAGTGTTGAGAAATATGCTGGTTTTAGCATATTTTTTGTTAAGGAAATGCCGTTTAAGCTCATGTTCAAGCTCATGTCAGAATGACGTATGGCTGTCTTCCCTTTTTCCCAAGTGATATCTGGGTCCTGCTATCCCATCTGTTTCTAGCCAACTCATCTTGAGCAGCAAGGTTATTAGAAAGAACTTGGTTCCTCTGGTGTTAAATGGTTAAACTTATATTTGCTTAGATCCTAATATAACACTGGAGAATTTTCTTGGTGGTTTTTTTTTTTTTTTGTACGTTGCTTGTAAATTCTTCCCTTCCTCCTACACTTTCCTTGATGTTTGGTGTTTTTTTGCTCTTGTTTCCTTGTAATGCATCTCATAGGCTGAGTTAATGAATGAAGGCCTTCTGAGAAGGATTCAAACCTGAGTCAGCTTACTGAATTTTCACACATAGTCTCTTATGTGGAGAGATGGGGTATAGGCTTCTTGTGCAGCACCTCTGTGCAGGAGCAGTCTTCCTGAATTTAGCCTTCCTGAATAGGAAATCTGTATTTTTTAAAAAAAAATCTGTTTGGTTTTTGACCTTTCTTCAGTACTTTGTGGCCATCCTTGATGAAGTTACCAAAGTGTGCAAAGAAGTTGTACCTCAAGACCTTAGTATTTCCATTCTAGGCATCTGCCTGTCACTTAAGGTCCATTTGAATTTTGCTGCCTCCATGGGTAAATCTAGCTGATGCTAGTAGCTGCACAGACCTCTTTGTGCTGGGGCTGTGGTATCTGGTGAGCTGTGGACTTACACTAGGCTGGTACGTTGGGCGAGTAAATTTGGTCCACACCTCTTTGGTCCACTTGCTCCTTTCAGGGAAGTTAGGTTCTACTTAGTCAGATCCCACCAGGACCCACTGACTAGCTTAGCCTAGCCATGACATTGCACAGCAGAGCACCTAGGGAGGAGTGCAGCCAGTCTACCTTATACTGATGCTGGTTGACCTGCAGTCTTGAACACCTGAAGTCCACCATGTCCTTCAATGGCAGAATATACTGGCAGATGCTCAGTTGTTCTTCGTGAGCGCAATGAAACATTTCATGTATGCTGTCAAAGAATGTAAGTTTTCTGTACAAGGTAAAGGGAATAAATAATAGGCTATTTAGCAGTTGAGAAGATCTGGAGAAAATAAACACAACCACTACAGTTGCCTTCAAATGTGCTTTTGCAGCCAGACTTACAGCTTGAGCTGTCTTTAGCTGTTAGTTAATTGCCTGTGTCAACTGAACCAGTGGTTTAGGAGAAATCTGTCTGTCTTGGCTGTAAATCGAACTGAAAGCATTTATGGAGTCTATTGTCATGGATTGGTGGAGGGAGTGTTAAATCATAGGAATGAAAGTGGGAAGCAGTCACATCTAAAGTCATGTTGTGAGAGCATGTCAGAATATGTCCTTTATCAGCACAACTCCAGAAGGCTCATTTACTCTAGAATTAAGGGTCTTCCCTTACCTAAAAAAACCTAAATAAGTTTCTGGTACAAGCTTGTAGCTCTTCTGAGCTCAGCTAGTTATTGATTCCCTCTTTTCCTATGAGCCGTACTTTGTGTGAAGGAAAGCACCTTATTCTAAAGCTGGACAGGTGCTAAACACAGTGGTCTTTGCCAGTGTGAAGATTTTGAGATTAAATAATTCATTGCATGCTTGCAGTGGATGAATAAGCATAGGTAACAGGGAAGGGCAAGATAAAATCTCACATTCCTTCCCTTTCTTAAGCTGTATGGTAAGTTTTTGGGAGAAAACCAATGAAAAAAGACATTAGCGGCTTGTGTTTAAATTCTCTTAAATGAGACTAGTTCTGTATTGTGTTTAGGTATGTCTCAGAAGATGCTTTTCATCTTTTCCCTTGGTATGTGGTTTAAGTTTTCTTGTGTCAATGTGACACTTAAAATTCACAGTAAAGATGTGTGTGATAGGGTTAAATATTTAAAGAAAGATAGGTGTCCTTTTTTGATACTATATATAGCGAGTAGCTGTTCTAAATTTCTCGTTACTCCATTTTAATACACTTATCAAATATTTATACTTTGCATTTCTATCCAGAAGCTACTGGGGGGTTGTGTTTCTCTTTTACAATCTTTTTCTCAAAGCACTAGGATTTAGCTAACTGATGTTTGCCGAAGAAACTAGCATGGCCATGGTGAGGCTTCGACAGTAATTTACAGCAGGCTTCTGTGTTAGAACCGTGGTGTTTGTCCACAGGAAGAGACGGCAAGGGAGGTGGGGGATGGGAGAAAGGAATGGTTTGGGAAATGGTTATAACAGGAGATTTGTTTTGATTTGCATGATTCAGCAATTTTTCTTTAAACTGGAATTAAAAAGGAACAGTGCTTATGGTGAACTAGAGGTCAGTATGCAAGCAATAATGAGTATTGCTTTAGAGGAAATGTGTGCTTTTTCCTTGTCATGTTAAAGGAACGTTGTGAACCCAGAAGCTGTTATTTTGGGGTTTGTTTGATATTACAAGAACTCGGCAGTTGGTTTCCTAAAGGCATATAAAAGATCATGCAAATACTCCAGTTGACATACTGTAAAAATAAAATTGCAGGACTAAATCATGCTGTGATATTTAGAGGCAGGCAGAGGGTTCATAAGCATGGCTGAACTATTTGTCTGTAGCTTGTTCAGTTTATCTAATCATGCCGATTGGGTAGATTTTCTTGTTGCTGTTGTCTGAGCCCATAAGTATAAATGCACTGGGGTTTGTTTTCCTCACCAGTGCCTTTTTTTAAGAAGAAAACAATCTGTTAAACTTCAATGAAACAGTTAAAAAAATCTTATGTTTATGGGGGATGCTCTTATGCTAAAGGAGAAATCACAAAGTGCAGTGAATCATTTAAGAGGTGTTGAATGTTTATTTTTTTTTTCCTCTAGAAATTTTCCTACGTTGGCAAACATCGAAAAGAAAAAAGCAGTGCAGATGCAGAAGGAAGAAAGGGGAGAAGTGCTGACTACCCAACAGTTTGGGTAAGTGTTTTGAAACAAACTTGTTACTCTACTTCTAATTACTTCAGAATTACTGTGTTACTGTGTCTTCCCAGCAGTTAGTGCTTCTACTGTACACATGATCTAGCTGCCCTTTAATAGAGGAGAGGTCATCTAACCAACTGCAGATGTAATGCTCTTTTGTTTACACTGCTTCATATGCCACTTCAGTTGAATTAAACAATAAGAAATTTGATGTTCTTGTTCAGTTCTGCACTCTGGCTTGTTTGAGTGAACCACATTCTAGTGGTCATTAATTAGATTAGCATAAACTTGGTCTCGCAAAAACAAATAATGGGGATGGCATAATACAACATAATGAAGCCGTGTCGTGTAATCCTTTAACTCCTGAAAATGGCCAAAAGAGATTTTATGAGTGTAATTGCCTTTTTAGTCTCTCCTTTCAGATGATACATCAATAATCAAGTAAAGAGGGGAGAAAGATAATACTTTATTTTCATAGCTTAAGTAGTGCTACTTCTTTTTTCTACCCTCTGCTATAGTTCATCTGTTTGCTACCTTTGTTCTGAGCCCAGTACTTACTCCTCTTGGTTTTTTGCTGTTATCTACCTTATTGTCAATTGCTTTTCAGTATGTTTCTCTTCAGTGTTAGTGTTAAGTGGAAGCGGCAAATTTCATTAGGTCTACCTTAGGGCCTGTGGGAAGACTTCTAAAATGTTTTGATGGTCCATGCTCCTAGAACTTCACTTGTTTAAATGAGAATAACTGAGCTGGAAGGTGGGAGCAGACTCAGTTCTAAGCGAGTCTTGCTAAATACCTTTTGCTGCTGAATGGAAGTGCAGCTGGAGCTTGCCTAGTTTGTTGTTTTGGGTAGGTTGTTTTTTTTAATAAAGGATGATACCAAACAAAATAAACTTGTGCTATGATAAAGCAGTTGAACTAGTACAAAATAGAGTTAGTGTCACACAGTGCAGGTTACCTTGGTGCAGTTTTAGCATGTGCTTCAGCAGACCCAACACTTACCCACTCCTCCAATTGGTTGCCTCTCTTTAGAAAGAATAGCGTATAAAAGACTGAAGTAAAGCTTCCTTCAAAGGATATAAAATTGTAGTAGTTTGGACCCCAGTAACCAAACCTGGGACATTGAGACTAGAACCACAAAAGTAATATTGCTTGGAGATTCTTACAAGCAGAATCTGGTTACTTTCTACAGGTTTGTTTGGTGACTCTTGTGGCTGTGAGTCAAGTGCATTATGTAGTCTTAAATGTCCATTTGTCCATTGGCAGTTCTATACTACTACAGTTATTAGGAACTTGATATCTACAAAATAGTTTTGGATAAAAGCCCTCAAAATTACAGGTTGTTTTCTTTCACTTAGTGACCCTTAAATCTCTTTTTTTTTCCTCTCCCTTGCCTGAGCTGCCAGCACCATAAATTTGATGAACTGCCTAAAAAGCTACGGTTTCTGCTTTGTGTATCGAAAATAAAGATTCTGGAATTGGTGCTTATCTGGTACTTTTACTGATGTCTGAGTCAAAAGTAGAATACAGCCTGTTCTCTGCAAGCTGAAGTGTTAAACAGCAAAGTAAGATTTAGAAAGGGTCAGATAATTAAAACATCTATGATGCTTTCCATTTCTGGTTCTCTGAAGTACTCTGCAACTGTTATCTCACATATGAAGGTGCTAAGAATGGAGAGATGCTGAAGAACCACTTTGATAGTCTGTCTGGTGTCTGGAAAAAGCTGACTAATAGTACATGGCTCTCTAGTCCCGTGGAATGGGAAGTGATCGGTACTACATGTTTCATGAGGAGAAGGCAGATGCTGAGCTGATGTTTGCTGGGATGCGTTTGTGACCTTGGAGTATTGTTCTGGGTGTTTGAGGCCCCAGGGAAATTCGAATGTTGTTTTTAACCCTTGGTCAAGGACAGCATCTGTTATTAGGCCTATTTTTGTTCAATATCTTGTGATACCAAGACATCCTGAATTTAGAGCCCAGTTCAGAAATGCAGTTCTCTGTCTAGGAGCTGAATTATGGGAGCTAATTTTAGCCTTCATTTGTGGTGGAGGGGCTGAGGCACGGGAGGGTGGTGGCTTGCATCTTGTACTATGGGAGCACTATGGTGGATGACCCTATTGGGGTTAAGCAGTAAGTGTTAGATGCTGTCATATATTGACTGGATGCTACATCCCACAAGTGGTGGGTGGATAATGATTTGTTTGGAATCCCTTCAAGACAAATGAAGGTGAAGCGACACCAAAATAGTCAGGGAGAAGAAAAAACCAAACCCAAACCTTACTGCAAGCTCCAAAATATAGATCTGTAGGACACAGGGTTCTGGCAATAGCAGTTGTCTTTATAACACCTAGGAGGAGAGGAAAGGAAACAGAGAGAAAGATTGCCCTCCCCTCAGATCCAGTGATGTCTCATAACCCAATGGAGCGGTCATTCCGATGTTCTAAAGTATTGAAATAAATGATAGATTGCTAAACTATCTTTTCTTACACCAAACACAAGCAATTATTCCAAAACAAGCCATTGCACAGCATACACAATATAAAAACTTGAAAATCCATACCTTAAAATAAACATTAATTGAACTTTACCCCGCCTCATCTTCAGCCTGTAAAGAGGAAAGGGAAGCACAAACTCAGTTCAGGATGAACAGTTTACTAAAAAGAGAAGACAATCCATTGGTTGGTAGTTTAGTTTAGTCTTATGAAGAGAGGGCTGAGAAGGGATCTTACTAATGTCTATAAATATCTGAGGGGTGGGTGTCAAGAGGAAGAAGCTGGTCTCTTTTTGATGGTGCCCAGTAATAGGACAAGGAATAATGGTGTAAGCTAGAACATAGGAAGTTCCACTTCTACACGAAGAGAAACCTCTTTACTGAGAGAGTGATGGAGCACTAGAGCAGGCTACCCAGAGAGGTTGTGGAATCTCTTTCTCTGGAGACTTCAAAACCCTTCTGGATGTGTTCCTGTGTGGCCTGTCTTAGGTGATTCTGCTTTGGCAGGGAGGTTGGACTAGATGATCTCTAGAGGTCTCTTCCTACCCCTAATGTTATATCATTCTATGACTTTTATGTTCTTCGTCATGAGCATTGGATGCAACCCAAGCATATTTGTTAATGGGGGTCTTCAAAATGAGTGGAATTTGACCTATTGTCAGTATAGGTCACTGAATAGTGAAAGTAGTCACTGAAGGTTCCTGCTCTCCTTTTCCTCATGAGCTATTGAGGGTGGTTTGGGGCAAAAAGCCATTAGTCTTGGACACCCGTTTACTCCCTATTGATGTTGCCGATTGCATCCCACAGTTGTAATGCCTATTTTGAATCCTGTGAACTTAAGTGTCGTTTCAGCAGAGCATTAATTTGTTAAACTAACCCATCAGCTTGGGCATAGTCGGGATTATGGACATCCTGTACCACCTTAGCCTTGAAATGGCTACCGTTATCTGACTGTATGGATTGGAATGTTGGCAGGCTTTCAGTCTCTTTATAATGTTTTCCACCATAGCTCATGCTACTTACTGCCTTAGCGTGGACTGACCCTGATACTGTTTCTACCCCCACTAGCGTATATTGCTTACCTTCAGACCTTGTAAATGGACTGATATTGTTCACCTGCCATGTGTGCTACAGTCCCTTTCAAAGGATTATGCCTCTTCAGTCTGGTCCAACACCATCTGTATTCAGAGATGAAGATATCAAGCTGCCCCCTGCTTATCAGCCAACCCATACTCGTGGCTTCTTTGCAGAGATCTTTCATTCCTGTGTGGTTACACTTGATGTTAAGCCACCCTTCTGACCCCATTTGTTCACCCGTTTTATTCCGCATTCCCTCTCTTTTGAATTACTTAAGTGAAAGGAATATTTGTTGACTTTGTAATATTAAATAAAAACATCGTATCTTTACACTGTAGAGGAACGAGGAACTTGCTTAGCCCATGTACCCTTTGTCTTGTTAAAAGGTAAAAGTCATGAACTTCAGACTCCCTGGTCGTTATTGCCCTGCCAATGAGAAGAGCTGTGACTGGCTGGCTGGTTTGTCACTGAGCTGGAGGAAGTCCTGGCATGATACTGTGTTGCTGAGCTTTAAATGTGGGCCTGAGCTGTCTGGTTACATCAGTTTATCTTACTCTCATAGCATGATGTTTGTATGAACTTTGCCTTTGTATTCTCCAGCAAAATGAAGGGGATGTGGAAACCTATGGGAAATGAAGAGAGGTTTCAGCAACAGGGAAGACATAGGAGAAGGCAAAGGCACCCGCTATGGAAGACACCTGGCAAAAATGGTGAACGTTGTAATGTGCCTGGAACTCAAAATGAAGCCAATAGACCAGTAAATAGCACATCTGAAAAGGAACAGGAAAACCAGCATGCTTTGGCAGCTCAGCCACACAGCAAGGATGTGGACCCTCTTGGTCTTCTGGCAAACAGCGATGTTGGTAAGATTAAGGCGCTTGGGTAACTTCTACTTTAAGTAGTGCTGCTGAGGTGATGACTGACCTTTTGCATAACTAACAACTTCTAGGAAGAGCTGAGGATATCCAAAGCTATGTAAACTTTGTCCTTGATTGTAAGAGGATTAAGTGTTTAAAATGAGAAAAAATCTCCCTTAGCAGAAGATTGCTGCTTTCATGCAAGGCTTTCTTTGGGGAGCCTATTGTCATATTCTTATTGTTACTGATTGAAAAGCTCAGGATTGCTGTACTGTGGCTAGAATAGTGCCAGGACCACCAGTCATAAGCCTGAAGGTTGTCCAACATCCCTGTGCTTAAAACTTGCACTTAGAACTTTCTGAGTATGGATGTTTCTGTAGAAAGATACCTTGATTCAGGATGTGGTCTTTTAAGAAAATTCCCAGAGATTATTATGGAAGAGTAAGTCACTGCTTTACCTAAAGGAAATGGGCTGTATTCAGCATTTTGGGGAGCTTCTGTCCCAATAAACTTGGCCTGTTATGGAGGAAAATACCTCAGTAGTCTAGAGGTCTTTGGGATGCGAATATGTGTCTGACTAAATTCATGTCCATGTGTGCTGGTAGGATGGGGAAGCTAAAAGTAGTAGTCTTGTCTACAGAGATACTGTTTGGAAAGCAACTGAAATCAAAAATTGAAGAGGAAGAAAAGTATCGATTTGGAAGGGCTGACCCAAGAATGTTTAAGGTACTACCAGCATTAAGCACTCCCACATAAGTGTGCTTGCAAGCCTAGCTGGTGGTATTGTAAACACCAAAGGAAAATCTAGCAAACTACTTCTATGTCTTTCTGCTTTTCTGTGAGGAAAATTTTACTCCAGGTCATCAAAAAATGCTTAATCTGAGGAAAAATGATGTCGGGAGACAGGATGTAGGTGTGTATTGAATTTGAAAAATAACCACACTAGATACTTGTTTATCTTGGCTTTGTATGTTTTAAAATACATTACTAGCTTTAAATCAAAATTTAGATAACAAAACTGAAGAGGGTTTCTGGACTCCTAATGGAGCCCCTCAATTCTATCATGGTTTTAGCAAGTACCTTATCATAATATTCTCACTTTACCTGTAACTTTTTTGTCCAAAACACTTACCTTTGCTGTGTAAGACAGCAAAGGGGAAGTGGTTCAACCCATAAGGAAGCTATATTGTAGTAACTTCAGGAAGGAGAAGAAATCTCATCTTTAGACACTGCAACTTTAAGCTTGCCAGAGTTTTAAAGTGCTACCGTGAAGCTTCTGCAGTGTTACGTGTTCTGATGTAAATACTGTACAATAGTCTGAAGGACGTGCACCAGCTTCAGTTGCTAAACTAATGCGTAAAATAAGATCTTTACAAAGACAGAAAAATAAAGTACTGCAAGAAATTATTTTTTAAAGACTGTGACACGTCCCTCTGTATTTTTGAAAATAACAGTATTTAGAATGTGAAAACAAATTGATTTCTTTGTATGAGTTAATTACTTTAAATGTGAGCATTTTCCTTTCAATACTGTTTTTTTTGCTGTGTTATCTAACGTGCTGCTGATACTCTCCATATGTGTGAGTTATTTGAAGTATTGCTGCTTAGTTTTAGGGAGGTTTTATGTGAGCATGTCTTGTTTCCACATGCTGGCAGCAGTATAAACTCTCCAGGTGTAATTATTTGTCATACATTCAGCAGTGATGCAGTACCCTTAGACTATAGTGTGTAAGATGACTTATCCCCTGGCTACTATCAGCAACAAGACTAGAATGCATCCTCTGGAAGTGCATTTGATGCTAAGATTTTCCTTTTGAAAACGTAATCTTCAAGTAGTAGGAATAAGAACTCTGCATCCCTGTGCAATTTGTTTGTTCCACTAATCACTGTGTGTTAGAAACTTAAGTGTGCTTAAATGCAACTGTATTTCCCCACAGTGTCTATTCTACTTAAGGATGAAAAGTCTCATTATAGCAAGGTATAGCTAGTAACTTCTGTTACAATAGGCAGAAAGGGAATGAGGTACTTGCTTACTACACATGGAGTGTTATGTCCAGATGTGGACCTGTTGGAGTGTGTCCAGAGGAGGGCCATGTAAAGTGTTAGAGGGCTGGATTTGGGGTGGTTCAGCCTGAGGAGAAGTCTTCAGAGGGACCTTATAGTGACCTTGCAATACCTGAAAGGGTAAGAAGGCTTGGGAAAAACTGTTCACAAAGCTGTGGAATGATAGGATGAGGGGTAGTGGTTCTAAGCTGGAAAAGGGTAGATTTAGGGTGAACATTAGGAAAATGTTCTTTAATCTCAGGTTGGTGGATCACTGGAACAGGTTGCCTAGAGAGGTGGTGGAGGCCCCATCCCTGGAGACACTGAAGGTCAGGCTTGATGGAGCTGTGAGCAGTCTGTTCTAGTTAGAGATGTCCCTACTTGTTGTAGGGGGGTGTCAGCCTAGATGACCTTTGGAGGTCTCTTTCCAACCCGATACAATCTGTGATTTAAAGTCAGTTGCCAGATTTTCTAGGCTACTGAGAATTATAATCGTAACAAATAACAAACACAATGGAACTAAGTCTTTTTTTAATTATACAACAGAAGTCCATAATTTTACTGTATAAGTACCTTTTGTGGGAATATATAGATCTCTCTAATGGCATCAGCCCTTTCCTTAGAACATATTTTTTTACATAAATCTATCTGTGTTTAGTGAGTAGTTCTTTGAAAAGTAGGAAATTGAATGGGAAATGAGCAAGCAGAATTTCCCTCTAGTTTAGAAGCAGAAACAATATGATGAGCCTGTTATGTGTAAAATTTTGAGGGATCTACTGACCAGAAATATCAGTTGTATTCAGCAGTACCTAACTTCCTCTAAATGCATTACTCTCAGAGAGTACACTCATTCCAGTAAATGTAGGTTCCTCATATACTGGAAAGGAAACTTTAGAAGTGATTATTTAAAATGTAAAGAAAATAAAAAGACCCAGCCACAGCACGCACTCCAGAATTTGGAGGAGATGGGGGTGAAAATCAGCAATAAGTCAAAATAACTTGAAGTAAATGCTGTTTTTATAATGACTTGTACTAAAATATGCAGGTACTGTATACAAAAATGCAGTGGCTGTAGTGTGAGCTTCCTAGGTAAAATTGCAAATTGGTGTGATTAGTAAATGGGTGAGAATTAACCTTTCTTAAAAAGAGCTCAGAGTAAAAAGAGGCAGGTAAGTAATTTAGGTAAATGCTTGTGTATTTATCTAAAACTTGTTTTATTGCGTGACGTGAACTCCAATGAGTCAAATTCACAATTGTATAGTAGAAGACGATAAAAACCCACAATTTCAAAATAAAGATCTCAAAAGTATTTATTTCAGAAAAATCTTTTTAAGAAGAATGAGGCAGTATTCCTGTGGGGCGGGCTTGAACAGACCAAGATGGGAGTGGGCACAGCTCTTGCTTTGTCAAAATACAATTGCAACCAGTCTTTGTCTAGAAGTCTCAATAGGCTGGTTTCTCAAAACCTTTCTAACAGTGGGGTGTGTATGTATATAGAATATATATTTATACAATTTGTATGCAGATGTATTACCGAGAAGCATTTCCTATTTCTGCTGCCAACTCCAACACTGTTTACCCAATCTTCCAAATGTTTTAGTGTATGTAGACCCTCTGTTTCAAACTAAAGTCATCACAATTTTCAGTATTTATTTTTAGGGACCTTTTTCTGGTATAGCTCTCTTCTCTTAGTCTTCAATTTCAGTATTTTTGGTCTGCTTGCCTCCTGTGTTTCTAATACTCTTGTCTGGGGCAGTTTGAGACTATAATACGTCACCGACTCATCCTTGTCCATTATGTTTCATGAGGATTTAAGTATCAAACAGTCTGAAGTACTTCAAACTGAAGTCTGAAAGCTGATCATCTAAATTTTAGCCTTGATTTGTAGTGTTCCTTATGAACATTTTTTCACTATCCCAAATGTTCTTTGCTCTTAAATTCTCACTTTAAATGAGCTATCCCACCCTGACTGGCTTTTGAATCCTTTTCCTCCACCCCCCGCCTCTGCAGGGCTAAATTGAGAAAGACTCCAAAACATTTTGAAATCTTCTCTCTCTTTACCTATCCTTGATAATAAAACCTATAATTTAGTTTGGTATTTGAGAAAGAAGCAGAAAGCTCAAGCTCTTGTTTGGGAAACTTTTTGCTTCTGTAGCTTTGCTAGCAGGACTGTAAGTCAGTGGTGGGATGACTTTGCCATTCAATGTCTCTAGAGGGTAGGCAAACAAGGCATATTTCTATCAGTCCACAGTGTTCCACAGTGGTGCTCAGCATCAGGCTTCTATAGCAGTGAGCTGGAGATTACCAGCAAGGATTTGGAAAAAATCCCTTTTGCTTTTTCTCTCCCTGCAGAATCTGACAAGGATGAAGCAGCAGCTGAAGACAGGGAGCTGGGATTGACAGTTGTTCCCAAGCAGGTCACCTCTGCCCTGAGTTCATTGGCCAACTACAGCAGCGCATCCGACAGTGAGCCCGAAGGTGAATAGGAGCGTGTTCTCTGCCCTTCTCTCCCCTTCTGCTCTACATCACTGTGCTGATGCACCTTTCTTTGGGAATGATTGAGGGTCTTTGCTTCTCTCAGGTTTGCCATCTCTCATCCCATGTGTATTTATAAATCCAGTACTTTTGTGTGCAGTAGGTCAGTGGTAGCTCTTTAAGGCTGCGTCCACAACTGCTGAAAGCTACAAGTCATAATTCAGTCTAAACCATACTTAGAATTTCTTGAGAAAAAGCTTTTAAGTTGTTGCAGAAGAAAATACAACATGTGAGTTGTGGCTTACGTGTAGCAAAGGTGTTAAAGTAATGGCAGTGCGAGGGGTGTATCGCCAAAACACTTGGCTATGGAAATGTCTTTTAATTTCTGGCCTGACTACCAGTGCTGTGATTGAGAGCTTGCATTTTGTCTTGCACCTGTTGATTTTTAGGCTTATATAAGTGAAGAGAGAAGCTTGTTATGTATAAGGATGTTTTTGTGGTCTGTGTAAAGATCCTTCCCAGTTTGCTTTCAGTGACAGCACATGCCAGTACGGATGTAAGCCATGAATAGAGACAGGTTGGGAGGAATAAAACGATATGCTACTATTCTGCTCCTCATGTTTCACCATTCTTCCCTCCTCCAGTTTGGAGCGCTAACTGAGGTTATTGGGTGAACCATTACTTGTTCCCAGTATGGTGATAGCTCCTGGTCATGGAGAAGCACTTGGACAGAACACAGCGTTTGTGCAGACAGCTGGTGCATGGGGATGGCCTTGTTCACTTGGCCTGTGTTGCATCTGAGATTTTAATTTGCCCCCACCCAGCCCTACACCATACTGTAGAAAGCCTGAGTTTTCTAAAAGACTGAGTAGGCACTTTTCTTGCCTGTTTTCAGTACATGTCCTGGGTTGAAGGTAAAATATCGTTAGGGAATGTGTCACTGACTTTTCGAAGCCTTTTTTCCTCCAATTGGGGGGTAGTGGTGGTGGGGAAAGCAGCCAGTGTTTGGTCTCACTTGAAATCATATTTTATTAGTGCCAGAAAAAAAGCTGTTACGCTCACCCTGTGAACTAATTTCCATATCCTTAGGGGCTTTTTTCCATAGAAGGCTGCTGGGTGTTGCAGCAAGGCTTGAACCTTCTAGTATTTGGATTTTGTTCTTCTCTGAGTGTCCACATCAGTGTGTGGTACAGAACTGTTGCTGCTGCTCCTTTATGGATAGTTGCTGTGCCTTACTTGCCCTAGATGGCCAACCCGAAGTTACAGAGAGCATCTAGCAGGGAGGGAATTGAACCTGGACATCCTTGGGCATCCTCTCCCCTAACTGTCTAGGGAAAACTTTATTGAGAGGGTTGTCAGGCAGTGGAACAGGCTGCCCAGAGTGGTGGCTAAATCGCCCCTGGATGTGTAGACATGGAGCTTAAGGGTATGGTTTAGCAGTGGGCTTGATTTGTTTAATGGTTGGACTTTATGGTCTTTGCCAATGAAACAATTCTATGATTTTCCCGGCATCCAAATTTGCAGCAAGTTCTGTGATAACATAGTGATAACAAGGCAGAGGTTTGAAAATCCTGTTTGGCCTTAAAACATACAATTTTCTTCTTATTGTGGAATTCAAATATCTTGTTTTCCTTCCTCTGAATGTTTAGAGATTAGTCTTTGTATTTTAAAAGAAATGCCAACCCCAAACCAACTCCTCCCTCCAAGTAAACCTTGAACATATTAATGTCAGGTTATGTGAGCAGGAATAGTACTAATGAACTGCCAGTGCATGGGGATATAAGCTTGTTAAAGAGGCTTTTAAGTTTGAGATGAAAGTGAGTTCTTTTTCTTTAAGAAATCCCTGTCAAGACTGCAACAAAAGCTGAGGAAAACCAGACTGCGCTCGGAAATACGCCTCAAACTACTTGTGTTCCTCCAAGTCAGACCCCAAATCAAAAATGTCCGCAGTCTGCAGACACGACGTTAAGAAGCTCAAATTCAAATGCACGCCCCCGCAGAAGGCCTGATAAGAGGGGCAGGAAAACAGTACGTCACCTTCCAAAGCGCCGTCCAACGCTGCTGGAAATGGTAAGTCTTTGTGCTGAAGTGCTGTCCCCTGTACAAAAGTAGCACCGTTTTTAAGCTGCTCTCTTCCCTGAGGAAAGTTGAAGCAGTCAATTAGCTAAGATGCTGTCTTAAAAATACCATCATTCGAAGACGGTGTAGGTGCTTAAACAAAGAGATACCGTGGTGTGCATTCAGGTAATGACTGACTTCGCTGAGCCAGAGATTGCAGTTTAATCGTGTGCCTAAACTGAGCTGCACAAGGGACAAACCCTTTATTCCTCTCTCTCCCATCCACGTGGTAGTGCCTAGTATTGTTCTTGTGTGATCCCATCAGCCTTATGTGGTTGAGAGTGGCCCTGCAGAGAAGGACTTGGGGGTGGGTGAAAGGCTAACATCAGCCAACAGTGTGCCCTCACAGTGCAGAAGGTCAGTTGCATCCTGCTCTGCATCACAAGAAGTGTGGCCAGCAGGTTGAGGGAGATGATTCTCCCCCACTACTCCACTCTGGTGAGGCTCCACCTAGAGTACTGTGTCCAGCTCTGGAGGTTCTGAACATAAGCAGATAGAATTTTTGGATTAGGTCTAGAGGAGGACCACAAAAGTTCCAGCTATCTGATCCTCTTCTGTTGTGAGGATAGACTGCAACCTTTTTGCAGCCTTTCAGTACTTAACAGGAGTCTACAAGAAAAATGGGGGAGGGACTTTTTAGCAAGGCCTTTTGTGACAGGAGGAGAGCTACTGCTTTTAAACTAAAAGAAAGGTGATTTAAATTGACTATAAGGAGGCAATGAGGGTAGTGAAACACTGGAACAGGTTGCCCAGAGAGGCCCCGTCCCTCGCGACATTCAAGGTCAGGCTAGATGAGGCGCTAAGGAACCTCATATAGTTGAACATGGCCCTTGTCACCACAAGGAGACTGGATGACCCTTAAAGGTCCCTTCCAATCCAGTGCATTCCTTGATTCTATGATCTTCCTCCCTTTGCTCCTAGCTTTGTTTTTAAATTTTGCCAGATGCATTCAAAGAGATCTTGCTTGTTAAGGGTGTGGGTGATGTAGGATGTCGAGTGATGTTGAGCTGCAACCTGCAGTTGCAGGTTTCTTCTCTGTAGGCCTATTTAGATCAGTCTGAGGAAGTGACATCACTGGTACCCTGTAGATCAGATTTGTGTCTTGGAAAGTTTAAAAAGGTGTGTAGGGGTGACTCCAAGGTATTATGATTGTATTCTCAGTAACAATGCAAAGCATCCTGTTTCAAAACTTGGTTGGTGGTTTGTGTTTGTTTTTTAGTTTAAATAAAACTTTGAAGCTTTTATTGCCTTTAGTACTCAAAACCATTATCAGCTAAGTAGATTATCCTTGTGATTCTCTAGACAGCCAGCATAAAGCTGCCCTCCACCAAGGAAGAACTTCATGTGGGCAGAACGCAGGAGAAAGCAGGGTGTTACTGGCATCAGGGTTCTGAAACAGCACAGGATGTTTAGGCAAAAGATACCTGATAAGCTACGTCCCTCGCCACGGATGTGGGAGAAATCCCTTGATAAGTGCTTTTAAAACATATTACTGTTGCTGCCAAGAATTAAAGCTCCTGGCGACTGCAAAGGAAGTGTTTGCCCATTGTGTAGCTCCCTAAGCATGCAGTCATCTTTATCTCGTGCTCTTTAAAGTTGCTGGTGATCAAAACAGCAAGGACTCTGGAAAAAGTCAGATGAAGACCCATGTGCTGAGACAAGTTGGCAGAATATTGTAGGTCTGTGTCGTAGCTTGCCAGTGTTTTTTAAATTTTCATTTAAAAAATTGCGTTTTGGTAGGGTTTTTTTGCCATTTAATGTTGCTCAGCAGTGTTGTAAAAGGATGTGTATTGTGGCTGTAAATCACAGAGGAGTGCCTGAGATTTGCAGGTAGGCTTCCACTCTCAGAAATGGTCAGTGCATTACAAACATTGTAGAAGGAATGTTGAAATTTTACAGTGAGTCACTGCTGAGAATTTATCCAAAAGACTCAAAGTAGAATTGCTAAGAGAAGGGTATTTTATCTGTGGAATGATGCGCTAAAAATTAATTAAAAGGGAAGGTAGACTAATAGCTGCCGATGTTGATTAGTAGTCATTCAGCAGTGAGCTTGAGCATTACTAAAACACGTTTATTGTAGGCAAACAGTAATGCATTTAGCCATTTCTGCATTTTAACAAAATGAAAAACCCCAGTGATACCCGTGCCTGCATTAAAAAATACCATACTGAGATACACTCTTGGCGAGGGTGACGGTGCGTCCTATCTGTGCCTTTATTTGGCCATTTGGGAATGCAGCAGTTGCTCCCTATCTGGCAAAGAGAACATCCTTTGGCAAAGACGACAGCAGAAGTGTCCCTGCTGATGACAAGGGGATTGGAACTAAATTGTCTTTTAAGTCTCTTCCAGCCTAAACCATTCTGTGATTAGATTTTTGCGATTACTGTGCTGTCTCTTCTGCCTTAGTGTGCATCTTTTAGTTCAGACAGAAGGCTTGTCAGCTGCATGGTGACACCTCTTAGAAACTCTAATCTAAATAGAAGTATGCACACTTTAAAGTGACTGGTTAAACCACGAAAAGGCTGCTCTGTGACATTACAGCCTGAATATAGCTAGACCTCCTGCAAATGATCAGGTAGTTACTGAGTTAGCCACCTGCTTTAAACTTGCTGTTTGTTCAGAGTACTAATTCTGCTGACACCCTCAATGACTAAAGGTCCTTCGGCTTTCTGGATGATTTTATTTTATTTTTTTTTAGAAATTAATACCAAAATGAACAGTGAGGCTAAAGAGGATGAGGAGGCCCTCTAGCACTTTGAATAAGGTGCTGGATTAGGGCCCAAACCAGCCACTGCTATTTAAACCCACAATGTAGTATGTGATGAAACATGCCCTTTCCTTGTATTTTTAAGTCTTTTACTCATAGGGGATTTCTAATTAAAAATACATGGGATATTAAATTACACTTTAATCTGGAAAGTGTAAAAGATGTGCCTGAAATAGACTTGCTCTGCTGATGTGCTTGAATGCATCACCTGGTATTGTAGCCCATGATGTGAGACCGTCATCACCTGGGCTTACACCTAGGTAACAGGACAAAATTCTTAGTATTTAGGTATATGCAGTGACATTCTCTGCCACCTGGATAAACCAAGACCAACAGCTTAATCCAAAGGTGCCACCAGAATTGTCAGTTTGTCTTACCTGCCTTAGCTAGTAGCCCATGGCTTGGATGGGTACGCCTTCCACTGGATTAAAAACTGGCTGGATGACTGGGCACAAAGAGTGATTGTGGGCGGTGTTGCATCCAGTTTGTGTCCAGTGACCAGTGGTGTCCCCTAGGGATCAGTACTGGGCCCAATTCTATTCAACATCTTTATTGATGACCTGGATGAGGGGATTGAATCTACCCTTAGTAAATTAGCAGATGACACCAAGCTGGAGGAGTATGTCAGTCTACTGGAGGGTAGGAAGATGCTGCAGGAAGATCTGGACAGGCTGAGTCAAGGGGCAGAGGCCACTGGGATGAGGTTTAACAAGGCCAAGTGCAGAGTCCTATATTTTGGCCACAATAACCTCCTGCAGCTACAGACTGGGGCATGAGTGGCTGGAGAGCATCTTGGCAGAGAGGGACCTGACACTACTGGTTGACAGCTGGTTGAACATGAGCCAGCAATGTGCACAGATGGCACGAAAGGTTGATGGCATCAGGGCATCAGGAACAGTGTGGCCAGCAGGACTAGGGATGTAATTCTCCCCCTGTACTCAGCACTGGTGAGGCCTCAGCTTGACTACTGGGGCGGTTCTGAGCCCCTTACTTCAAGAAGGAGTGCTGGAGCAGGTTCAGAGGAGAGCGGTGAGGCTGGGGAAGGGACCAGAAGTAGTCTTATGAGTAGAGACTGAGAGTGCTGGGCTTATTTAGCCTGGGGAAGAGGAGAGTCAGGAGGAACCTTATCCCTCTCTATAACTACCTGAAGGGAAGTTTTAGACAGATGTGGGGGCTCTTCTTGCAGGCAACTAGTGATAGGATGAGAAGGCATGGCCTGAAGCTGCACTTCCTTGTGGAAAGGGTGTTCAGACATTGGAATGGACTGTTCAGGGAGGTGGTGGAGTCCCCATCTCTGGAGATCCTTAAGAAAAGACTAGATGTGGCACTTAGTGCCTTGGTCTTGCTGATTGCTAGGTTGTGGGCTGGCCTTTATGATCTTGGTCGTCTTTTCCAGCCTCAATAACTCTAATTCTGTAGTGCATTTATGATGCTAAATGAGTGGTGCTTAAACTGTGGTTGTAGCAGTACCATAGCAAATTGTGGCCATTATGAGCCTTTAACTGAGTAGAGCTGTATGTCTTGCTAGGCTTGTATCAGCTACAGAGCAACAGATGCTCTGTTGAGCATCTGTTCAACATGAGGAGAAACTTCTTCACTGTGAGGGTGATGGAGCACTGGAACAGGCTGCCCAGAGAGGTTGTGGAGTCTCCTCCTTTTGAGACTTTCAAAACACTTTTGGATGCATTCCTGTGTGACTTGTCTTACGTGATTCTGCTTTGGCAAGGAGGTCCCTTCCACCATCTAACATTCTGTGACTTTATGAAATGTGCATCATCTTGTCTTCTTTTTTTACAGTTACTGGCCCAGGACATCCGACATGAGAGGAATGTGATTTTGCAGTGTGTTCGCTATCTCGTCCGAAACAACCTGTTTGGACTTCATTTTAAAACAGAACCACAGGCTCAAACAGAGACTGAACAGTGCTCTACAATTACAGCAGAATCTGTGATGGACAAACTCAGTGTATCTAGTTGTTCTTGTAGTTCTGATCTTCAGTTAGCAGGAGGAGAAGATGCATTGTTAATAGCCCAAGGTGAGAAAGCACCTGTGGGTCAGACTTCACAAATGGTTCTCTTGGCAGATGAGGACACATGGGAAACCCCGTCACTACAGAGTGAAGAAGCACTATAGAGATGTCTGTTGTGGACAGTAAAGCAAAGAATCACATTTTCTACATGACTGATGTTTTTTGAAAGGTGTCAGTATAACAAACTAATCATTAAAGTACATACAGAGAGCTGTTAAAACCACTTCTTTGAATGGTTCTGCCCATGGTAGCAGTTTCCTTCTGAAAAGAGCATCTGTGTTGAATAGTTGGTGTTTCCCCATGGCAGAAGAGCAGCAGTGGATCCTCATTTTGACATTTCAGAGCTACGAATGTTTTACCTCATAGCAAAATGTGTAGCAGTCCATCACCAGAGCAAAGTACTATTGTGGTAGGAGAGATTTTCACTGGGTGAAATCGTGGTCTGACATGTGTGAGAGTATTTACGTGTCCAAAAGTATTTTAGCATATAGTTTAAATTTTAAAATTAAAAGAAATGCAGTGCACACTTTTCCCCCTAGCTGTTATTAATGCTGTGTATCCAATATAAATGGAAATGAGGCTTCCAGCTGATGCGAGAAGCATTTAAAAAAAGAAATACATAAAAATATGGTAACAGCTAACAGGTTGCATCAATGCTGGGTTGCTGGTTGACCTCAGGTACCCAGTGTTGAAGTCATAGGCCTTATCTGCTGTTACAGTCATTGCCTGACAAATCTAAAAAATCTAAATCTTCAAGCAACCTCCTACTATTAAGAATATTATCCATGTTTGCTGAGAGTTGCTAGTTTGTGCCTTGCATGGAGAATTTATTAATTGGCCTTCTAGAAGAATGTCTTCCATGGTATGTTGTTATAATGTCCTTAGAGCATCCAGTGGGTGGTTTGATGGTTTTTTTATTCATACATCTGTGTGCACATACGTAGTGTTTTGAACACTAAAAAAGCATCAGCCAGGGTTTAGAAACACATTTAGTCTTTCGACAACATTGTGCATTTGTTTGTCAGAATCTGGCTTGTCAGGGGCAGGTGTTGTCACACAGATGCTGAAAACAAGCCTGGAAAAAATCATCCATTATAAAAACCTCCACTTCAGAAGGTTTCTCTGCTCTTCTGCTGAACATTGGAGTTAAACCTCAGGGACTTACGTTACTATTTTGCTCTTTGGTAGAACTGTGGCCTTCATTCCACCATCTAAAATATGAAGACTCACATGGGGTGGGGTTTTTTTCCTTTACTTGTATTCTCTTTCTTCTAATTCTGTAACATGTGCCATCCATCTCATTTGTGGTGCCTCAAGAGCAAGCAGTAGTTGATAATGCTGTCCCACTGTTTTGCTATTTATAGCTATGGCTGCATACTGCGTTTATAATGCACTGTCTAAATTTATAGAATGATATAAATATCAACACCCTTGTAAAAGTTGTGTGTCTCAAGAATACATATGTACAACAGAAGCAGTGATCATAAACCTTTATATTTCCAAGGCAGATGATTCATTCTTCCTGTGATGGTCCCATGAGCCATTTTAATCTCACTGACTTGCTTACAGTTCTTGGAGTTTTACAGCAATGGCAGTACAAGCAAAGGACTCTAAGCCATGGAGATCTGGCAGAACCTGATGTGAAGTGGTACCAGGGCTGCTATGGAAAGCCTGATTAACAGTTGCAGGAAAGAAACGGATGTCTTAGGATTGCTACCAAATTGCACTTTAATCAACTCTTAACATGACTATTAAGTTCATGGCAGAGCTTTCTTGGGCTGTACACTCTTGACCTTGTGTTTGAAAGAACAAAAGAAAGCAGAACGAAAGCCTTTCAATCGGAATTCTTTATGTTGTCAGTATGGACTTAAGAATATTAAACTTTCACACAAATTCTGAAGCTTTGTCAGAAGGAAACATTTTTAAACTTTATTTCAGGCAGGAAAGGGAGGTGGTTTTCTTTTGGGGGAGAACTGTACAGGGCCAGCATGGCAGAGTTCGAGATTTTCAGCCTAGAATTTGCTGCAGCTTGTTGCAGACATGTGGCATCACTATTCTCATAGCAAACCATTTCTGCCAGCTCACAGAGCAGGCACCTGGAGATGTTTACTGCAGTGATGTTAAACTCTGAATTGCTGTCTTGGTCAGCGAGCAGAAGGTCTGTCTTCCTCTTCCCTTGTTTCCTTTCTCTGTACTTTTGGACCATGTTCAGACTTCATGTGCCACTTCCTGCTGTTGAGGAATGTGTTCAGTACTTTGGCTGCAGCCTTTGGATAGCAAAGCTGCAGACCTTTCCTGGTACAGTCTGATGGTTAAGTCTTCTCCATTCCCTGAACCTTTAGTGTTCTGCGGTAAGGTGGGTGACTTGTGTTTGCTCCTTTCTAATAAAACACCTCTGTCTGTCTGTGTAAGAAGAACCTGTTGCTTCTGACACGCTGCAGGAGAACGATGTTTTGATTAAATTTTGTGTAGCTTTTCACTTTCTCACGGTTTCTGTGTGTGGTGGTGGCTTTGTGCTGATTTTTTTTTTTTTTTAGAAAGATTTTTTTCAGTGTTATTGGGGGGATGAAAAACCTTACTTCTCAGGCCTTGTGACTCACTTTAGATAAAAATATTCTAGTGACAGCCTTCACACTTCTGAGATTTTCTTTTCATCTTTCTTCCTTTAGAACTTAGCTACCACAAGTGTAATTGTAGGTGTCTACTTTAAATTCAGTACGCTCAGGCTTTAGTGGGCTTTTTGTTTGTTTTAAATCCCTCTCA
>JAOXOE010000001.1:101762643-101775963 GCA_028565055.1 Phoeniculus purpureus | reverse complement strand
AGTGAGGGTGACAGAGCACTGGAACAGGCTGCCCAGGGGAGTTGTGGAGTCTCCTTCTCTGGAGATGTTTAAAACCCCCCTGGATATGTTCCTGTGCAGCTTGGTCTAGGTGATCCTGCTGTGGCAGGAAGATTGAACTAGATCTTTTGAGGTCCCTTCCAATCCCTAATGTTTGGCGATTCTGTGATTCTGGCTTGGAACACTGCCAATGCAGATCTAAATTACAAACTATGGCTCAAGATCCAAAAGGCTCCAAAGTTTGCCGGGGACCTAAAGGCCAGCTGTATTGTATAAGCTAAACACATGTGAAAGAGTCAAACTGACAGCTTGGCTTTCTGAGGTCAATTCCCAGTTTATAAGAAGGTTTAGCACCTAGAGATCAAATCTATTGCCCTGAAGCTCCCTGGAACAAAACTAGTTAGAGCTATACTTTCGATCCTGGTGGGTGGAATAAGGGGCTACAAAGCCCTTATTTCAATCTTAAATTCCTGCCAGATTTGTGAAGACACAAGCTGATCAAGGGCCTGTCTTGCATACATTTTCCCAACTCAAGAGCCTTTGTGCAGCCCTGCCAAGCCTCTCTGCAGTGCCAGGTCTTAGTTATCTAGTCTTTACCTTTCAGTTTCTCTCTACCAGGATATATATGTATATATACAGTTTTTTTAGGGCCCTCTCTCCCCAATCCAGCAAATAATGTAAAGTATCACCCTTCCATGTGATTTTCACAGCCTTTGAGGAAGGTTAACAGAAAGCATTGTCACTTAGCTCACAGCCCAGCCTCACCTCTCTTCTTCCAGCCACACCTCTCATTTATTTCCACTGATTATACCTGGCAGGAGACTTGGCTGCAGGCAGGATCTCCTCCCTTTTCATACAGCCACAATGGGCTGAACACCTACTGTTTACTTAGACAAGGAATGGTAAAGTGTCAGCTGTCACAGAATTATTTGAAACCTTAAAGATCATCAAACTGTCTGCCATGGGCAGGGATACCTCCCACTAGACCAGGTGTCTTAAAGCCCATTCAAGGTGGCCTTGAACAATTCTGAGGATAGGGCATCCACAGCTTCTCTGGGCAACTTATTGCAGTGCTTCACCAGAGAATCACAGAATAGTTCAGGTTGTAAGAAATCATAGAGATCATCTAGTACCACTCCCCTGCCATAGGCAGGGTCTCCTCTCACTAGACCAGTTATGCAAAGCCCCATCCAACCTGGCCTTGAACACTTGCAGCGATGGAGCACACAGAGCTTCCCTAGGCACCGCCTCTGACCTTCTGTCTATGCTTTTTGCAATGTAACCCAGGATGCTGGTATGTTGAGGTGGTTGTGTCAGAGTCACACACTCCGGCAGCATTGGGGGCCCTTGTTCCTGGGGATCTACACTCAGCAGTGACTCAGAGCCTTGTGGAGGCAAGAGCCCTTCCACTCTGTGTCCTGCATGTGAGGACTGACCCAGTAGCATTGTCCGACAGTTAATGCCAGGCAGGTCACCTGTGATGGTGATGGTCCTGAGCCTGTGCAGCATCCCAAAGGAGTGGCATGGGGTACACATGATGGATGGTGTGTTGATGGAGCCCCGAGCATTGAGCTGCCCTGAGGACATTGTGCCACCAGCCCCTGCTCTGCTGTGGACTCTTGCTGGTGTCCATAAAAACTGGTTTTACCCTCAGTGCTCATGGGTGCCCTGTCCATTTCAGGAGAAAGATGGGTATAGGCAAAGCCTGTGCTCACAGGCAGAGCCAGAGAGCCTCTAAGCAGGTGTAAAGACCTCTTTGGTCATGCATGACACATGTCTCTGAGGAACACCCTCACAGTGAAGAATTTCTTCCAAATATCTAAGCTAAATCTACCCTTTTTCAGTTCAAAACCCTTACCCTTCATCCTATTGCTACACTCCTAGGTGAAGAGCCCCTCCTCATCTTTCCTGTACAGCCCATTTAGGTACTGGAAGGTTGCTATATGGTCTTCCTGGAGCTTTATCTTCTTCAGGTTGATCAACCCCAACTGTCTTATCCTGTCCTCATAGGCAAGCTGCTCCAGCCCCTCTCATCATCTTTGTAGACATTTGAAGACACAAGCAACTAGTTGAGCACAGTCATATCCATAGGCTATGTGGAGTAACACTGATGGGAGTAACACTGCAATAATTCACAATTAATTGAGATGCATCTTCTCTGATAACGGCTTCTTGTGAGACTCTGCAGGCACCTGCCTGGAAAATCCTCTGCACATACAGCAAAAGTCTCCTCTATAAAAACACGGGACTTTTAGTCCTTGGGGAATTACACATCTGTCAAGAAACATAACTTTAGATGTTAGTCAACACCTAAAAAGACCCTGCTATGGAGGGACCACCTTTTTAACCTACCACCCTGGATTGTAACCCTGCCTGGATATGAGATGTGCCTGAAGTTACCTGCACACAAAGCAGGTGAGGAACACTAAGGTTTTGTTCAAATGATGCTGGCTTCTAGGTGAAATAAAACAAAAAAATGCGCTTTCTAATCTAGTTAATCACAAAACATCAGCACGTAGTGACATAATTATCTGTTTATGTGGCATCCCAGGAATTTTTCAGCACTGGTACCTTAGTAAAGTACTTCTTGCAAAACCTACACTAATTAGAATAACTCTAACTTAGTCCTGGGATTTATTCACAGGGTTGTTTGTGTTTAAATCCATTTCAAAAGCAACTCAAAAGGCTGCAAATCCTTGTCATGTCTGTACTCCTAGTCTCTCATTTTCAAGCTTTTTCAGTGCAGTGTTGAGTTAGTTTAACTCCACATCAAATTGGTCTTCACAGAAGAGCCTTGACCTATTTAACTGGCACATTTTAAAACGCTATCTCCTATTTCACAGCTACAACTCTGGATATAGACCTACTGGCAACCTGAAGGTCCATCTACCTTAGCAGTTATACCAAAGGTTTCTACCCCGAGTCCAGTAAACCGAGTCAACTAATGAATTTGTTAAGAGGCTTCAGTACTACTGCAGAAATATTAAGTTTTCTAGAACAGTCTCTTCAGAATAAAACCAAAGTGAAGCACACCTACTAACTGGATGTTTTTAGCTGCATATTACACTATGGAGAAGGAGCCAAATGTTCTTCTGTCACTCAACCCACTGTTAAAGATGTAAATTGCTCTTTTCCTACTGTGTTTAGTAAAAAGAGGGGCTATCTTTTATCAGGACAGCTGACATAGAATAAAAAACAGATATGCTTTTGGGCAGAAGCCCCTTCTTTGAGTCTGAAATAGCAGCAGTAGTCTTGCAGGTGAAAACCAGCAAAGAATGACTTACAAATTTAATTAGATTTCATAAGTAGCTGGAAAAAAAAATAAGAGGACTGAGAGCAGCAAAGGAAGGGATAGCAGGGGAGGAGATAAAACCAGAGCTCCTCAGGCACACACAAAGAAAGCAGCAAGTTTTTTTACTGCCTGAGGTAGATGAGGGTCAGGGAATTGTATATCGTGTCCCAGTGTCTCTGCCAAGTCCAGGATCATTTGCAACACAAAGATGATCAGGGGGCTGGAGCACCTGCCTCACCAGGTCGAGCCTGGAAGGAAGGCTGAGGGGGTATCTGATCAGTGCTTACAAATATCTAAAGTGCAAGTGTCAAAAGGGACTAGGCACTTCTTTATGCTGCACAATGAGACAAGAGGCAATGGGCACAAACTGCAACACAAGAGGTTTAATTTAAACATTAAAAAACACTTTTCTATCGTGAAGGTAACAGAGCACCGGATCAGGTTGCCCAGAGAGGTTGTGGAGTCGCCTTCTCTGGAGACATTCAAAATCTACAGGGACATGTTCCTGTGAGATCTACTCTAGGTGATCCTGCTCCAGCAACGTGGTCGGACTAGAAGACCTCCAGGGTTCCGTCCTGATCTCTACCTCTCTGTGATTCTGTGATTAAGTATTTTAGGCCCCACTGAGTTCTTTGACGAGGTTCAGTCAGTGTTTCTACAAATGAGAACTCATGGGAGGTCTACGTTTCTGCCAAACGTGAAAAAAGAGAGACCCAAGTCTTGCTGTCCTCCTGCCTTTCACCTCGACCCTGCCTGCTGGGCTCAATCTCACGTATCGCCGTAAACACACCCCTGCTAGTCGCTTCGCTCGCAAAGATACCCCCCCACCCACCACCGCACCCTCAAGGAGGCTATGACGGCAGCTCAAGGCCGTGCGACGGCGCAGCGCGGGGAGGGGCGCAGGGGCGGGGCTACGCTGCGCGTGCGCGGTGTGGCGCCGGCCCGTGCCCGCTATATGAGCTCGGGCAGGCGCTGACTCGGCCTTTTCCGCCTCGCTCCCGCCCGCTTTCGGGTCGCTGCGCAGAGACTCCCCCACCCCGCCGCCGCGTTCCTCCCTTTGCCGCCGCCATCATGATCATCTACCGGGACTGCATCAGCCGTAAGGGCGCGGGGCGCGGGAACGGGCGGGCGGGCGCTGCCGGCTTAGTCGGGGGAAACGGCTTGGCCGCGGCCTGGACCCGGCCTTGGGGCTGGCCGTGCCGCGCATGTGCGAGGTGGCGGGGTGAAACGTTCGGGCCAAGACGGTAGGGCCCGGGCTGGAGCGCTGGGCCCGCGGCAGGGGGAGCCGGACCGGGGCCTGCAATGGTGGTGCGGAGAAGGCGGCTGCGGGCAGGCCCAGGCGTGGGGAGACGGAAGGGGGAGGCTGAAAGCTGACGCGGCCGTACCCGCCTGTGTGTGTCTGTGTCCCCGCAGAAGATGAGATGTTCTCGGACATCTACAAGATCCGGGAGGTGGCAGACGGCTTGTGCCTGGAAGTGGAGGGGAAGGTGAGTGCCTAGCCAGCGGTGAGGGACAGCGGAGGCGATGGGGGCATTGGCTCGCCACGGTGACTCAGAGCCCGGTAGCTGCCTGGGGCCTCCTGTCAGACCGGAGAAGGGGATGGGCAGGGGACTTAGTTGCCCGGCGAGGGACCCCGGAGGGGACATCCGGTGGCTGTGGCCGGTGTAGGGCTGGGTGTCCGCGAACAGTGTGTGAAGAGAGGAGGCCAAACTGGAGTGCAGCTGTGCCAGTGTAACAAACTTTGTTTGGGTGTCAGAAGAAGAGCCTGTTTTAAGAAGTTCTCCAGCTGCAGTCAGGTCCGTTGCACTGTGGCTCTGTAGTCATGCCCTGCTGTCAGGTCATAGAAGTGTAAGAGCAGTAGCATTAAGTTTTTTTGCAGAGCCGTTAAGTTTTTTGATGTCTCTAAATCTAGATGGTCACCAGGACAGAGGGTCAAATTGATGACTCTCTAATTGGTGGCAATGCCTCTGCTGAAGGTCCTGAGGGAGATGGAACAGAAGCCACAGTCATAACTGGTGTTGATATAGTAATAAACCACCACCTTCAGGAAACCAGCTTTACAAAAGAGTCCTACAAGAAGTACATCAAGGACTACATGAAAGCGTAAGTGTTGGAGGCTTTTTCTTTTAAAGGGAATTGCAAAATGTTTGGGTCACGGAAATTTGAAAAAACATTAAACTTTAACCCCAGTAGGTGTTAGTTCTGATGCAGGTGCCAAACTGGCTGTGAACTTCAGTAGTTTCTTAACAGTTGGCAAAATGAACTCTAAATAATTGATACTGGAATATGGAAGTTTATGTTGGCTGAAGTTAGAGGACCTGATCACATGATTTGGATATTATTTGTAACCTTGCTGTTTTCTTTGATTTCTCAATGCCAAACCTTCATGTGGAAGGGAGTGAGATGGTAAAGAGCTGATCTTTTTTTCTGACTGGACAGTTTAAATGCCAAAAAGAATGATGATTCTATGGTTCTATAAATGTGGGTGAATGGAACTTTTTTATTTCAGGCTGTAATTTCTGTTGCTGGGTTATTAGTTAAAGGTGAAAACACTTGTGATAGCGATGGGTAGTACTCCTGAAGCTATTGAAATGCCTTGTTTTGTTTAACACTAGTCTAGAAATAGAAAAAGCTTGAAATGAGTGGCAGGTACTGTTCTGCTAATTCATTATCAATAACAAATTAAAATGTGGAGGCTTTGGGAAAGAGGGGGAAAGGTAGCAAAACAAATAGCTTGACTGCTACTTTTTCTGCTGTGATGTGATGCTGTACAGTGAAGTTTTAAGGTAGAACATTTTTACAGTGTTGTATTTTTCTTTCTTCCAGAATCAAAGCCAGACTTGAGGAACACAAGCCAGAGAGAGTAAAGCCTTTCATGACGGGTGCTGCAGAACAGATCAAACACATCCTTGCTAACTTCAAAAACTACCAGGTATGTCTCTTTAGATACATATGTTATGCCTCTAAGCACTGTTGCAGTGATGGCAAGCTGCAGTTGGTTCATCTGCTGGATTAGATGCCCTCTTGGGAGGATATCTAACTTGTCTGGCTCTGAGAATCAGGTAGGAGAACTAATGAAAGGCTAGCTGGAGGAGCTCATTTCAGCTTGCCACACTGCACTTCCAGTTATCAGCATTTAGGATCAATTCTGTTAAAGACTTAAAAGATGGATCAGCTATGACCCCTGCTATGTCTTGCTGTGCTATTCATAGCAGCATAGTAAAGTGTTCTTGTACTACTAAAATGGATGAGCTCCACAAAGCAAAATCCCTGCAGCTGACCAGGCATAAATATAAACTGAACTTGGAGACTCTGTGGCTTTCTGGTATTAATGTGTTGTCTCTTGGTAGTAGCTCATCAGATATCTCATAACACATTTCTCTGAAGTTCTTTGTAGGAGAGAACATGAATCCAGATGGTATGGTGGCTCTTCTGGATTTCCGTGAGGATGGTGTGACCCCATATATGATTTTCTTTAAGGATGGCTTGGAAATTGAGAAATGTGTAAGTACTGTCCTGAGCTGGAACAGTGCTTATAACTACATGACTAGTTATTTATCATTTCTTCTGTCATTGCTGTGAAAGTCGAGTAGGAGCTGCTAGTTAAAAACTTAAACTTCCTGTGAGCGCAGCCTAATTGCTGCTTCATATCATACAAAGTGGCTCAAACTTCCCCTCTGTGTTATGAATAGTTAATATAAAAGGGTACATTGTTGTGCCCTGCAGTGAGTCACGGTGACTGAATGGTTAAGAAATGCAGAAAGAACTGCCTTAAATGTCATTGGTGGTAGTTCTAGACTATTAGATTAGAGACTGTCCTCTGAAATGGAGCACGTGTTATCCCTCTTGTGGATGTTAATTCTGAAGTTTGTTGCCTGGTTGTGTTGTGTTTCCTCTCACTTGGTGTGGTGTCTTTGTTAGGCCAGAACTGTCTGTTTAAATATTTCCCTGAATTTTGCAAGACACTAGTACTTGACCAAATACTTAACCTTATTCTGTCTTGAATCTCCCAACTGTCTGAGCTTGACTGCTCCAGTGGCTGCTTTATTTTTTATTCTGTTGGAATGCGGTCACAAGAAAACAGTATTTGGATCCAAACAGTTGGATTTTTTTTTTTGCTTATTCAGAGAGTACTGGAATTTGCTACAGAGCTGTACCTACCATGGGATCACCCATTGATTTGTCCAGTCATTGTGGACTTAAGTTTGTTTATAGACAGCTAAATTTATCTGTAAAGCCTCTTACAGGCTTTCTGGTATGCAAGTCATGCTAAGATGAACCAACTTACAGTGTGGGGCAGTAGCCCAACTAAAGGAACACTGCAATTGGCCAAAACATACATCTGCAGCATGACTGAAGGGTTATGCCTGTCGTGGGTCCTAGAATAGGCCATCACTCGGGAAGTACCTCTCAGATGCATCTGCCCTTGTGCAAACCTTCTGGACGTGTAATTCAGCTAACTCAAAACTACTACAAGATGGAGTGAAAGAACAGTAGCAGTGTTTCAGTGGGGGCAAAAAAAACCCCCACAGCTTCCTGGTACAGCTCTCGTAGGAGACAGCATGTACAGCTATACTACCTGTTCAGGGCATGCCCTTATTTGACAGGAAATCTGAAACTTGGTGTGTCAAGCAAAAACGGATGTGAATATCTTGTCTGGCTTGCTCAGCAGCTTATGCCACTTGCCTTGTAGAGTCCTAAAATTATTAGCATCCTCTGATAGACCATGAGCACTTCTCCTATTGCTCTCTGGTTTGCACTAAGATGCAAAAACAACTTCCTTGCGCTTTCTGCCTGCCTGACTGTGGCAGCTCAGATTGAATTAGGGAATACACAGATGAGTGAGAGAAGCTTTCCATGAGTGTCGTGACCTTGAACTAACTACTTGCTACTCTTGTTCCAGTAACAAATCAAACTGGTTTTGGATCACCTGTCTTCATAGCTGGCTGCTATTTCTTCTTCATCGGCACAACACCAGGAATTGGCAATGTCTTAACAACTGGACTGATGTCACCTTGAGCTTTAGTCACTTATTTTGACCCTGATTTGGAGTGGAGGCATTGTTTTTAAAAAAGAAAACACATCTGTCATGTAGATTGTCTAAAATAAAACTCATTTAAACCCATTCTAGGTGATGCCTTTTGGTCTAGTGTGTTTCTTAGGGTGATTTGCAGAACCGGTTGCAGCAAGGTGTCCAAGGATTAGATGTCGGCAGTATGGCATGGCTGTCTCTGGTCATGCTTTCATGCAGTTTCTACCCATGGTGCTCTACTGGAGTGAGAGTGCAGGCTGAGGTCAGTAATATAATGGAGTGGACCCACAGCCATCTTTCATGACTCATGATTCTACATAGTTGCAGCTCTGGAAGAGATCAATTAACACAAAACAAGACCTGCTACTTGAGCTGAGTGCCAGCTGAAGTGTTGTCAGGCAAGGCTGTTAGAGTCTGTTGGCAGCTGTAGTATGACTTCAGAGTAGCTGGATGGATGGAGCAAGAGTCAAGACCAGCACTCCCTGAGCCCAGGTACTGGGAACACTGGGGAGAAGGCAGAAATCCAGGTTTGCCAACACACCTTGGCTGTGGTACTGGAACCTTTGTATCTGACAGCTCTTCAGGAGAATTTTAACTAGAACTTGATCAAGTTGCAGGATTTTGGGGTTTTTGGCACATCTTGGGAAGAGAGGTCAGCACAGCCTAACCCTTCCCTAGGCTTATCCCAAAGCAGGTGCATGTCTGGGTTTGAGACTTACCGTGAGGTTTCATAGCTTGCTGTTCCTGCTGTGTCCCCTGTCGGGAAATGCATCTGTTTGACAGACCTGGAGCAAACAACTGTTGCTTCTGTGGTTCTCGCTGAGATGCGACAGTAACTGGTTCCTTGCGCTTTCTGCCTGTCTGACCCCTGTGGCAGTCTGGATTGAAGAAAGGAACACAAGCACCTTCTCAGAGCCCTGGCAGTTGCTGTGTGAGCAGCTCTTTCTTGCCTTGGTCTGCCAATTGCCAGCTGTTATTTCCTGTTGTGTGGATGCAGAGGTGTAGAAAGGAGGTTAAGGTGCCTGAAAGGGGAGGGCATGACCTTACCAGCTGTGAGTTTTGGATGCATTCCTGCCTTGTGTCAGTATTTGGACCCTGCTGCTAGTAGGCTGAGTTGGAGGTAGGTTTCTGCAGGGGTGAGATGCAGGCTGGGAGGAGTGAGATTCTGTCAGTGGAGGAGGGAGCACAGCGTGCCCTAGTTATCTTTGAGATTCTTGTCTGGTAGAAACACCCTATTTTTAGTTCTGTGGGAACTTTACCTGCTTTTTAATTTTTCTAGCTTTCCCAAGAAATAGTCCTGGGCCAGTTCTGCTTCTGTCTGAGGAACAATGTGGTATTCTCTCACCCCAACATCCAACATGCATGAGTGATCCTTTGCCTTCATCTGCTGGGGTTGAGGCAGCTTCAAAGCCTAAATAATCACTGAGCGAGCTCTTGTTGTCCGTGCAGAGGATTTGTTATCTTGCCTTTCTTGTGGCATCTAGTTAAAACTGTGAGCCTTAAAAGAAGGGCATAGTAAACCATGGAAGTCCTTACGAGTTTTGCTTCTCAGTGGAGTAAGGTTAGTGTGGGCAGAACAGTGCTTATATGGCTGCAGCCCTTAATACCCTTTGCTCTTCCTGTGAGTGTTTAAAACTGAAGGGAGCTATTATGTTGGGGAGTGAAAGCAGCCCTCCCCAGCTGTTTACTTCAACTCCAGGAACCCTGGACAGAAGCCTGGAGCAAATAGCTGTGTGGCAGCTGCATATGAATGATGTGCTACTCCCCATAGCAGGTGCCTAAGAGCCTTGCTGTTGGGTTGGATGGCATTTGGCAAGTTGTGTGTTGTCCTATCTACTCCAGGCTAATTGTTACGTTTAACTGGTGTGCACAGACACGCTGAACTAGTGGAGTAAGCACACCTAACAATTTTGCTCTGCCTGGTGGGGCCTCTCATGGGATGTTTCCTGTTAGCCTGTTGTCTGGAAGTGTTGGTTCAAATGCTCTTGAGATGCAGGATTTTGTTGTGATCATCTCTTCAGCGAGCTGCTGGCTGCACCACGCTGCCCAGAAATGTGCTGTTGCCTTCACTTGTGCCGCTCTGTAGCGTCAAGCCTAGCAGGCAGTGGAGAGGATGGGTTAAACCACACTGATGCCAGGCAAAGGCTATGGCTGTGACCTGTAGTCAAGATCCAGCTCCTTTCTTTGGGAGAACTTACTTAAGTGGAGACGTGGCTGGTAAGCGAACTTGCCACAGTCTGTGATGCGTATGAACTGGAAGTGAAGTCTGTTTCTTCTAACCCAGTTCTTAATCTACTGGCCTTTCTTTGTTTCAAGCAGCAGTTTGCTGGGGTGGAAAAGCTGAAGTGATTTGAGAAGGAAAGGCTTCCTACTGCTGTAACTTCACAGCTCCAGAGTGACTAAACTGATAAAAATCACTCGATACAACAAATTACGCTGGTTCTAGTTAAAAACATCCTGAGCTGAAGGACAGCTTTGAAACCTATCTCCATCTTCTTTTAAAACATGGTTATCGGCCTGGTATCTTGCATTCCTAGGAAGATAACTTTTGTGGCTGGAAGGGCTGCGGAGCTGGGAAAGATCCAAAAAGCTTGTTTTGTATTTCACCCTGAGCCTCAGAGCAGGTGAAGCACTAGGGGTGAAACCTTCCCTCTGCCAGCTTGGTTCTCAGCCCTGCACCTGCCATGAGCCATCTGCTGGCAGGGGAAAGAAGGTCAGTTGCTTAAAAAGAGGAAAAAACATCTCATTTTAATTTGTAAGCTTTTTGGTTAAGGAAGTAGATACTGAGCCCTCCCACCCCACTGCTCTCCCTCAGTGCCTGCTCTTTGTCTCCCAGTTTTGCTGGGTCTTGCTCCATCAACAAATCCATTTTTTTTGCCTCTTACAGCATCTCCACAGCTTCCCCCAACCATAGTCTGTGCACAGGATTCAGCCAAAAAAAATCTGACCTTGTGGACCAGTAACCATGCTGCTAATGGTAGAACGCTGCTGCTGCTACAGCTGCATGTTGCGCCTCATCTACCTGCCTTGAGAAAGGGTGAAGGGAAGGAACCTCTGGTGTGCTAGGACAGGTGCTGTTTGGGCCATGGGGAGCTGGATATCCCCACTGACCCCTCCTGGGTACCCTGCTGGGCCAGTCCAGCTTTGCTTTCTTAAGGGTGGGTGCCGGAGCTCTGAGAGACAGTCCTGGAGCCTGGTGTGGCCCACAACTTTGGCACATGCAAAGGGAGAATTGTAAAGGAATGGATCTAGGGAACAAAGTTGGGTTTACTTTGGGTTTTGGGTTGTGTGGGTTTTTTATGTACCCTCAACACCAGGATGGGACTTGCTGTAAGCTTGGGGAATGGTTGTCAGGGAAGAATATTTTTTTAAAAATATAAAGGAAAAAAATATTGAAACTGCAAAAATGTAAAAGCTTCCTTCCTAGATCAAGTCTGACTGCTGAGCTGGCTAAGGTCAGTTTGCTGCAGCCCTGGCAGTGATTTCAGCAACAGCCATCTAGGGAGGCTGGTTTTATTCAACAGCAATAGAATCTGCTTCAGGATACCTCTGCTTTCTCATGTAACTTTCTCATGTAATGCTGCTGGCTTGGAGCAGGAAGACACCTCCTGCTCCTGTGGATCTTCAGGCCTACAGCTGCATCCCAAGGACAAAACCGCCATGGTAAATGGAGATGTTTCACCCTGCACAAGCTGGCAAGTAAATCTGTTGCCACTTGCCCACGGTAGGAGAGCAGCAGTTAAAACACTGCATTAATTTAGCTTGGAGATAAATGTCTTGGCAGGAGGGGAAAAAACCCTCCTAGCCAAACCTCAAAGCTTAAACAGCCCAAAATCCATTGCCAGGAGTGCAACCACACTGGATTGTAGTCCCTGCACCTTGGCTGCCTTTTGGTTGAACTGTTTTGCAAAGATTGCTGCCAAGAGGCTGTGGTTAGAGGCCTGGGGTAAGTTTTCTTGGGTGCCAACAAATGCTGGTGACCCTGGAAGCATGTTCTGCAGGAGTGCAGCAGGATGTTGCTGAGGAGATGAGCATCTGTTGGGTGTTTTGAGCCATTACAACTGTGTTCATCGCCTTCCACTTCTGGCAGAATGAGGCTGAGCACCCTAGGTGGCCCTTTGAAATGAACCTCACCAATGCAGGCATGGAGATTGAATAGTCTCTTCCCAGTGGTGGAGGGAGGCTTATCAGACATCCATGCTGAGTTTCATGTGAGCCTCCCTGGAAAAAAAAAAACCACAAAATGAGTTGTATGAAACCCAAGGTGAGTCAGTTACCTCCCCCAGAGCTATCAACCCTCCCACCACAGACTGGTGTGGGCAACTGGATAGGTGCAGGCTGCTGAGGAAGGACTCAGAATCATAGAATCATTAGGGATTGGAAGGGACCTCGAAAGATCATCTAGTCCAATCCCACTGCCATGGGCAGGGACATCCCACCCTAGATGGCCAGAGCCTCATCCAGCCTGGCCTTAAAACACCTCCAGAGACAGGGCCTCAACCACCTTCCTGGGCAACCCATTCCAGGCTCTCACACTGAAGAACTTCCTCCTCACATTCAGTCCAAATCTACCCAGCTCCAGCTTTGCTCCGTTCCCCCTAGTCCTGTTGCTACCTGATATCCTGAAAAGTCCCTCCCCAGCTCTTTTGTAGGTCCCCTTCAGCTACTGGAAGGCCACAAGAAGGTCACCCCAGAGCCTCCTCCAAACTGAACAGCCCAAACTCCCTCAGTCTATCCTCATAGGAGAGGTGCTCCAGCCCTCTGATCATCCTCTGGCCCTCCTCTGCACACGCTCCAGCATGCCCATATCCTTCTTGTAATAAGGGCTCCAGAATTGGATGCAGTACTCCAGGTGGGGTCTTACCAGAGCTGAGTAGAGGAGGAGAATCACCTCCCTTGATCTGCTGGCCACACTTCTCCTGATGCAGCCCAGGATCCGGTTTGCCTTCTGAGCTGCAAGTGCACACTGCTGGCTCAT
>JAOXOE010000001.1:101706708-101762543 GCA_028565055.1 Phoeniculus purpureus | reverse complement strand
CCGACGCTCCATTTCCACAAACAAGGAACTGTGGGAAAAAATGGATTGTGGGGGGTGAAACCTTCCCTCTGCTGACCTCTGGGGTTCCAAACTCCCACTTTATCTCCATTCAGCACCTTCCGAAGGGCAAGATGGCTGCTAGTGGCATCTTAGTCCAGTGACACCATGCTTAACTTGTGAACCAAAAGACAAGCCTCTCCCAATTTGAAACAGGAGAACTCCAAACTAGTAGTACCGGTTCTTTTTCTTTCCACTTAAAAACCCCAGCAAACAAAGCTTGTTTGCAGAGGTGCTGATTGGCCAGGCTGAAAGCTAAGGGAGGGCAGCAGTTGCTATAGTAATTCCTGATCCCTCAGGCTATGACCTGCCAAATTCAAACCACAACATTAGTTAATGGAGAGGAGAGGAAAAAGAAACGGTCATTTTCTTCTTTTCACAGCAGCTAGTGAGCTCCGATCCCATGCTAAACTCCATGTCAAAGATGTGATGTCTGCAGCAGAGGTCCTGTACCCAGACAACTTTCTGTTGGCCCTCTAGACCTGAGCCTTCTTGCCCCTTCCTAGCCCACTGGCACATGGATTTCTCTACTGGGACAGCTGCATCGATGCTGTGTGGCATTCAGCTCATACCTCTACTGACTAGGATTACACCGTATGAAATTTCTGATGGCTCGAAGAACTGGTCATTTGGGAGAAGAAATGCTAAATGACAAGTCTTTTAATTACATTAATAGCATTAGTACCCTGGTAGCTTCTGCTAGTGCATCACTGGAGTGTCTGCTAGGATACCTTCCCCATGTTTTTAATGATGCCCTCAAAGATTCATTTTTTGATAAAAAACATAAAACCTATAAAAAATTGTATGCCCAGTACAGTTTCCATTACTGCCTATTTACCCTGTCGAAAGGCACTCAGCTGATCAATAAAATACCTACTTTATTTAGTTTTGCTGGCATTTCATGCTGGCTGATTATGTCCCGCTCAGCTGAAGACAAATTATAAAGCAGATACTCACATGTAAAAATACAAGCAGATCTAGAATACCTTCCTACTAAGCTAATCCTGCAGAGAATCCACTAAAGGTAACATTTTCCCTCTGAGACAGCACAGTCAATTTTTAGCTGTGGCACTGAATTACAACATGACTGAATCAGGATTGCATGGCATTCTCCTGCTGGTTTTAGATGACATGAGGAGTAACATAAGGGAGCAACTGACTAGTTTTTCAGGTACCTTAGCTGCTCAAATGGGACACAAATGCAGCAGAGCAGCCCAGTTCATGAATAGTGAAGAGTTCTCATCCTACATGCTTGTGAATGCAAGTCTCAGAGGACTTGCCAGGCGTAAGGAGGACAGCAATGTGTATGGAAGACAGCTGGATGTTAGGATGAATTTCTTTACTGAGAAGGTTATTGAACATTGGAACAGGCTGCTCAGGGCAGTGGTGGAAGCACCATCCCTGGAGATATTTAAATGATGTGTGGATCTAGTGCCTACGGACATGGTTTAGTGGTGAGCTGGCAGTGCTGGGTCAAAGGTTGGACTTGATGGTCTTTTCCAGCCAAAGAAACTCTGACTCTGTATGCAGGCTCTGGCTGTTGCTGGGAAGCACATCATGTACCATAGCAAGACACTGAAGGCTGACTTCCTGGGTTCCTCTCAGCATCCTCAAACACCTCCTGCAGCTGTTGGCAAGCTGGGTCCTGCTTGCAGAGGCTGAGGAGGCAGAAGTCAATGTGGATATTTATGAAAGCACAAGCACATCCCTGGAATGTGATTTGCCTTTCAAAAAGCCTCAGCAGTCCATCTCCTAGGAACATGACACTTCATGCCATGGAAAACTGAGCAGCAGCAGGAAGCACATCTGTAGAGAAATACTTACACAAACAATTTTAGTAGAAACCGAGAAAAATTGAAATGTATGACATGCATAAGGCATCAGAATTGTTTTACAAACTTAGAAAGCCATTTGACCTCTCTTCAAGCCTTTTATTGCTTCCAAGTGGACCAATAACGGAACATCTGCTTTCCATGCAGACTGATTATTAGGATGTGCACAGGTGATGCACAGAGCTGACTGACCTGAGGGCACATGGAAGTTTTGCTATAAAACCTCACTTTCTGCTTCGTTTACAGGTAAAATAATGAGGTTCCCCCCACACTCCGTTATCTTTGCTCTTTTTTTAACATAAAAGCATTGTGAATAGAATTAAATAGTCCTGTCCCATCTCCCTTCCTGCTCTCCTGCAAAAAGAACGAACATACAACCCCTGCAGTATGCTTTTCAAAAATGGTGGAACAGACATGCGGATGCATTAAGCAGCATTCCACAAACAAGTGGAAACCCAGTGGCAAAGCCAGCAATAAAAACATGGTTGGGGGAAAAAAAACCTCAAAACCATCTTAAACACAGCATGTGTTCAGGCAATAATGTAGAATCCTGTGGTAAAAATTACATTGGTGCTTTTAATGATATCCTCAAACACAAAACAGATCACAAAATAAACCCCCTAAAGATAAATCTATTCCTTGATGTACCTAGTAGACAGACATTGGAGGGGACTGCAGTCTTCCCACTGACCCATGCATCAAAAAGACTTTTCATCAGGCTGTTTTTGACTGTGTTGAGATGTTCCCACAAAGCCTAAGGACTGTGATGAGCACCGCGGTTGTGGGTGTTTGTCCCTAAAGCCTGATTCCAAAAGAAGCATCATGTCCAATCCACCCAAACGCTGCACAAAGGGTTGTGAATCTTTGCAGCCTTCCAGATGAAGCTCTGGCAGTTCCCAGCAGAATGGAGGGTATGAACCCAGTTCTACTGGAATGCAAAACCACAAAGCTCTGGGTTCCTCTAGGAAACGTTTTTCCTTCAGAGTCATCAAGGCTTGGAAAAGCCACAAAGCTATCAAGAAAAAAAGTAACATCAGAACTCAAAAGACTTCTGATGAACAATCTAATACAAGTTTATTCTATAAATATTTTTTTGCCTGTCAAAAAGCAAAACACTTATAGAAATGTACAAGAAATATTTCTTGGGGAAAAAAAGGGAACTATGGAAAATTACAAAGTATCAGCTGCATTCATTTCTGTTGAACCTTTGCAGAATTGCGCTAAGCTCAGTCCAGTCTGTAAACCCACCATGGTTCCCACAGGGCAAGCACACTGTTAATCGCTCTTATCTTCTCCTTGGTAGTGTCTGTATTCTGGCTTCAGCTCCCAGGTGTTTTTGTGGGTCCCCTTCACATTGTAGATGCCTATTTCTCTTAAAATTTCTTTCAAGTATATCTGAAAGGAAAACAAATTAATGTTAGAGCGGCAGGTGACTGTCACAATTCCTACATCACCTGCTCAATCACATCAACTCGGTCAGAAAAACAACTCGGTGGACAGCACTGTTAGCTGGTTGGCACCAATTTGTGTGATAACAACTCTGTGATAGACTCCAAGCCCCAGGCACTGACAGAGACTGGAGCAGCTTTGTTGTGATTCCCAGTGAAAGTCCCAGGGATGCAGCAGGGAGTCCCCAAGCCCCTGCTAGGGTGTGGAAAGGCAGGTACGGGCTGGCTGGATCCTCCATAGGCTGCCACCAAAAAAGCCTTCAGCACCTTGAGTAAGGTGATGCTGAGGTTAACGCACACATTTATGTCATACAGGCATTCTCCACCTGAGCTAAAAGCTCTTGGCTTTTCATTCTGTTTGGGCTGGCATTACCTTGAAACTCCCCACCTTATTCTGACCCCCTTCAGAGTCCTGAGCTGTTTGTTTTCATACAATTTTGCAAAGCTTTAAGCATCTTATAGCTTTGCTTTTAAAGGAGAACTGAGTAGGTGCCAGAGAATTTCTGAATACATTTAAATATTAAGGTGAGGGAAAGAAAAAGAACACAAGCAAAGCTATGGTGCCAGTAGGGTAACCTCTGGCACAAGGGAGCTCCCTAATATCACCCTCCTTTACTTTTTATAATAAACACCAGTAATTTGTTTCATTTTTTAATGAGATGTTTGCCTGCTTGTTTGTTTAAATATGAATTGAGGCTGACTTGAGTGGATTGCCATGGCAACAGCAGACCACAGTTTAGAAACCTCCACGTTAAACCCATAACTGCCTTAGTCTAAGCCATTTCATCTTCTGAGTGCCTATATGAACTGAAGTTACTAGAACCGCTGCATTTTCTGTATCTATAGTTCCACTAAGCACAAATATCAACATAGCCTCAACTCAGTAAAAAAGCCAATTATCTGTTGATGACATAGGGAAAAAAAGAAAGGCTGATTGCCCTGTTTCCTCCTTATACTCCTCAATTTTTGCTAAATGCAACAGTTGTTAAATAATGAGCAAAAAGCATGTTTTCAGATAAAAAATTTTACAAAGCAAAAAAATCCAGGTCCCACACTAATGATGATGCTTCATTTGGACTCCTGTAGCAAAATAATTCTGTCTCAAAAGGCTGCCCAGGAGGGCCACTTGTCCACTAAGTAAGAAGTGTGATTGTGACAGACTGCGGATCCAAACTAATTTCTTGGGGTCTTTGAGCCAAAGCCTGAGTGGGGAGCAGAGAGTTCTCAGGGACAGGGCTCTTGTCTTGTGAGGGTGCACAACGCAAACCCCAGCAGATGGCAGCAGGAGATCAACCCACAGGGCTTAGAGCACCTTTCCACATCTCATCTGTTGCAGAGATGCTGTCATCTGAGAGCCAGGGCCGTGAGACAAAGGTACTCACTACAACAGCGATTAGTGTGCAAACTTTCGCACAAGGACATGCTGTTGCACAATGCATTTTTTAGAAGGTGTTGAAAGCAGGTGAAACAGTGATTCCTACGTGGGTATGTGCAGAAGTGGATACCTGCGTAGCCACTGCTTTGTTTGCAGCCACAAGGGAACTCTCAGTAATGTCACTGATGGATGTTTCAAAAGATAGGCACAGTGGGTGCAAGAAACACTCAAGATTAAAGTCTGCTCTAGACCACACAGATAGAATTAAAAAATGACAATTGCACTTAGCCCTATGAAGTACCTCTATATGCGGTTCCCAGGCTAAGAGCCCCAGCCTGCAGCTGGGAAGCCAGATCACAAGGAGTGACAATGCTGCAGGGCTCAGGCAGAATGCAACTGTTATGGCTGCATGGTCCACAGCTCCCAGTGGCTCACTGTCGTTTGGTGGCATTCTCTTTGGGTGACATTTTGCATGAGGCAGTTCTCATCTCCCACTACTTGCTCACTCCTCCAAACCACCCACCCAGTTAAATGAAGGTTACTTGTAATTTCAATCTGTTTTCAGTTCCAATCCCCCAGGCAGTTCTGCTTCTCTCCAGGCAAAACCTCCACGACTTTTGAGTCAGCAGTGTAAGAAAATGGAACAAACCCAACCAGAACTGAATAGCGAGGCAACATCTGCACCACAAGTAAGAGCTGAGACCACAAACTGCTGCAACTGAGGATTTGCAATAGATTCCCAATTGGTGCTGTGGTTTTAAGGAGGGCAGCTGTGAGTGTTAAGCCCCAAATGTCATTATAGAATTATGAGATAAATATTTCTGAGAGAGGAGTTAAATTCCAAGCTCTGGAATCCTTTCTAAAACTTTAAGGGGAAAAAACCCACCATCACTGCCATCAAATACCATTATGGTGTTTGGGTTAACAATTACTTAAAGATGAATTAAAATCAAAAACTGCAAACAATGTACCTCATTTTGAAAAAATACTGTTCATATTAGGCCACTGGTTCCATTCTTCACAAATATTTGATAGCTCACCAAAAAAAGCATATAATTTTTCTTAGTCATCTAGTCTAAATCTAGAATTACCACAGTATTTCCAAGGAGCACTCAGTATTCACATCTGGGCAGGTGGCAAAAGATTTGCCTACTACTGCAAATTGTTATTTCTCATGAAGAAAGAAAACCAAATAAGCACAGGTTTCCTGACTGTGACAGTAGTTTGTGTGCAGAATAGACTTGCTTTGTGATTTCAGAATCAGAAAATAAAGATGACAGCAATTTCCTGCGTAGCATGCAGTGTAGTTGTTCTGTAGCAAGGGTTTAATTTACTATTTACATTTACCATGATGTAAGAAAAATGCCCTAGTTTATTTGTAACTTCACTAACAAAGATGCTGATTCCCTTAAATGAATTTGTATTAAATATTATTAGCCAGCGATGCAAGCATCTAGAACTTCATTTGAACAGGAGCTGAGGAGACAGCAGCAGGCAGCACTTTCTCCCTCATGTCTGAAAATAACCTCAACATTTAGAAACTGAGGAGAAATTACATAGCCAGACAATTTTAGACAGAAAATAAAGCAATGAAAACCCAGCAGAGATTAATTAGCAGCCAACCCCTGTATAGCACAGAGAAAGCATGCCTAGTCACCTGGTGGTATTGCACTTTTTGCTTGGTCAGGTATAGCTGCACTGAGAACAATAATGTCACTGTGGGTAACAGGGACAGATACTTTTCAGAAAAAGAAAGCAACCCAGAAGTTGCAAACTGGATGTTGAAGTCTGCAACGCAGGAGAAGTTACTAAGAAACAGTATTTTGAAACGGAAATGGATGCTGTTAACAACTCCCTACAAAAGTTTTTAATGGGAACCTAGATGGGAAATTCAGGTAGATGACGTACTGAAAGATACGCCTGAATTTATGACCATGCTGGCTACCCAGTGAACGAAAAAAGCATTAGGAACAAGATTTTGGTCATTTATTTTCTTAGGTTTTCCATGTCCAATGAAGCTGGACTGTCACCAACACCTACAGCGAATACTGGCTTAGAATGAACATGAAACCCCTAACTCCCACACACATCTCGAAACTGAGACCTCACAGCTCACTCATGAGAAGAGGGCTTAATGGTTTAATTAATCTCAGGCACCCTCAGGACTTGTAGCCATCAGTAGAGAGACTCAAATAAGAAACACAGATGCAAAGGTATAGCCCAAACGACACGCAATGTCAGGCCAAATTAGTCCACAATTTCCTTTTAAAATATCTGTATTACTACAATAGTTGGGGAAAAAAAAAGAAAAAAGGCTGGACTTGCTAAGATGGAAGTACACAGCAGGGATCTACTATGCTACAGGCAGAATATATTCAGGAACAGATCATGACAGCAAAGACAGATAGGCAGGCATAGAAATGAATCATAAATGTAACAGAAGAATTCATGTGAGGTGTTTTGCTCTACACATCTAATAACCACTATACATCTAATAGTTAGGGCAGTGACTAAACCAAACTCGATTAATCTTGTCCAACTTCTGGTGCTTAGTGATGAACCTTGTGTCAGAAGCACAGCCTTCCAGGCTCCCTCAAGCTGATGCGGAGAGACACGTACATTCAAGTGGTAAATCACATCACAGGAGTAAAAAAACTTTTTTGTTCTCTTGTGGCTTAAGTGGGAGTTGCGAGTGACTATTTCTAGCTGAAGTCATGCTAGACAGGATAAATTTGCACCTCCTTACATTCAAAGTGATCGTGATAGTGACTGTCACACTTAAGTCTCAGAAGAAAAAACCTTAACATTTTCTTGCCATTTGCTCCATATCTTGCTTCTATTTCTTCCTCCTTCTCAGCTCCCATGACCCACACACCTCTGCCACACAGATTAGAAATTGAGTCATTTTATAAATGAATGGAATGCAGTGCTACAGACTAAGGGATGAGTGGCTGGAGAGCAGCCTGGCAGAGTGGGACCTGGGAGTACTGGTTGACAACTGGTTGAACGTCAGACAGCAGTGTGCACAGATGGCATGAAAGGCCAATGACATCCTGGCTTGTATCAGGAATAGTGTGGCCAGAAGGACTAGGGACACAATTCTTCCTCAGTACTAAGCACTGGTGAGGCCTCACCTAGAGTACTGGGGGCAGTTCTGGGCCCCTCACTTCAAGAAAAATGTTGAGGTGCTGGAGTGGGTCCAGAGGAGTAATGAGGCTGATGAAGGGACTAAAGGGAAAGTCTTATGAGGAGAGGCTGAGGGAGCTGGGGTTGTTTAACCTGGGGAAGAGGAGACTCTGGGGGGACCTTATTGCTCTCTATAAATACCTGAAGGGAAGTTGTAGACAGGTGGAGGCCGGGCTCTTCTCCCAAGCAACTATCAGTAGGACAGGAAGGCAGGGCCTAAAGCTGTGCGAAGGAGGTTTAGGTTGGATGTTAAGAACAACTTCCTTACAGGACGGGTGATTAGATATTGGAATGGACTGCCCAGGTAGGTGGTGGAGTCACCATCCCTGGAGGTGTTTACAAAAACACTGAATGTAGCACTTAGTGGCATGGTCTAGGTGATTGTAGTGATGTCAGGTCATAGGCTGGACTTGATGATCTCAGAGGTCTTTTCCAGACTCAATAATTCTGCAATTCTGTGATTCTGAATAGAAGACACAAATACATTACCCAGCCAACTTCTCCCCAGGTACTAGAACACTTCAAACCTACATGTATTTGAATTGGGTAACATCTTTGTACAGCTTCTTAACCAAATGGATTGTACATGTTATATAAATCCTTTAACACAGATCCACTTAATTTTGAATGTGACGTGAGCCAATCTAGTCAGCATCTTTCATTTCTTTCCCTCTTTTACAAAGGAATATTTTTTTTATGTGTTATTGTTTCAACCCCACTCCTGCCTGGTCTACTCAAGAAAAGCTAGAACAGGAGAAGAAGGGAAAGAACTGGAAAGTTAGGGTTCACAGGTGAAGGGTCTGGTAGACAGTGAAGGATAACAAAACCATCACATTTAGCACATGGCTTCATTATTTTCTTTTTTGTGTATCAAAACAGAGTTTAACAAAATAAATCTCAAACATGAAATCCTTCAAATCTACAAATTTTTTCAGTTATAAAGGAAATTGATTTTGGGTGTGTTGCAATGATGACCGAGCTCCTAATGTGAATAATGTGTGCATTTAATACTAATTCCATGAAACAAGCTCATTCCATGAATACACAATAGTAACTACTGAAAATGGTTACATTAGAGGAGTACCTACCACTGGCTGTTTGGTTATGTCCACCAGGTCTTTAATGTTGTAATACTGATGTTTCTCAAAGGCTGAGAAAAGCATGTCCAACACTTGCTGTTTATCAGCTCGAGCTCGTTTTCCATCTTCTTTCTTCTTCTTCTCATATTCAATCTACCGGATACAAAACATGTTTTAAAGATATTCATATGTAACACTGTAATTCTCAGTGCTCAAAATTAGGATGTAAAAAAACCTCTTCTCTTTAGTAAAACACTGTTCAATGACTCAGTGCTTTTCAGCTGGAAAAACATCTTTTGAGTGCTCAAATGTTCTTTTAGGAACATGAACTAAACATTTGTCCTCAGCACAATAAGCTTTTCAGATACGTGCGTGATGTGCCCAAACCTGGAGAGAGATTGATGTTAGTTAATTGGTTAATAGTTAACTCATGTTAGGAATTCAAACTGGCACACGATTTCAACTGCACCTTTGTTGATACCAGTTTCTAAAGTATAATGACAAGCATAAAACAATCTGCTAATTGTCATAGTTAGGAAAATCCACAGACCAATGTGGCTTCACCCACAATCCTAAGAGTGACCTGCTCAAAGGATGCTTAAATGGTCCTTGGACACTGCCTCATCTGCTCCAACAACAGCACTCCAAACAACCACTCTGTCCACATAAACCTCATCTTCAGCAAGCAGAAGACACACTTTGAGGACATGAATAGTGTCTCTTCAGTAGAAACCTAAGTAACACACACAAAGTTATAGTAGTAAAAAAAAACCTGTTCCACGCAAGCAGAGCATCCTTGTTTGCAGAAACTTTTATAATCTCAAAAAAACCTCCTGCACTTCCTAATTCATCACCAGAAGACTGGCACAGACCAGCACACCCAAACAAACCCAAATCACTACAGAGTACCAACCACAACAGCTGCCAGCACATCGTCCTATCCACCTCCCAAACCACCCCTGATAATAGAAAACCACCAAGCATCTTGGAACCAAGAAAGGTGATACAGAATCATGGCATCATTTTAGTTGAAAGAGACCTTTAAGATCATCAAGCCCAAGGTAACATAATTCATTTAATCATCAAGAGCTCTCAGGCAGACTGTGTGGGTGCATCTGAAGCAGCACAACACACAGCAGAAGATATGCATGTGATCCATAAGAGACACGCGCCCGGCTGCCAGTGGGATGATTTTATATGGGAGTTGTTCTGCTTCTGATGTCTCATACCTGATCCTCAAAAGAAAGATCTTCAGAGAAGCAGCTAGAAATGAAAATTCACACTTCTAATGGGTACTGAAAGTCTTCTTTTAAAGAAGATAATTTTATGGTACAATTTATTTTTTCTTACATTTACTTGCCAGCAAACTCCTTCCTCCTGAGTGAGAACAGCCTATCTCTTGATCGCTGTCCCATAGTGACTAAAGGCTATTACTACCTTTGCTGTTGCTCACAGGTCTCTGGATAGTCAACTTTCTCTTTCAAACCCTGAAACAGATGTACAGCATTAAATTGAAAGCAGAGGAACTGTTCTCAGCCTGTAGCTTGAAGTCTGTTGCTGCAGCTTAAAACCTAATACAGGGTTGGACAACAAAACATTGATCTGCTTTTCCAACTGTGTATTAGTGTTATAAAAGACATAACCTCTTTATACAAACCCATGTTTTTATCTACTAGTACACTTTGGTGTGATTATTTAACTCTTTACCTTCAGCATTTAAAAAAAATATTTTCGTATTTTCAACTCCGTAATAGCTTTGCAACAAAAGCAAACTGTGGCATCAAGTAAAACAGCTTTTCAGTACTTCACCCCTAGGAGCTGGACTAGGTGATCTTCAGGGGTCCCATCTACTGGTCCTTACCATTCTGTGACTGATCTTGGTTGCCATGATCTGCAGCAGAACTGCTACGCCACAGAGATAGAGTAGGAACATAAATCTAGGACATTGACCTTCCTATAAACAACAGTATGGCAAAACACTTGCTGCTTCTGAAAGGGCAACAGACAAATGATTAGGAGCCTCTATTGACCTTGAAAAGGTTTTAATTGTAAGCTTTTGGGAGCCCTGTTGTGGATTCAGTTTCTGACTCACTATGCAGGATGACATGAGCAGACTGCATCTAGAGTAAACACACGAAGTAGAATTGCAATGGCAGTGATACATATATGAACAAGTCTACTTGTCTTTAAAGAAGCTTAAAGCTGTAAACACAAAATACAGCCAGGATCCATTAATACCGTAGAAAATTATGACACTATAACATAAGCTGAACTCTTTATCAAGCAGCATGGCCAGGGTGTGCTCACAGGTTATGTGCCTCTCTTGGTGGTAACTCCACCAACAAAGCAGTTGGCAAGATCTCTGCATACACTCATATAGTCACAGATGCATTGGAGAAGCTGGACAAATCTCATTCATCTAAAAGTCTAGTATGATCTACAGCACCATTCCCTGGAACATGAGCAAGGTTTTCAGTATGGGGCATCTTAAGATGGGAATGGGAAGTGGGAGCAGACTGGCCCCTCGCTGCACGAAAAGTAGGATAAAGTACAGGATGTACGAGAGTGCTACTTGCAAGATAAGCAACACACTAAATCAACTGATTGCCAAAAAGGTCTTTGTGTCTGATCGTCAACTGTTCTGACACTAGCCAGTTTGTAGCATTAAAAATGCTTTTAATTTACACCTGGCTTAAGTCAGAACTTTCTAAAATACATGATGAACACATTACATCTTTTCTGCCAGAGAAACCATCTCTCCAGAGCAATGATCTACTACCACAGACTTGTGCTAACTCAGGCAATGGTGTTGGGACTCACTGCAAAGACATGGGTACATCTTGAGGACAATGAAATATGCAGGGTTTAAGATGTGCACTTAAAATTTATTTTGGTCTTACAAAAATAGCAATAATGTCACATACCAGACTAGAGTTGATACCTCATCCTAGCGCTGAAAAGCACTTATGGTGAGAATCCCATTGCTCTGCACGTTCTGGAAAACTCATTTCCATCTATGAAAACAGTTTTATTGTCCACTTTCTAATATCATTTGTATTTGAGAATAGCTTCTCTGCTTTGAAAGCTAGAGAGAGTCAAAGGGAAAACCCATTGTCACATATGTAATGAGACTGACAATGATTCAAATAAATTAATAAGTAACACTGTCATGAAGTATATCAGTATCATCACTCTACATGGAATGAAAACAAGGTAGAGAAAACACCAAGCATGCACAAGGTTGTGTGTAAGTGGCAGTAAGTACCACAAAACATTGTGTTTTCAGAAGAAAATGCACAAATGACAGCGACCCAAACATTAATAAAAATAATCTACAACCACCTTTTGGTCCTCTTTGAAAACTGCTCTTGTTACTATCCCGTTGGTAGTTCACAGTCAAATAAAAGAATTACCCTCCTGTAGCACACTGTACCACATGTGAACGAAAGCATGACTACAGCTTTATGGAGTTCTCTTAACAAATAAAGACATTAACTCCATATTCTCCTGGAAGCAGAGTTTTGTGATTAGCCACTGCAGTCAACTGCAATGAGCTTTCTCGAGCCCATGTTTTCAACTTTTTTAGAGTTAGGGATCCACAGAATTTTCCAGCTTTTCTGTGCTGCTGATCAAGTCACAGATGATATTAGTGAACAACCTCTACTGGATTATCCAGCCTTAATTTTTTTGCCAGAAAAGCACTCAACACTTTAGAGGTCAAATCCAGAAGACAGTAGGAGAGATTAAGTCATGTCTATTTGCTAATGCTTGACTGAGTTCTGGGTTCACAGAATGGTTTGGGTTGGAAGGGACCTTAAAGATCACTGAGTTCCAACATACACACCTGAGGTCCTTTCTCAGTGCAAAGACACACACATGTCTTTCTGATGTTAGCACCTTTTCTGTGACTCAAAAATAAAGCAGTTGAAAGATGTGGTGGAAGAGATACCAACTCCCAGTTACAGACTGCAAGACTGCCACAGCACAGCTATTATACCTGTTCTTAACAACCCCTCTGCAACCTTCTACCTCTCCAAACAGTAAAACCAAAGTGAACAAGAACAGAAACAACAACAAACTGCAAACTACTCAGGTCAAGCTGAAGCAATGGAAGAAGCTTATCTGCTCATTTTCTGTTTTGTTTTTTTTTTCTCCCCCTGTATTTTTGGTTTGGTTTTAAGGAGCAAGAACAAGAGAGGGGAATAACAGAGTTAACAGAAGAATAACTAGAGTTATTCCTTCTGTACATGGCAGAGCTAATGGGAATAATGAGTAAGTAATGCATGTAATGGGAAAAGCTACTGGGCCTGTTAAGACAATCTCTGAGAACAACAACAGAAAATCCATGGTACTGTTTGTACCTCTTCAGATGACGTTTAGTGAGAAAACGCGCTTAGCTAGCAACTAGCTGCAACTCTCAACATGTGAAGAAAAAAAACCTCTGCTCGCCTTAAAATGGGTGCTTCCTACACAAAGAAGCAAAGTGACAATAAGGAAATTCTCCGTGTTGACTGAGAATAAAATCCTAATTATACGAGTAACAGTCTGGAAAAGAACATGAAGTTGTCTTTTTAACAAAAGCACAATGGCTTTTTTTGCTAGTAAATTGTCATGCTCAGCATTCTTCTTTCTCTATTGTTTAGTGCTCTGGAGCACTCCCCTCAGCAGGAGCTTCTATTTTATGTTCTCTGGAGGAGATAAAGTAAATCGAAGAGGAGTGCTTGTATTTCCTATACAAATGCAATGTGAATATTCTAATATTCTAAATTCATTAATGTAGAAAATCAACATCCACAGAAAACCAAATACCAAACCCTCTCTTTGTTGAAAATTTATTTGCAGCTGGTATTCCAGTTGCCCACATTTTAATTAGCAACACTCCAGCATTCCCTCCAACTTCAGCAACAGCTCCCACTGTTGTCTAAAAACACAGAGCATGTTGTGAAGTGCTATTTAAAAAAAAAGCACAGTGACTATTGCTGTTTCCTTCTTTTTGTCTTGTGAATACAAGCTACAAAGCTGCTTTTTATTGTTTTCCCTTCGTGTTTTCTTTGCAAACAGGATGTCTTATGCAGTGAGCTTTAGCACTTTTGAAAGTCATAGTACAGAACCTACCTACACTATAAACAAGTCAGATTTCTTTAGAACTGTGTGTGTTTTATATTTAAAAAACATTAAAATGCAACTTGATTTTCAGGAAGGACCATTTTAGAACAAGCTGCCAAGAGCAGAATTTGTGAGTTTGTCCCTTAGAAATCAATTTCTCTTTGTTTACCTTCCCAGGATGTTGCAAAGCTTGCTAAAAAGCTACCAAAACGGCTCCTTGAAGGTATCATTCATCCTGAAGCTGATGTGTTACACCAGTACAAAGGTGACAGAGAAATCAGACTAAATCTAAAGTTTCATCTGAAGATGTTTGAATAAAGTCTGAAAGGTTTTCCCATCCCATAGCACAGGATAGCAGAAAGAGGGGAGAAGCCTCTGAAGGAGTAAACCAGCACCCCTGGAAAATATTCCTGCTGTGTTATGAAAAACAATTAAGTTGCAGAAATATTCCAGCTGCAAGCATATTAACATTACAACCTTGTTAACACCTGCAATATTTACAGACATACAGAACATGAAGGTCCCTTTCCCAAAGAAGGGAAAGCTCAGTTACAGTCCTGGCAGACAATCTAAATGAGAACTTCTTCTAATCAAAAGGTGGACAAAATACAATTTCTTGCAAAAAAAAATACTGACTTCCCAGACCTCGTATCCAACCAAGCTACTGCTGTCTCCCATTGACACATAATTTATCTATTCTCTCCTCATTCCTGGTGTATGTTCATTTATGGACACACCAGGCAGCCATACTTAAGCCCCATTCTGTATCATACCTTCCTTCAGGAAATGTTACCCCTCTCTCTCTTTTTTAGTAGACATTCCTAGAAACATCCCTGAAGATGACTGAATGTATCAGCAGTTGTACATTCTTTTCTTACTTACTGTTAAGAGTTCCCGACAGAGGCTGCCATACGATAACAAGCAACATGGTAAGTTTTACAAAAACAACTGCTGCTTGAAAACAGCAGAGAAATTTAACCAAGAAGTTAAAAAAGTTCATGGACTAGTTCTCCCAGTTGCAAGTCCTTTCAGCCATCTAATCTGAACCTTAATAAAAGACATAATGAAAAGCAAGATTTAGAAAGTTGTTGTGCCTGTGCCTTCAGAATCAGTGCAAGGCTGAGAGCGACTCAAGTACAAGGATGTCCTAATAGGGTTTTCCCATCAGAACAAGTTTAAGGAGGACATGAGAAGTAAACACCTCACCACCGGATTTCCATTAACATGGACAGCTACGTAATCAACAAAACCATTACAATTAGGACACAAGGTAATCATAACCTTTAAGAGGCCTGGTTATACCACCTTAAGTTCACACAAGGCTTAAACTGACAGCAGTTTCCACCTAGAATAACAAATCAAAAATCATACTGTTATAATAGTATCAGGGCCATATGGAAATGGCACAGAATCTCACTAAAAAGAAAAGCTGCACAGCATGGTAGTTTATGCCAGAATTAAAGGGGGAGAGTAAAAGTATCATCATAAACCAATATCCTCATACACAATCGCATTTGCATAGCAGGATATACCAGTGTGACTATTTTGGTTAAATGTCATTCCCTTAGCTGAAATAGTTATATTGGTTTGATCTTCTATGTATAGATCAGTCTTTGAACAGCAACTTCGACAAAACAGTACCATGAAAGAGAAATGATTATTTTTGGTTCTGTGGAAAAAGACTGCCTTTCAGTTAATGCTTAAATATCATCCAGTATATTGTCATTTGTTTTATGTAAACAAAATCCTAATAAAAAGTGTAAAAGTTTAAATGATTAACACAGTGACTCATTTTCAGTGTGACTTATCATTTTTCACATTCAACAGTAACAGTGATCACATATGCATACATACAAATTACTCAAAGAGGATCTTTAAGAAAAAGGACATTATAGTTTGTATGTACATCAAGTGATTTGGAACAGCAGTGTGGGCGTGAATATTGACAAAGCCAATGATGTAAATAACATGTACTATGAAGGTATGAAACTGTGAAAAATAATCAGCTGTTATTCTTTTCTACTTGTCAGTTCCAGAACTGAAAATTAATGATTCTTTTCAAGTCGTTTACCCACCTCCATATGATACTTGGCTCAAAGAAGTGCTACCACCTCTCACAGCACAAAGCCAAAACCGCCTTTTATTCCCAAGCTATTTTTTTTTTAAAAGCCTGGAGGAAGACTGTAATAAAGTCCCTAGAAAAGGCTTGGGTAGAGGCGGTCTGCAGTCCCATCAGGTAACATGAAAGACTCTGAACTGGCAGACCTTAGCTCCACGGGTGATAGTAGTCTTGAGACAGAAGACAAAATCGGGAGAAACCAGATGAAAAGGAGCATTTCCAAAGACAGTGGTCAATTGTGAGTGAAAGAGCTGCAGGACAGCAGCAGAGCAATTCTGCAGTCCTGAGCCAGACTCTTCCTGAGGAGCAGAAAAAGGGGAAATACTGAAAGCTACTTACATTATATTGATGATTAGCTACTGGCTTGTAGTTTGTGGTTACGGCTTTGTCTAGCTGCTGTGAAAGCCTTACAGGTTTGGAAGATTCCTCTATCTGTAATCTGAAAAAGAAAAAATAAAAATAATTAATGACAAGTTCAGACAAACATACAGTCAAGTGAACTCTGCAACAATCTGCAAGTACCAGCCCTTATCCGAGGTCAGCTACATTCTTCTGAATTCAGGTTTTCCTATTCTGTTTTTGCTTGAGGAAAAGGAAATTTATTAAGACACTATATGCTGCAGAAGAAACAAACTCTGAAAACCAAGCAACTGTGAAGAGCCTAAAAACCGTATCTGAACACAGATTTTACTCCAGAAGCCTGACACTCAAGTGGAAGAAAAGCCTTTCTCTTAAGAAACACCAAAACCAATCAAAATGAATCCAGCATCTCTCAAACTACTCATCTGAGGCTAAAAACCCTTTTGATTCACCTCTGCTGATTCCCAGAGCAGAGCAAAGATCAGACTTCATGACCATCTCTTAGACACTTTAATGTAAAAATATAAGTTTTGGTGACCTTTCTGTTGGCATTAACAGAGCCCACACTACTATTTTATGAGCACTTTCAAAAACATAAAGACTGAGAAATCCGCATAGGTTCAGACCAACAAACAACCAAGTCTCAAACATTCAGTCTCGAACAGCAGATGACCTTAAGTCATCTCCAGGAAAGACTCTAAGAGGGTCAGAGGTTGAATACATTTTGTTAAGCTCCTCCCTATGTAATCTAAACATTTTGTATGATGATGTAGGAGGAGTGCTCTGCTTACTTCAGGTTTAGCACTTGAGAAGTACTCCTTGAAATGAAGAGGCAAGAAACACAGCTTTAGGAATGTACAGGACAAAGTTCCATTTCCAGAGTTGTATCTTACAGGCAGAAGGCTCAATTTCCTCTATACGCAATCTAAGACTTTCAGATCAATAACTGTACACCGATGTTTGCTCCTTTCCAATGACAAATTAATATGGTGGTGACTTCAGTGCAAATAATGACTATTTGTGTTTACTAATGTAAAACATCAACGTAACAAAACACTCTATTTTAAAAAACACTGTGTTTAAGATCTACTTTTTGCTCATAGACATGTAACATACAACCACAACCCTAAATTTCAATTCAATGTGCGTCCAATTTGACACCTGAACAACCTAAATACACGACATTTGAAGAAAGCTTTAAATTAAGAAATAATTCCTCTAGTTTTAACTACTGGAAACAAAGCCAATCATCCTTTAGCACTAGTATAGCTGGACAGTAGTTGCCAGCAGTTTTATGTCATACTTATAAACAGACATACATATAAACAGACTTTCTCTTGAATTGTTGTAGACTTGTCATTTTTCCTATAGTTTTAATTACTCTTAAGTGGTCACTGCTTTTTAGTCTACAATCCTAAATCAGTAGAAAGTACATCCATGACTTTTTCTGTCAAAATGTAACATGTTTTTCCTTAGCTTGAAGGCAAATCCATTGCAAGATAAACAATCAGTGAACATTTTTAACCACGGTTCCAGCAAATAAAAATAGAAAGTTTTGTCACAAGTTTAACTTTTGTCCTTCAATCTAATTAAATAATTTTTAAGATTTTATTTAGACCTGGTTACCAAAGATCTTCTAAACTTACATTTCACAGAGAGGCACAGGCTAAAGCTTGACACCTTTTCTTTGTTTCTTTTCTCTACTTCTTCACTGATTTTTGTCATTATTACTTTTAAATAGTTTGGCTTTAATTATTATTATTATTTTAAATATGGTTTTCTGCAGTTTTCCCCCATTTTTCTAATTGCTTTAACTTGTGGATTTCTCCAGTCCTTCCTTTTACCCAGTGTGGCTACTTTTCATCTTGCATCTTACCTCTCATACTTTTCCTTTATATAGAGGACATTTCCTACTCAACCTTTTTATTGATATTGCTTCTGGTCATGAAATAGGGGCTCATAGAGGTGAACTGGAAATTCTTGCCTCTCCTTTCACCTGCAATGCCATTGCACCACCTTCACGTAGCCCAAATTTAGATATCTGATTTATGACATTGTTCCCAAGTCGTCCTCATTACAGCTGCAGCATAGGTAAGCAACAGACAAGGTTCATAATAGTACTAAAATATATCAGATGGTCTCCTATATTCAGGAAGCACTACGCCTAGAACAGCGGCCTTTCTCCATGACTAAATCCTCCTTGCACCAGGCTTCATAGCTTACTCTTTAAAACGTAAATTTACAATATCCTCCATTTCTTCTGGAAGACAGCCAAAGAACATTAGTCATTCAATGACAAGATGCCAGAACACTGAAAATATGGAGTGAACACTTCAGACTGTCCTCGGAAGGAAAAGCTTTAGAACAGTGATACCAATCCCCTTCCAGCTTCTTAATAAATTAGGTATCTAAGTGAGCAAACAATTGATAGTTCTTAAGCCTAGAGCCTGTAATGAACTTGAGACACCATTCAGTGTTACAGTTCTCTTCTGGTTCTGGCACTTTAAAATCACAATAAAGGAAATTTCAATCCCCATTTCAGTACAGCTTCCGTGAATTAATCTCTTTTTTTAATATAAGAACACTAGCAATTTCTTTCTTAACATTTTTCACTTGCCATGCAGCTTATATGTTTCAGATCTTCTATTTTAACCTGATAATTTTCAAGCCAGCAAAAACCCAAATGTGTAGGAGAACTAGCACATCGCTCAGAGGCCTCCACAGATTGATGTCAGTGAATTCATGTTCAGCCTGTAAAGTTCCCCAGCACCTAATCTTGAAAGCATATGAAAACTTCTTGCCTGCTTAGAAAAGGGAATGGAAGCCCGCTATGTGAAAACTGAAATGGACAATCTAAGTTTGTTAGTTAAAGGTCAGAAGACTTCAGAAAGGTCTACAGATTCCAAGTAACAAATGCAGCAGCTACAGATTGATGTATCTCTGACAATTCTTCCAGAGATACCTGTGTTGTAAGTAAAGACTTGGTGCCAAATCTTTCCAAATTATGACCCACAGATCTCAGATGGTCTTCAGAAAACTGGGTAACAGTACAATGTTAACTTCTTTTCCTGTTTCTAGTTGATAAATTGCTGTAGTGAGAACTAAAAATATATGACATTCCCGGTATTACTTTTTAATACAAGAAGTTACAGCAGTTGCCACATGCCAGTATGGAAATCTAAATGGTAGGCACCATGACTCAGGAGGCAAACCTTTTTATTAATATTCTACAGGTGCATCTTGCTCCTCTCCCTAATGGCCATGGCCTTCTAATTTTTCTGCTGCTTTCAAGATCTCCTGCAAAAAGACAGCAACCTCAGGCTGCCATCCTTTCACTGGGCTTCCCTAGGGAATGTGGCCACAAAAGCGTGTATGCAACAGCTGCTGCACACCTGGAGTCAGCCTCCCCAAACTGTACAAATCCTGGTAAAGAGCTTGACAGACGTGCTATAAACCACAAATTAGCAAATGGTTAATGTGTAGACAAAGCACTGAAATTTACTTAGTGTATTACAAAGAGTAAAGACAAATAGCCTACAATCATTTTGTCCAAATAAATTACTGGTTCAGACACTGTTTGCAGGGAAATACGGTGTGGACAGTTTTGTCTTTTTTGTTTTGTTCTTAAAACCATGCCATAATTATTCTGTATTCAGGAAGTAGTATGTCTGGATGAGTACAACTGACTTTTTAAATCTGCATAGCTGTTGTCTGAAAGAAGAGGATGGAATATGTATTTATGAATTCTAGTAGTTATGCACTCAACGTTTTTAACAAAAGCTATGAGCTGGGCAATATACAAGCCTTCTGGATTGATGCTTTGGTGTATTACAGATAGAATGACTTTTAAAAGGTCATTTCTTAGAACTTAAAAAAGCACTATTAAACTCAAATATTTTTTATAAATATATTTGAACCCTTTCAAGCAGGATTTTCTCAGAGTGCATCTGCTGAATCTTAATTGAAACTGTTAGAAGAAATAAAGGAAAAAACCCCTCTGAGTCACTTGTCACTGGTGACACTGATTTAAATAAGCAATGGCTTTTTACCTGTTACTCTTTATTAGTATTTGCAAGATGGTGCCAGTTAAAAGCCTTAGCTATGGCTCAGAACCGTACACAACTCTCCAAGGAGTTAAACTTTCCACTTGACTCTTGCTGAAATAGCCAGTGCCACAATTCATGCTAATATCTGGCCTAAAAAAAAAATAAAAAGAGAAGGCAGAATTTTCCCCCCACTGAATTGCCGATAAATTAGCGATGAAGCACTCATCAGCCTGCACGCTGTGGCTTTCTTTCCTGCCTGCAAGATCAAATATAGCTTTTCTGCCTTGAAATACAGCAAGCAACCACCATGGCATTGAATTCACCATGGTCATTTCCCAGCAAACCACATTTTACACTGCAACTGTGATTTGTCATTCTGCCTACAGTTGAATAAGGGGAAAAACACTCAAACTGTCTGGAAATAATTCCATAGGACTTGTCAACAAGCAGCAGGCTCATAAAAGGAGACAGATGAAGGCAATATGTACATTCCTAGGAGGAATTTAAATATATATATCTGGACAGCAATAAAACCCAATCCTTTAGAATAGATTATTTCGAGTGATTAATCTTCTGTCAGAAAACAAATGTTTCAAAGATTAGAAGCAGGCATTAATCACAAAAACTAAGGCTTGGATTCTTGACAGTTCTTAAGAAATTATTGAACAGATGGGACTGAAAAGTTTCAATACCTTTCTGTGCTTAGCTGATTTTACACAGGACACCAGTAAAGAGCCAACCTTACTGATGCAAGAAAAGAGAGGTGGTATTTCTCTGCAGGATCACCTAAGAGAAATGCCCTGGGTAAAAAAGACTCACTGCTGAAAGCTTTAGAGGGAAGAAACACAAACTCTCCAGGTCTGTGTTTTGCAGAGGTTTGAGTTGTTGAGTTTTTTTGAGTCCTTGCAGAGGCTTCCACTCTGGTACAACTCTACTTGAATCAGGCACATGAATGAGGCACAAGTATTACGAAACTCATACGGGCAATGAAATGTTTTCTTTGCTTCCCTATTTTACTAAGCATCCTAAATATTACAGATTTATACTACAAAAATCTCAACCAATACAAGCTCTTAAATGTATAGCTTCATACCGACTTCTCTTGTGTTCATGTGGTCTACCACATCTTGATGAAGTTCAGGTAGTAGCACCTTTCCTGACTTTTCTTCCAAGCAAGAATGTTAGTAATGTAAGAAGTAAGCAGATGACGGGCATGAGATGAAAACTCCTATGAGATGTTGAAACTTGAAGTTTTTGTAATTCTGTGAGAACTACAGGAACTTGGCACCCTGTGAGGCACATTCTGCTAAAACAATCCATAGCAATGCACAACCACAAACAACATACGAAATTATTGGAATGACCACAGTGGTAAAAATACACATTATCTAATACTAATGATGACAATCTGTTGCCACACAAAACCACCTGGCATATATTCTCAAAGATAAGAACTAGCAATATGCAAAATCATCAAGTTGTGTTTCATTGTAAGAAGTTCTGCTGTCTCACGTTAAATGGAGGCAGATAACTGCAGCCCACAGCATGGATGAATCTATTTCTCTCCTTCAGATGCTGAGTGTTACTGCAGCACATACACCCAGTCAAAACAAAGTGATTCTGTTCTCATTTATGAAGACTAGCAGACAGAAAGAGGGTAAGACGAATGGAAATGGCTTTAAGAAGTGCATTTGTCACAGAGTTAAATAATGAAATGTTTCAGATTATTAATACATGGTTTAGAACTCATTTTAAGTCCTGAAATCCTGGAATGTCAAGAAAAGTGCTGCAATTATTCTGTGTTCAGGAAACCTATTAGGTTTTTCTGAAGTTGACATCTTCAACTATGTATGCTCAAGGCTGAGCAATGAATCACATAAAAATAAGATACTTTCATGTCTAATATTGAGACATGCACCACAATTGTAACTCAACACTCCAACTCTACCTATGTTTCTTCAATACAGAACAATGAGGTTACATAAATGGTAATTGAACAATAAATAATAATCTCTTATGTATTTGATTTTCTGATTTGATAAATGGCAATGATTGATTAAAAATGCTAAGTTCCACTTAAACATTCCAAGCAATTGATACTTTTCTGAGGATAAATAATGTAAAGATAAAATAAGGCAAACTTCAGCATTGTAGGAGTGATGTAATTGAATAACTTTCCCTATTATTTGATACCAAACTTTAAATATTTTAAGTGATGTCTCAATGCAGTCACTATGAAGAAAATGGTAAGATGTGCTTGACATCCCAGACAATTAATTTTAATCAAGCTTGCACGTCTATGGATACTTCCTCTAAAAGTATCCTGATGCTGATGAAGTCAGTCTCTGGTAGTGCCTGGCTCATACTGGGGACAAGGTGGTGGTGCAAAATCCAAGGCTAAGACTATAAAGGAATTGTAACTCAGAAATACCTTCTATTCAATGTGACTGTTAAGTGAGGTTAGAAGTAGCCCACCTGTTAGTGAGATCATCTAGTTCCAACTGTCCTGCCATGGGCAAGGACACCTCTCGGTACACCAGGTTGCCCAAAGGCCCCATCCAACCTGGCTGTGAACACTTCCAGGAAGGGACATCCACAGCCTCCTTGAACAACCTGTTCCAGTGCCTCAGAACCCTCATACTGAGGAATTTCTTCCTAAGATCTTTTACACTGTTAAGTTTGTCTGTCCAGGTTTGTGTCTGTATGTTTTATTTGTTGCTTCTACCCTTTACTTAACATCGCTTTTTGCACTGCAAAAGGTTCCTGATCAGATACCCTTAAGGGCATAGATGTCCATTCACCCTTGTGAAGCAAAGCAACCTCTGCACCCTCCTTGCCCTTCCCAGATAGGAAGGAGTCTTCTGGATGTACTCCAGAAAAACACCAACAGAAACAAAAATAGGTTAAAAAAGTCAGTTTCCCTTCAGATTTGTTCATACACACAAAGTTCTGCAGATCTCACCTCTACCTCAGGGCTAGCTGTTCAACATCCTCTGTACAGCTGTCCATAAAACACAGGCAGATGCCTATGTCTTAAGTATCAGTCAGGAATTAATAACCAGTGAAAATGGTTCCTGGATTTGTGGGAAGCATTAGGAATCTCACAAGCCTGTTACTAATACTATAGAAAGCGAAGACTGGAGATCTAGGAAAGGTGATTCATTAACAATGTAAACAGGATAGTGGAAGTTTTTTAATTTTAAGATGAAGATTATCCTCCTGATTCATTGCCAAATGTATTCCTTCTGACAGGATCCTATAAAAAAAAATCCTTTAGGAAACATTTATACATCATCTCTTTCTCTTTTATACTACCAGATGATTGAGAAGGTAAGCTGGAAAAGAAAACAAAGACTGCGTGGTTTCAGAGGGGGGTCAGACTTCTTGTAAATGTACAAATGAGCTTAAATATATGCAAAAAACACAGTAAGAATTAAAGCAAAAGTGTAAGGAACAGTTTTATCTCCACTGTGGCTAGCTCAAGATTTTTTCTTGCTTTGTAACAAGATGTTTGGATAGCTCTTGCTCTTACAAAAAAGGCAAGTTAATTCGAAATTGACAAACAAAACCAAGCAACCGAGAAACGAAGTATTTGAAGCAGGGCTGACAAAATGCAGACTGATAAAAATGACAGCATGTCTGAAAGGTTTGAACCCTGCACTTCAAGATTTGATTTAGGCAACAACTGATACCTGTGACCTGAGATTCTTGAACAGAACTCGAAATAAGATGTGCTTAAGGTCAAGCCCTGTTCCCAGCTCTGCATGTAGTAATGCCATGTACACCTTTCTGAAAATTACGCAAGTTTGGAGTCCTACTCTTAGAGGACCATTAGGTTCTGTATTTTAGGTCCAGCCTGACTACCCTGGGTTGTCCAGTCTCCCACCAATACTAATAAGCAACTTGTTTGAAAGTGTTTTCAAACAGCTTTAAGAAAAGATTCAACTTGAATATGGTTTTTGGTTTCACAAAACTATAAATGTCAATGTCACACCTGGATGCCTGAGAAGACAGAAGAAAAAAATACGACATCCTTATGTAAAAGCCCCGACAAAACACATCTTCAAAAATGAAGTTATATTCAGGTATTATATATTTTAAAGGCAGAAATTACCATGATAATAATGAAATGATAATCTAAATTTCTTCTTTTGTACTAGTAACTAAAAAGTATCAACAGATACAATCTCAATTTTGCTACAGTACATAATTTATTGAAAAACATCTTGCCATGATTAAAAAACTCCACAAATGATGAAAAATCACCTTATGTCTATGCCTTTTTGTAATGTTTTTAAAGAACAAGTCGCCTTTCTCACTTTCATTATCAAAGATGCAGTTTTCTTTCCTTCTATTCTTTCATTTTCCTCAGTCCCCAAATTCCTTCATAATAAATGGATTTACTTCTTAGACACTATTTCAAATTAGATTTTAAAGAGGAATTTTTAATTATCAACTATTCATTATAAATAAAGTAAAAATAAATAGTAAAAACTAAAGTAAAATAAATAGACTTGTCTCAAAATCACATAATCTTCATTTTCCTGCCAAAATTAATGTGCAGTGCTTGTTGGTACTTTGAAAACAATGGTATAAAAATGGGGACTTTTAAGGCCAGGCAACACAAAGCCAAGCAATTCTTGTAGTTGCTGTCTGAAGACCCAAAAATGAGGTAACATTTTGCTAAAGAGAACAAGAAAGGAGAACTTTAGGAACAAGTCTTAGACAGGAAAACTACACCTTTACCATGTCCTGAAATGCCTAGGTCTTGAATTACTGCTAAAAAGGTAGAAAATTTACAAGCTCAGACAATTCACTCAGCAGTAAAACTGCTAACAGCTATGCAGAAGCTGGAAAGAAAGAGGCAGACTGTTTGCTACATGTCCTTAAATTAAAAAAAAACCCAACAACCCAAAGACTAAAGCCATCTCAGCTAACTCTCCCCTGTCTGAAACCTTTCCTTTCCTCCCGCAAAATGCCTTTGGGGAATTACAGCTGCCAACACTGCCTCTGATTATGTGCTCCCATCTCTGAAACTCCACTTTCCAGATACTTCACCATTCCCCTGATAGTTCTGCAAACAGCCACAGCATCTGGCTGCATTTGGGATCCTCCGGTTAAAATTTATTTACTGTTTGTGTCAATCTGGGAAACATTTGTATTGTTTCCCTAGAAAACCTAGTTGGTTCAAATCCTCTAGGTCTTTTCTCTATCTCTTCCTTCCTTAGTCTGCAACCTAAAATGAGGCTGGAAACAACTAGCAAGGGACTGCTGCAAAGCGCATTGACCAAACTGCTAGAAGAAAGCAATACTCTTGTGTTAATGACTATATGCTGTCACCAATAGCTTAGAAGGTAATCTTGAACAGTTCAGCTACTGTTAAATAGCTTGCCCGTGTGGTTACACTAAACTCCTGCATTAGCTCATGTTGAATTGACGAATTTACTCTCCCAATACTCTCTTCTGCAAGCAAAGAGAATTAAATTGTTTTTAGAACTCTGAAAACACACTTAATCCAAACAAAATCAGCCTTAAGTTAAAAAAAAAAAGGTTGCTGTGTAGGCTCAGCAGCCCTAGGAAAAAAACAAATCAAACACACAAAGTGAAAGGACCTGTCTTTTCCGTGAGTCCATGTTAAAAAGCAGTGCTGCTTATCCTCTCACTGGAAAACTTCCCAGTTTCTCTTGCAAGCTGCAGAAAACAAAGAAATGCAGCACAGTAGATTGAGGAACTGACTGAAAGGCATATCAGTTAAAGCAGAAAACAATTCTTTTTTTTATAAGTTTGATAATAATTCTTTCAGCCAACCCAGAAAACAGGCTTTTTAAAAAACATTTGATAATTGTTCTTTCAGCCAACTGCCTTTCCTCTAGCAACTGTACGGCACTAGTGCTCGACTGTAATTTTTTCTAATAGTCTCATTACAATTTACCTCCTAGTTTGCCAAACAAGTGCTCCCTCCCAGCTCCATCTCCCAGTACATTAGTACCTGCCCATCTTCACTCGAAATTGTTGCTACGACATCCTCCAGATGTTGTTTGAGTGGAGACTGTGCTCCTAGGAGCAGAGCACAGGGGTGTATGGCTGTGGCAAAACCAGAGGCAGAAACTAGCTGTTCAAAGGGAATCCAGTGAGTGGGGAGCTGCCAGGCTGCTTTGCGGCTTGGAGGTGATGGCAACAGAGAAAAGAGACACCATAGGACAACCCAGCAAAGACCTCTGCTCTCACTCACGAGGCTGCATGATGGATGGTTTTACACCAGCCCTGCATCATTCAGGGCTTGCGCCACCTTCTTCAAGGTCTAGCATTTGAAATACTGCTTCAGAGGGTAAATACAATTTTCTTAAAGCGGGTTCTGTGCATCATCTGTGCACATCACAGTGACACATGCATCACCATTAGCTCCTGATAAAAGCACTTGCTCAGTATTTTGAACTTCAGGATCTGAGGGCTGTGGCTCAAGACTAAGCTTCAAGCTCTGTTACAACTTCAAACCAACAATTCTCCAAGTCACATCAAAATATCTTTAAAAACACACCAATAAACACAAGGCACAACATGGACATGGCAAAGTTTTGAGGTAACTGAGCCCAGAAAGCATAAGATTTCATTTTGCTTTTTAAAAACATAATTTAAAAACTAATATTGCCTCTGTTTTGAGGAAAAAACAACCATAACCTTGGTAGCTCATTATCTTCTGAACACTCCCTAAAGAGCTTATTTGTTAAGACATAAACATGCACTTCTGAGCTCTGCTACATTAGTATTCTCCTCCTAATTAGGGATTTTCAGAAGAATGCCTATTACTTGTGAACAAAAAGAAACTCAGCCAAACTTTGTGAAGCCATACCTATTCTGTTATTAAATAAAAAACCCCAAAGATTTGATTATAGATTTGTCTGGCACGACAAATTCCAAAACCAGTCAATGGCTGAAGCACATTAACTTCCCTAATAGGAAGCTGGATAACTGGGTTTATCCGTAAGATCTGTGTGAAAGCAGACTCCATGCATGTGTAATTTGGTTGAGTCTGTCCTTTGCAGAAAAAAAAATTTCTTGAAAGAAGCTTCAGGACCATTATATTTTAAAGCCTGCCCTTCATAGCTTTTCTTAATTGCACCTAAGGCTGTAATTAGAAAATACAGAAGAGATGCTCCACATAAGTATCACTGGTTTGTCATAAACCTGCATGGAACGGTTAGTCAGCAATCCAAACATGAAACATAAACTACTGTAAAATTACTATTATTATTGAGAAAACAGTACCGTTTTCTACACTTTCTCACATAGCAACTAGGAAGGTATTGGTAACACGCCCTTGGGATGGCTGCTGCTGAGCAGCACTCGCACAGCCCCAAGGCTTTATCTCCAACAGCCTCCAAGGGACAGGAGGCAGCAGGTGGGCAAGAGGCTGTGAGGGGACAGAGACAGAAACATTGACCTCAGCTGACCAAGTGGGCACCCCAAACCATATGATGTCATGCTCAGAAACAAAAGATAAGAGGTGGAGAAAGGGGGCATTTGTTATGAAGGTGTCACATACTGGGGTCCTGCTTCCCACAAAGTGGCTGGACATCACCTGCTAATGGAAAATAAAGAATAAATCTCCTTTACTCTTGCTTTGCCTCCACACTCAACCTTTAGTTTCTTTCATAAAACTGCCTTTATCTTGATGCATGAGTTTTTCGTCTTATTTTCTTCCCCTGTCTTGCTGAGGACAGGGAACAAGACAGCAGCTGAGTAGGTGTCTAGTGGCCAGCCAAGGTCAACCGATCACAATTACAAATGCTGATAAATGTTTAAGTTTGTAGAAAGTTACCTCGGGATTAGACAGTTTGAGAGCTGTACATTTTTAAAATATGTTGATCGCTGATGTAAGAAGTACTCTGTACTAGTACAAACAACGCACATTCTGCTGTCTGCAGAGGATACTCAGCAGTAAATATAGGTCAGCTCTGAATGATGTGAACTGCTGTGTAGTTCTCTCTATGCTCTCCAGTGGCATAGATTATACATTTCTAAGGACAATCATGGTGTATCACAATTACTACTTTACAAAAAGGCAGGGTTTTTTTCACCTACTCATCATGCTGAAGTATTTGTACTAGTTTTTCTCACGTATTAATTACTAGTTTTGTACAAAAATATCAGCATTTCTAGGGTAACTGGGAAACAAACCACCTTTTGTGAAAGCTGTGACATTTGACAGCTAGGGAGCTCATGGACAGTGTTTAAATTGCATGAGAGAGATTGATCTTCAAATACTAGACCTTAGTCCTCCTCCTTTGGAGGAGCTGAGGACACTCAAGAGAAAAGAACTGGGATACAGAACCACTTAAAAGATGAAAACAGCTGTAGCAAATATTGAACTCTCAAAAATGCAGAGAACAGTCAAGCAGTTATTCAGAAAGGTAAGATGCCCAACATGTTTCTTCCAAACAGATGCTTTTGTTATTTCAGCAACATTTTTCAGACTACTTGGCCTATTCCACCTGACCCTCTAATTCTATTAACTCCACAAGATCCTCTGTGCAGAAGGAAATGGAGAGTAAATTACATACCATTTTCCCACCTTTAGTGCTTGCCACATCTGTACCTAGAAATGCAAACATTGGAGTTTGTGGAAAGAGCTGAGAAGAAAGCTGTCTCTGCTGGCATGTTTCTTCAGTTACACAGAGCCTGAAGAATTCTATGGCAATTCACTATGTCAGCCAAATTAGTTTCTGCTTTAGAGGTTACAGGATGTGTCTGAGCCGAAAAGGAGACATACTACACACTGCATTCTTTCCTGGCCTTAATAATTTTGTAAAATCCTCCATTCTGAGGAAAAGAGGAAATTATTTTTCAAAACGGGAAAAATGCCAGCTTACGCTGGGATAATTAATTTCAAATTCCTCTCTTACTTCACAAATCGAAGAAAATAATTTGCCATCATTTCTTCTCAAGTGCAAATTCTATTAACGGCTATATGGAAGCTAGGTTTGCAAAAGGGACTGGCAGTACACAGTTTTGTCATGCAAAAAGGGTAATAAAAATAATTATATATGAAAGTGCCAAATAACATACAATCATTAAATTGCTTTGATTGGAAAAGACCTTTAAGATCATCAAGCACAACCATTAACTCAACTGTACCAAGCCCACTGCTAAACCATGCCCCATGCCTTTACTACAGGTGTTCTGGTATGTGACATCCTGTGAAACAATGAAATAACAAACAACCTGGAATGAGACTTCTCCCTTTGCACATGTTCCATGACAGACGGTATCAGAGCTGTATTTGCTTCAGACCAGATTATATCAGTTTTAGAAATTGATTTTCATTGATGAACAGATTGCACCATCTGCTTCTACTGATATACATTAGAGATGTGTACTTTCCATAGCTGCATATTTACTCTGAAGTCAGAAGACTATGAGACAAATAGGTAAGGCTTAACTACAGAATGACTGCAAAGCAGAATCATTTGTAGAATGTCAAGAGTGTAAACAAAAAAGCAGTTAGTTTAGTAAAGACTGTGCAATGAAGTAATGAAACAAAATTAGACAAATGAAAATTTAAGCAGCACACTGAGCCAATAACAGTCATTGCAGTGATGAATAACAAGTAGTATAGATATTATAAAACTTTGTTACGAATAACATGCAGAAAATAATCTTCCAACTGAAGCCTAAGTAGAGCTGGCTGGAAATCTGCATTTTTATCACATGCTTTTTGTGTTTTTAAGGAAAAAAATAAAAAACTTCAATCAGGAGGTAAGCCAACATTTGAAGTCTCTGTGGAACAGCAATCCTTCAAAATTTTGTTTTGGAAACCCAAACATAATGTTCCCAAAACAAAAGATGCTTTCCCAGTATTCTCAGCAGCTGCTAGCTGAAGTTAATGTAATTCCTGTAATTTCCATGACTTGCTCTGTTGACAAAAATGACAAAACTACCTCAGACTCCAGCCTAAAGACTGCCAGAGCATCCATGGTGTCTTGTCTCTGTCAGTCCAACCACGTGAGTTGCCTGGGAACACCAGAGCCCAGCACTACCAGGCAGCCAGCTCTCTGTGCCACCCACTGTCAGGGCGGCTGGCCAGATGACTTCAGAAATGCTCCCATCTCATACACAAGACCCCTTCTAACACACAGCTGAAAAGTCAAGCTGACATATTGGCTAAATGCTCATCTGATATGTCGGGATCATGAAGATGAATCTGAATTAAATGCTTGAGAAGCCAGTGTGACATTTCAGCATTATTATTCTACACATCCTCAGTAGTGACGATGATTAATTCCAGGCCAGTAAAATACTGCAATTAATGACACAGTAGTCCATTAAAAATGGCAGTATCCTCTTATTTTGAAAGGACAGTAAAAGAAACACGAATTTGGGGGCACTATCGTGACTCAGGATAAATTTGTAGAGGTATGGAAAAAGTCACTTTGTAAGAGAAAACAAAGAGTAGGATACTATAGGGCTGGAAAAGACAAAAATGAGAGATTAAGAGATGACTGACATCGCAAAATCATTTGGTCCCCGAACATAACAAACAGGGAACAACTGTATGGTTTGAACACCAAAACTAGTAGGTATGAAATCTATAATTTAGGAAAATTCAAATTGGAAATCAGTTTTTCAGGTAACAGTTAAATAAATAATAGAACTTCTTGCTGCTATTATGGATCCTACAAGGATAAATTCTCAAAGCATTATTGATTACTGTTAAATACCAGGACAATACAACAATCCCTGAGTTAGGAGCAGTAGAATACTCAATGACTGTGCTGGAGAAATACCAACTATCAAATGCTTGCCCTAATAATCTTCTTAAGTCAACCATTACTGGTAACTCTTTGTGATGTTTGCTGTGACCCAGAGACAGTCCTAATGGTTGATGATCCTAAAGGTATCTTCTGACCCAAGCGATTCTGTGAAATTCAGGCTTACAACATGTTAGATGACTCAAACATGACACTTTATGTCTGACATAACAAGCTTAACAAGCTGGATTTAGCAGAAAACTGAAAAGACTCTGCACTCCCCACTTCCCTTGAGCAATGCAAGGCATGAGATGTGTTCTCCATGGTGTAAGTAAAGTGAGCAGCTACAGAATCTCTCCTTTGTAACTACAACACAGCTATACACAGGTCTGCAAGAAACGTATGAAGATCTGTATGTGCAAAGTGCTCACTCCAGCTCATTAAAATTCATGATTCAGAAAGAAAATATATTAGACATTGTTGTGATTTCTTCTCACTCACTTGAAATGACAGTCCTGAGAAATGTTAATTGCTGGGACAGTAATCAAATGTCATAAACATCTACAGCAGATGAGGGGGAAAAAAAGTACTGCTTGGTAGATTTAATTAGCTTCTGCTCAAAGACACCTCTAAACCAGAAGGGCAGAATTCAATACAAGGGCACAAAGACATATCTTATTGCCATCCTCAGTGTGAGGCAGAAGAGAGATGGAAAGGAAGACCTTCTGAGTCAATTAAGCATTATTTCAAAAGCAAGGCTTTTGACTTCAGGTCCTTGAAGAGAAGAAGCATCTCATATGACCCATACAGAAAAAGGAAAATAAGATTAACTTGGTTTTTGCCTCAGGCTGGCAAGTGACCATGCTGCACAATTTGTGTCAGGAGATGCAGAGGTGAGTGGGTTCACTCACCAAATCTGGACTGGTCAGCTTCTTCATACATCTATTTCTTTGCTTGAAAACATGCCATAAACTTGACCATCTAAAATGGAAAGTCTCTCATCACCTTTTCATATGCATGCAGAGTATTTACAAACTCCACTGGGTTGTGCCCTGAACATGCAAATAAACACAGAGGTACCACCTTGGAGTAACATGAGACCTAAGTAGTTAAGCAAAAAATAGGCAGAAGATGGAAAAAAGTTAAACATTTATTCCTGCTGGCCAATGAAACTGCAGAGAACAGATGGACATCCATGACAAAGTTCATTATTTACACACCCGTAACAGAAAAGAACTTAAATGAAGTAAAAAACCAAAAACATCTTGGGGAGGAACTACATTTAGGTATGACAAAGTAACATAGTCATGACCTGATGAGGACGGGGAACCCTAAGCATCTGCACAGATATTCATTCAGAGAGGCACTATAGCTAGAGAAAATGAAGAATGCAAATGTAGACAGAAACATGTTACAGGAAATTAGGAGGGATTTTTGGAAGATTTCTGAATAACCAAAAAGCCACAATTACATAAACAAAAAAGTATTTCTTCCGAAAGAGTAAAGGTGCAATACCGAGCAAAGAAAATAAACTGTGACTAGAAAAGAGAGACCAACAGACAGCCATTGCAAAACACTAGTACTTCACATAGGAGATTAAGGACATCAGACAGAACTTAGTTCATATAGTAGAGATTATTAGGAGAAACACATCCAGTTGGTGGAGATGGTGGAGATGCTACTGTACTTTAATCTCCATCCAGAAGTCAAAAAGGGGCATCCTCAAGGCTCCTTTAACAAGGAACAGAAATTGCTGATGGAGTCAAGTATTACTTTCTTGTAATCTTGTTTATTAAAAAAATAAAAATGATTGCAGCTTCATTTTCCTTGGAGATGGCTTACTAGCTGCTTGCTCTGAGTCATTTACTTTGACAGAGCTGTCTCCAAAAAGCTCCAATCTACTGCAGCCAGCAGCAACGTCTGAACAAGATGATTCTTTTGTCAGCTGCCTTTTATATAGCCAGCATTTATATAAACTTTTTTTAATATAAACTTTTCCAAGTAAAGGGAAAAAATTAATAAAAGAGTTCCAAAAAATGGAACTACTTCTGCATTTTGTCAAACCTTCAACATTTTCTTCCTTCCACTCAAGAAATATCCTGAAAGCAAAACATTTTTTAAAGCAGGGAAGATGCCTGTGCTTTGAATGAAAACTATTGCTTTGTTTTACTAGGAGGCAAAAAGGAATTGTGTGCTAATTGCCTAGTCCCTGACCGCTCAGAGCAGATGACCCCTTTCAGCCTTGATTCTTTTCACAGGGGACTTTCAATTCACACTCAAAAGCAAAAACAAAGCCAGGTTCCATTTATTTTATCCAAACAGTAACTGAGTCTAGGGCACTTGCTTGTGTTCACAGTGATTAATGAAGAGATGCAAGTGTCAAGCCAGTGTGAGGAACCAGGTTATGGGAAGTGCACTTGGGTGACAAGGCAACTCTATCATTCTGAAGACTGTTACACAACGTGTGGCCTCCACCATGCATTTTGTTTCAGGCAAAAAATCCCCACCATTATAACAGTATCATCTTTGCATACCTAGTAGAGGGAGACAAATGAGAAAAGCAAGGAAAACAATAAATTAAAAGCAGACCAAGTATTTTATGAACATAAAACATAGCTAAGACATAGGATTCTGTATCACTGTTAAAGAAATGGATTTAATACCAGCTGCACCCAATGGAAGTCTTCCTCCTTGAATTAGTAAGATTTAGGAATCAGGATGCTGAGGGGATAACCTGTCTACAACTATATGAAAGGAGGTTGTAGCAACGCGGGTGTTGGTCTCTTCTCACAAGTAACAAATGATAGGACGAGAGGAAATGGCCTCAGGTTGCTCCAGGGGAGGTTTAAGCTAGACGCTAGCAAAAAATTCATGGAAACGGTCATTAACCACTGGAACTGGCTGCCCAGGGAGGTGGTTAAATCGCCATCTCTGGACATGTTTACAAGTCATGTAGATAAGGATCTTAGAGACAAGGTGGGCTTGGTAGCATTAGGTTAATGGTTGGACTGGATAATCTTAAAGGTCTTTTCAAACCTAAATGAGTTTATAATTCTCTGATACTAATGATCACATCTAGTCAATTCAATACATTATTTTTTGCCTTTAAAATTTTGCCAAATAAATATCTTGTGCATTGGTCACTTTGTATTGACACAGAAACACATCAAAAGGCCCACGTGAACATCAAAGCTGACTCCATAACAGGACATTCCCCTTGCTTCCAGAAAGTCCTTTCTGGAAATCCTTTCTGAACTTAGTAAGAGCTTGTACATTTGTTTCTAGCAAGCTTAGGACATCTACCAAGTATTACTTCACCAGTTTTTCTAAATGCCAGACTTGAACCCTATGCTTATTTTGATTAAAATAACAAGCTATGTGACATTTGGGCAAATACGCTTTATAAACCTTCGGATGATACATAGGACTCTTGTGCTTCACTCATTAGTTTTGGAAATTGATGTGCCCATAATCTATGTAACTCCAAATTACTTCATGCATAATTAGGCAGTTCACGATTTACATCACTCACGCTTATCTCTGTAATATTTACATAGTTCCAATCATAGAGCTGCCCATGTACAGACTGAGATACATAATTAATTACATACATTTCATCTGGTTGCGTTCCTCTACAAGAGAGGATATTGTTTTCAAGGGCCTTGTTCCAGCCTCATCATCCAGATGTTCAGGGACAAAGAAGTCCCTGAGGTGTGTAAACTTGTTTGAATTTACTGATCCTTTCAGAGAAATAAAGCTACAAATAAAATCCCTGTGCCTTTCATTTACTAGCTTGTGTACCTATAGCTAAAACACACCAGCTTGGATTTGCTTTACCTACGATTCCTTACATACTGTTTTACAACAGTTTAAAAAAAAAACGTATTAAAAGACATGCATATTTTATCTGCTTGAAGTTTGCAATCTGTTGGGAAACAATATCAACAGATCAGTTTAGGTTTTTTTTTTGCTTTTCTCTCAACAGCTTTGATGGGTGATCGAGTCCTGTTTACACCAAGCAGTTGCTTTTCAATCAGCCTCCACAAATCTTAACATTCCTAATACACATTCTTAACATCCCAGCACACACACAAAACATTAAATGCAATCCTATTTATTTCTCCAAAGCCTAGCCTAGCCTCTACTTTGCCAGTTTATAGACTTCCACAAATTATATGCTTAGGCAGCTAAAGCACGTGACACCCCTCTTTCAGTTGTACTACACACATTCAGAAACGTGGAGTATAAGAGAAAATTTCGTAGGCTATAAGAGCATGTAAAGTAATTAAACAAAGTAAGTCCCCAATCCCAGCCTTGATTACATAGGATTAGTCTATGCAGCAGCTAATATACTTCACTGAAGACACAAAACCTGAGCTTATTTTCCACAAGCAATGGTTCTTAAGCAGCTCAAGAACAAAAATCAGCACATGCATGCTAGATCTAACACAACTCATTTACTAGCCTAGCATTTCACTTGCATACAAGCTTAATACCACAACAAATATAAAAAGAATATCTAAATGCTATGTAATAAACACTGTCTACAGAGGGCAAAGTAAAACCCAAGAGACAGTCAAAGTCATTTAGGAAAAAAAAAGGCAAAAGGATGTATTAATTGGTAATTCTGTGCCACACCAAGAATCTCTTAAAATTCAGGATACTGAAGGTAGGAGAAAAATCTCTTTGTATGATTGCATTAAAATGGCTCAAATCTGGAAGAACTATTTTGCTAGCTGTCTCCTTGCTAAGGTACAGCTTTTGGGAAATGATTTTCCCCCCTAGAGTGGATACTGCATTTCGTATTTGTCTACTGATACAAAAACCAGCCAGTAACAGTTATAAGAAAGAAACAGCAAACAAACCAGTTTTAATAATCTGCTCAGATCAGATGATTTAGGTGTAAAATTATAAAACTACACTATTACTTCTACCCGTTTATGCAGCAGCAGAACTGTGCTGTAGGTGTTTCTCTCCAAGTTACCCTGAGTATTTCTCCTGGTCGGTACTGCAGTAATAAAATGTATTTCATATTACTTTATATTCATAGTAGAAGGACAAGGGGAAAAGGTGCAGGTACACACAGTTCGAAATTAAAACAGGCACTATAATTCTGCTACAATTTAATAGGAAATATTTGTGTGATTCAGTTTCACCGCATGCGTGAATACAAATGCTCCAGGGATTTAATTAGCAGTATTTTATCATAAATTGCATTCCCATAGACAGATGCTGCTTCTGCATCATGCTGATAATAACAAAGACCAACTGACACTTAAGAGTGCATCTGAATTGTGTTTTTCTGAAGACATTAGAGCCAGTAAGACAATAACTAAATAAAGTTGAATAAAGGTAACAATGGTTTTTCTGACTGGTTTACCAAACCAGCTTGAAGAACAGTGTGCTTTATACAGAGTAAATAAGAGAACCTCATAAAGTTATACATTTTGTCACTCTGAAAAATTTATCTTTTGCTTCCATTTCCAAAAACACTGTACGGCAGTTCGCACTTTGCTGTAGCCGTAGCTGTGCTTTGTGAGAGTCAACAGAAACACCCACAAGCTTTGAAAACCATGATTTTGATCAATTAACCTCTTGTCAGCTGAAAGGTCATTTCTGCAATATAGCTACTTCTTAGTGCTTTAAGCATTTTGATCATAGTTTCCATCTTTTAGGATGTAGCACTTTTTCCCTGTATTTTACTTCAGAGGAAGAGCATCTACTTTTCAAGGACTTTGGGCAGGGAGAAATTTAATGATACAACAAGGGCAAGTGTAGAGTCTTGCGTCTGGGCAAGAACAACCTCAAGTACCAGTATAGGTTGGGCACTGACATGTTGGAGAGCAGTGTAGGAGAAAGGGACCTGGGGGTTCTGGTGGACAGCAGGATGACCATGAGCCAGCAATGTGCCCTTGTGGCCAAGAGGGCCAATGGCATCCTCAGGTGAATTAGAAGGGAGGTGTTTAGCAAACCAAAAGAGGTTCTCCTCCCCCTCTACTCTGCCCTGGTGAGACCGCTCTGGAATCTTGTGTCCAGTTCTGAGCCCTTCAGTTCAAGAAGGACACAAAACTGCTTGAGAGAGTCCAGTGCAGAGCCATAAGGATGATAAAGGGAGTAGAACATCTCATTGATGAGGAAAGGCTGAGGGAGCTGGGTCTCTTGAGCCTGGAAAAAAGGACACTGAGGTGTGACTTCATTAATGTTTATAAATATGGAAAGGGACGGTGTCTGGAGGATGGAGTCAGGCTCTACTCAGTGCCACCTAATGATAGGACAAGAGGCAATGGGTGTAAGCTGGAATGTAGGAGGTTCCATATCAATATGGGAAGGAACTTCTTCATGGTGAGGGTGACAGAGCACTGGAACAGGCTGCCCAGGGGGGTTGTGGAGTCTCCTTCTACAGAGACATTTAAAATCCACTTGGATACATTTCTGTGTGACTTGATCAAGGTGATCCTGCTGTGGACTAGATGATCTTTCCAGGTCCCTTGCAATCCCTAACATTGTGTGATTCTGTGACTTCGTTTAGAAGTTCTCTTTGCAGCCATCAGCTGCAAAGCAGTGAAATGGTCTTAATTTTCCTAAACAATTCCCACAGGTGAGAGCAGGAGCCAGTGTCTTGAGCTGAAATTAGAATTGAAACTAAAGCAATTATTTGAAACGTAATTTGAAAACTATGTTTTGGGGTTTTCGTCTTAATTTTGAAAAAGCATTATATAAATAGAGACCTAGCACATGTTTCTCTCATGTACCATCTCCAGGTAGGCATCCACATATCAGTGTTGATTTCCATGTAGTTTGCTATTTTTATCACATGTTTTTGTACTCCCGCCTACACTCACATAGACTGAAATCTCTTTTTCAAGATGACTTCTCAATTCAAAACATAATCCAGAAAGCTGGGAATTTTTTTCCCAAATTTTTACATAAAGAAATCTGCCCATGGATATTTTTGTCCTCTCATTTCTAGTTTTCAGTTAGAAAAAACTGAATGAATGACGAGACAGATACCATTTGGCCTTGTAACAGGTTTTGAACACAGGGCTTTCTTTAATCTCAGAAACGGCTACAGTTAACGCTGTTGGAGACTCAGAATCGTGTCTTCCATTTTTTTCAGATATGACCCAGGAACTTTAAAAAATGAGCTAAGCAGCCAGAATGAGTGTCTCATTGCTTCTCGTCCAAACTAAACTGGGGTGGTTTTTTTTTTTTCAATCAAAGCAATTTTGCAAGCGATTTTTTCACCTTCCTCTGCTTTTACATCTGAAGTAGCTACATTGCCATGGTCATGGTGGTCTAAAGATTAACATGAATGTGAGTTCATTTGAAGTTAAGGATTCGAGTTAGCCTGGTCTTTTACATTTAGATTATTATTCTTAAAGCTGCTGTCACATTCCTAATTTAATCTAATGTGACTTAACAAAGTTCAATCAACTCTGCAAAAGTACAGAACCCTTTGTGTCTCCACCATTTCCAGACTGGAATCATGAAGTCAGAGCCTTATGTTATCCACAGAAATGAACCCTGTAAAATCACAAACTTCCCTATGGCTGTTAATGGTGAGTGCTGCTCAAAGCCTCAAAATTGAATAGAGTCCAAGAGCAGAAGGAACAGAGGAAAGCTCTTTGGTGGGCTGTTTCTTTTCCTAATTCATTACTATTTCATTTTTATCTTCCTCCTTGGCAAGGTCTCAGTCAGCACTCAAGCACATACACACAGTCTGAAGGAACAGCAGGACAGTAATTCAAATTTGTACTACAAGTCCCAGGGTACAATTGCTCCTGATTTTGCCACTGTCACTAAAAAAGGAGTTAGCCAGATATTCCTGAAAAAAATTAACCCTGAAGTATTGAAAGACCTAATGTAGATACTTCACTGGCATTAGCTTTGGTTAGGACCCAGTCTGTCCAAGCTTCTTTCAATCACTGTTTCACTGCGTCCAGGACCTGAGAGACAGTCCTGTACCTGCTAATTTCTGGCAGGTCTTTTTGCACTTGAAACTGAATTAATTCTATGAAATGTCTGCCAGGATGGATTATTACATTAATTTAGTTTGAAGTCTGCTGTCTCTGGCATTAGTTATTTGTGAAATCAAAAGTAAAGTGTCAGTAGAATACATTTTATGAGTTGAGCACAGAATTAAATTGCTTTGCGTTTTAAAATTGCTGATGAAGATGACTCCTGTATAAACTCACTTGCAATTTCATCCAAGTCAGAAAGGGCCACCCTGAACTCTATCTGCTAATCTTCGGCAGTGCTTGGCAGCACTAGGAGCATCTGGCATACTTAAAATTTGAGTGAGATCAATATGCTAGATGAGAGAAGGGAAGGAAAAGTGGAGGACGCAAAACAAAACACACACAGAGTAGGCAGTTGAAAAATACCAGTCTGTCCTACAAAACATCCCAATTTCAGTCAGTGTGCTGCCATAGGTTTCAATATTGCCCTCCTCTACCTTGTAAAGTTCTGGCTTTAGATATCTATGTTGCAACACTTTAGTAAAGAAAATGGGCCCCAATGAGTAAACAAATGAACAAATTTTGATAGGGCAAGTGACATATATCAATATATACTGATGTGATACACCTGCATATCAATAAGATCTAATTCAGTTGCACAGAATCGCTTTTAGTGTGGAACATCAGTGTTCAGGTATGTTAGAAACTTGGGTGAAGAAGGGCACACTTATCTTTTTTTTAACTGTTATTTGTAGCTTTGACATATTAACTATACTCTATTGGAAACTTTAATTTCAAACACCAACATACAATCTCAGTTTCACTTTACGCTACATCTTGCTTCCAAACTTGGCAATAGCTTCACAGAAACATCATAATAGATCATAATCATAAACCCCAAGAATTGTATGAGCATTGCCTTCAAGGTTCTCTTAAGAAATTATTTCATGAAAAAGGACAAAACCACTTGCAAATTTCAACCTCAAAACAGACTCAAAAGGGAGGAATATTTTTGTGGTTTGCACACTGCTAGCAAATCGTGAAATCAAACTAGTTGATATGTAAGTCACATTCTGTTGATAAAATACCATTTCAAATAGAAGCCATCTCAATCTCACAGCCGTGCTGGCTCTGTGATGTTAACAGAATTAAAATAGCAGCGGATACCTCTCTTACGGCCATAAGCAGATGTGTTTGTATTTAAATAAAGGCACGGAAAATATAAAGAATTTGAAACCCATCAGTTTTGTACTATTGTTAAACTTGTGCACACACATGAATGTATGTAAAAAACATTGAAAGGAGTGGATCACTTTAACTTCTGCTGCTATAGAGCTGCAGAAAGTAACATCTGTAGAAGAGCTTTTGTGAAAAATACTACTCAAAATTATTTGCACTTGATTTGAAATGTAAATAACCCCCTAGGATTTTGAAGCTCCTTCACTGTATTTGCAACTTCAGCATAATTTGTTTGCCCTTGATACTAACAGTCTCATTTTCTCTATACAAATAATTTAAAAAGTGAGTTTAAGTATTCTAAACAACTGAAATTCAAACGATTTTATAATACATGTGTCTTTAAAAAACAAGTAACTAATATGTTCCATTTTATGGTGTCCATTTGAACTCAACTCACAAACTGTCACAACTCACAAAACTCACAAAAATGTCACAGAGTCAAGCACTGGCAGGTGGCTGTAGAATATCTCCTCTTTTGAAAAACATTTCAGGATTGCATCTGAGTACTAACCAATGGTTGCAGTGTTTCAGTATCTTGTATGACTATCTGAGGTATTTAAAAGAAGGAAAGATGATCCCACAAAACATAATGCTGTGATTAATGTCTAAAGCTGGGATCTTTTCCACTCACAGAGCCTTTATGGAGCACAGGAAATACCTACAGTTACTTTCCTTGTGGTGTAGCTGGCCCTGTGGCACTGCAGTGTTAAGCACCTGCTGGAATTTTGTCTTCAGCAGTTAAATAATCCACCACAGGGAGCTCAGGGTTCAGAAGCACTGAATACCTACAAGAGAGACACTTCCTCCAGAAGGAGCCAGAAATAGAGGATGGATGGTTTGTCACCTGTGCATTTGTTTGAACTTGGTGGCATTTCAAGTAACAAGTGTTATTTGGATGGACATGCAGGTACTCTGTCACCCTGTCTGGCCACTGGTTTAGTGCTTTCCTGCAGTTTCATGAATTTCACAAATACTTAAGAAGCCAGGAAACCATCAACAGAAATTGCCACCTGCCGACTCTAATCTTTGATTTTGCACAAGCATGACTTTTACTACTCCACATCATCATACAATTTTTTGAGCTCCTTGGCAGCAGGGTAACTGTTGGACGATACTTGTCTACTGATCTCTCAACAAACTGAAAATATCATCAGTATTATGTGAATAAAGTTGCTTAAAAATAGAAGGCATGTTGTGTTGCTGGCATTCTACATATTGTATAAATTTGAGCTTGTCAGCCTGGTAGTTGCCAAAGCAGTTTTGCAGAACCCAGAACACCAGCAGTACTCAGAAAGACTATAGCATCTGGTATGGTGGCTATGAAGAGATACATGAGCTTCATTGAGGAAACCAAAGATGTGTATCTGAGCTCTAAGACCAGGTTAATAACATATACAGTAACACAGGAAAAGTTACGATAGTTAAAACCACAGAGATTTTGACCCATTATAGTGTGACTTTCATATTATGGTTAGAAAAATAATATTAAAAGAACAGTTTCAAACTAAAAGAGTGTAGACTTAATTAGATCTGAGCAAGTAATTTCCCACTATGAAGGTGGTTAGGCACAGTGTTCAAGGTCAGGTTGGATGGGACTCTGGGCAACCCAATCTAGTGAGAGGTGTCCCTGCCCATGCCATTCTATGATTCTATGAATCGAAGCTGTCCTGGGAACAGGAAGCACATCCTTAAGTACTAAACAAGTCCCTCACTGAAATCTGGAGAGCACCTTATCCACATAGACATCTTTCTAATTACTGTAGTCCTAGTAACAAGTTAAAAAAACATCCAGCACTGTACAATGCCAAAGACTTTGGTTTCAAGAGAGGGAATACATGCCCCTGACATTTAGGTTTACTGGAAATACAGGTACTTCTGGAGCTGAAAACTGTTACTGAGTGAGGCTTTTTTCAGCCTAAAGAAGCTGGCTACAATTGAAGCCTGAACATATTCCAAGGTGACTATTTTTAGACTCGCTCCTTCCAGCAGATAAAAAGGAAATGGATGCTTTTTGGCTAATTATCACAAAGGCAAACTATGTTCTTAAATGCAATGCCTCCAGTACCAGTGGATAAGAAGCACTGTAGCCAGCAGAAGAGCAATACTGTTTCATGAACAACATGTTAAAGAGACTTCTCCAATTACAACTATGGAATTCCTTCTCCAGGGTATAAAGAAAATTCCATGTGATGTTTGCCACAAACTCTTCTTAAATATGAATTCCTAAGTAACTCTCTTCTTTCTGAAAATGTCCTTCATGCTAGGCTCCTCTCATGACTGTGCCTTTCTAAAAGCCGCATGTAGTATGCTCACTGTTAAGAAACGTTAAGAGCACCCTGGCAGCATCTTACAACATGGTTTCAGTTCTAGGGAAGTGCAAGAGCCTCTGGACACAGAGCTGGGTAACCAGCCCAAGATGGTCCTGTTTGAGCAGTGACGTTGGACAAGATGACTTAGAGAGATCCCTTCCCACCTCAACCATTCTCTGATTTTGTGCCTGTCACTTGGAGATTATGATAGCTAAAAGACACAAAGAAGGAAACTTCCATGCCATGCTGTACCAAAGCCATTTTAAGGTGAAACAAAAGGATAACGGTGAGTTAGCTGGGAAGGAAACCTACTTTTTTTCATCTGATCTCCAGACATACGCAAAACAAAGAAAACAGATAAAATGATAAAATCAACGGTCTTCAGCTTTCATAACTAATATGACTCACATGCTAAAAAGTATATTTAAAAAAAATAGTTTAATGCCTCTTTTTTTCCCCTAATTTCACCCTAAATTAGCCCATAAAAAACCAGCTACTGGAAGCTGAAGACAGTGATGGGGTTCAAAACAAACTAAATGCTAAAACACCTGCTGCATTATGAACAGTAGGTTCTTCCTTATTTATTAACATTATTACAGTGGCACAAAGAGGCAACCAAAATTAGGACATTTCTATATCACTAAACCAAAATCATGGTAATATAAAAGGACTATTAAAATCCAGTCTCAGAACAGCACTTGTAAGAACAGTAAAAGACCACAGACAAAACAGAAAGGGTAAAAGCCACAGAAAAGAGGCTGAGATCACAAAAAAATAGCAAACTAACAAAAACATTTATTCCCAACCTCTGAAATGGGGAATAACCACTCCTCCATGCTGTTGAACTCATGTCACCTTAACCTTATTTTCCTTACTTGCTTCTCTCCATTACTCTACTTAAAAAACGTAAAAGCAGACCAAAAATGGAAAAATAAACTTAAGTACTAGTGTGCCTGATACTTTACAGTTCCAAAGCAAAATAGTATTTGCTTCATTTATAAATCTGGTGGGTCATCCAAGAACATAAGGGAAATAGAAAATACATCTATTAACAGTTTAACCATTAATGAACAAGATTAATAGATAATTTTCTACAAATTTCATACATTTCTCCTGGAAATTAAATTCTCTAGATTGCAAAAATCTGAATGTCTTTTTGTATCTTGCTGAATCTTATTGCAAGACAAATTGATTCTCATACTTGAAAAACCAAGGCTGCACTGACTGACAGGCAGATGCAATCTCAGCTTTGCATAAAAATGGCCTCCCACTTCGAACAAACTGAACAGCATTTGTGCAACACATCAGCTTTTGTGGAAGATGTACAAATGTATTCACATGCATCAATTCTGAAAGGCAATTCACAGCCAACTAAGCTTATCTACGGGAATATATATGAAGTGGCATGCTGGTCAAATTATTCATTTTCTTTTGCTAGTAGGGAGTATTGGGGGAAAAAACTCATAATGCTCATTTCCAGCAATACACTGAACTGTCAGTCAATCAATACTCTCACAGTATTTTAGAGAAGATGAACAAACTTTCTGCACTAATTAAATTTCACTTGCTTGGCCTTGACCAAGCATCAGAACTTACATTGGCTTTCATAATACAGCTGTAAAGAAATGGGACTTTTCAAATGTGGACATTCATTAATTACTCTAAAATTTTTTGCAAGCCATTTCTCCTAAAAGAATATAATGCTTGTTTCTTCTAGTAGTTTTTTCTAAGGACTTTCACCACACACTGCAGAAAATTCTTAAACAAGAAGGCTATGTTGGCTGCTACCATTTTCATTAACAATAACGTGAATTTCTGAACTCTTATGTACAGTCGAACGAGTCTTCCAAAATCCATTTTGAAAAGTGATCAGCATTTCACTGGCACATCTGAGAATCAAACAAAGGCTCCAATTTTATCCCAGTTTTTGCCTGCCACCCACTACTGCAGGGAAAGCACTATCAAACACTGCATTCAACAACTGACTGAGCTGCACTTTGCATCTTGACAGTGCCAGTTTGAATCAGAGCTTTGCAGAAGTCACTCCTGGGGATTTTCTCTTCTTAACTTTCCCTCAAAATGAAATAGTTTGAGTGTATATGATACTAAAGTGTTCAAATTATCACTGAATCACAGAATGGTAGGGGTTGAAAGGAAACTCTGAAGATAATCTACTGTACCCTCATCTGCTAGAGCAGGTAATTTAAATTATTTTTGAAAGAAAGTTCTGTGGGGAAATGGAGAAACAAAAATAGGAAAGGAGGAGTAGGAGAAATAAGTGGGGAAGAAGAAGGTTTGATACCGTCTGAGGGATGAACAGAACAGATGTAAGGGCTAGTGCAAGGATGGAAACAGGTAATTTGGCAGAGAGAATCTGAGACGGGGGTCCATGCCAGTCCTACATTTTCCCCTCTCTTGTGCATAGCAAAAGAGAGGAATATCAAAATCTTACTTTCATCTCCTCTCAAGTCATCTGGAGCCTGAGGGGATCTTCAACGTCTGGGGACTCCTCTCTGGCTGTACTTTGTTCTTCCCAGTGCAGAGAAGCCTTTTGGAGAACCTCTATCTCTGGGGAGTCATTAACCTCAAGGTATTTAAACACTGAGACCATGGAAGAAAGGTAATGGACACAAAAATCTCTTAAGCCTCAGAAAGATAAGTTTAAGGGACAGATAATGCCTTGAGGAGGCATGGTGGAAAACTGACTACAGTACAATGAAGTCAATAGCCTAGTTTGAGTAGGACTGGTCAGGAAGGATGTGGAGCCTGCTTAGGGCAATGGGTCAGAAGGGAAAGGAAGCCTGCCTAAAGTGACATGTATAGTGGGTGCACAAGGCTGGTTCTATATGTAACCCTATGTGTGTAACCCTAGCTGTGATACACACCCCCTGCTATAACAATTCCCATGTCACCTTCGCCTGAAAAGCTTGATGGGGGAGGAGGGGAAGGATCAACCAGAAAGACTGGTGTAGGAATGGCATTTTCTGTGACCACCACACAGTAAATCCACCCACAACTGGGAACAGTCTGCCTATGTTTTCTTTACCACACAGTCCAAATATTTTTAAGTTGGACCATGAGATCCACTCCCACAAGCCAGAAATTAGGACAGGTGCTTGGAATCTACATACTATTTTCCAGCTATCCGCAACAGCAGCACCAGCAAACATACAACTAATCATCAAAGTGTTACAATGAAAAAATACATTTTTAATAGGAAAGTTCTTGGAAATTCAATATCATGAAGCTTTGATAGTGCAGGATAGCAGGTGGTTCACGGTATTTGTTATCGTCTACAAATTCGAGCTCAGGAAAATGGAAAAAAGCAAATAAACCTGCCAACAACAAAACTTCATATATGGCAAATACCAAGTGAAGAACACACAACCTTTGTTTTACCTTTCTGACTAGTGATCCCTTGGCACACATTTGTACCTTGTATTCAAAGTGGTCTGAACACTGGCCATCTACACCCTTCATATAATCAAATCAAAACCTGCTCCTTGGGAAAAACCCTGCAAGTCTGCTACATTTGATGATCCGTGTCACCAAATTCTGTGCTTTCATTACCCACCCTTAAACCCACACATCACACATATCTCCCACCTAACTGCTGGCAGCGCTATCACAAGACTGCTGCTTTACCTTCTCACTAAAACTCATGGAACTCAAACACCACATGAGCAGCATGGAACTCAAACACCACACCACTACCCATCAGCAGATTTCCTTGACTCAGACACAGACGGTAAAATAAATGGGATCAATATCAGCATTTAATGCCAGGGAGGTCTATAACCCCTTTTGGTCTCAGAAAACAAATTATTAGCTCAATTTCATTTTCTAGATCTTCCAAGTTTAAGGCACTGCGTTTATTTTTTAATTTTACCTCCTTCCCAACTCAACTTACTACTGTAGCATTTAAAGCCTACACAACAGACCTGCTGTTTTATCAGTATTATGAACTCCACCCTTGGAGAGTGTCTCTCATGTAAAAGCACAACAGTAAATAGAAAAGAGAATAAAAATTGTCTAATACAACTAAGTTCTATAATTTACATGGTTTATCATCAGTGCTGTCACTTGTTTTAAACCACAAATACAGACTGCAGCATGTTGAGGGTGGGTGAGAGTAAAGGGAGTGAAAAGCTAGATTCTACTACTGAAATAACAGTCTTTGGCCATAAACCAATTTCTTCTGAGGCTGTGACTGCTAGATCTGCTAAACCTCATGCTGATTCCCACCAGATGAGACTATTTTTATTTCTAACTTTCTGTTAAAAGGCAAAAAACCCTTCAACAGAATGGAAAGTTAGAAACTAAGTATACACAGCCTGACAAGTTTACTACAGGGAAGAAAAAAACAGTGATACCATCAGTTTTCAGCTGCCAGCACTCCCAAACACAAAAACTGCTTTCACGTTTGTTTCTTTGTTGTTCCCGCAAGAGTTGAACCAATAATAAAATCAAAGACCAGGAGGGGCTGAACTCATGTTTGCCTGACAGAAAGCAGAAAGCTGAAAAACTCCAAGTTTGGCTAGTGTGCTATTAAAGCTATCAGCTTTGTTTTGGTATCCTGCTGTGGTCTTACCGTAAGAATCAACTAAGAGAAAACTTCTTACAAAAATGTAAAAACGCACTTTGGTTAGGTAGGCACCGTGTGATTAGAAGATTAAAAGGCAAATACATCTCACAGACTGCACTCATATATATTTAAAATTGCCAGATTGAAATGAGTCCTCCTCTAATAACATCACATTTGCTTCATACTTCATTTCACACTGATGACAAAAATCATGATAGCAATCACAGAACTCAGTCTGAAATGAAGTAGTTAATTGTACCAGAGCAAACTTATGACACAGATTTGTTGACAACCAGAACATAACACCTCAGAATTGAACGAATTTGATCACGTAATACTGAAGCAGTTTAGCTGACAAAAGAGGTTAATAAAACATAAGATACCGTACACAGAGTACGTGATACATAGAAAACAGACTTAGGAATTTGGGATAACATCACTTTGCCTTTTCTGCATTTCTTGGGACCATTCTAAAACTAGTCACAGACAATTCTCTTCCTGAAAATTCCTGCTTTGTACCTCTCTACAACAAATTCACTATTTAAAATGCTGATGGTAAATTCTAGATTTAATTACATTTTCAGAACTCTGTTGAATGTATGGCTTGCGTTTTCCACACAACTTCTGACATTTTTAGACATTACCTTTTCTAACAAGTGTGATAGTTCAGGTTTAGCACTGCCCTCTAAACTTTTGTATTTTGGGCACTTAAAATATCGTTTTAGAGGTTTTCTTCAACTAGTGTGCCACAGTATTAAGTGAAATTAAATTTGGATAATCCACACAGAAACCCATACTCACAAAGTGTGCCCAATAGGATCAATGTAAACCTTTAAGTCTCCAGGAAATTCAGCTTCAGTCACATTTCCATACAGCCATACAGTCATACATTCAGGTATGAAGAGTTACAAAGTGTGCTCTAATAGGAGCTTTGCATACGATGGAATGCAGGACTCTACATCATCCCACCAGACAATATCAGAAAGAGGTGCAACCCCCACACCAGCCTTCATTCCCTCCCTACAGGAGGAAAGGGAATGAAGGGAAGGTGGGTAAACCCATGTGAAAAGTAGGAAAATTTTGGTCCTGTATAAATCCTACATAAGACCATGATAATACTGAAGTTCTCCATCCCTACTGAGGCAATAGTAAAAGCTTCAAAGTCAGCTGTCACATATTCACTTGTAACAAAGCACCCCTACCTTTTTAGTTTCATATAATTTTCACTAGCTGCAGGTCTGCATTCAGCACGTTGCACTACTATTCCTTCCAAGGCAAGTTTATCTAGAATGAAAAAAGACAAATCCAAAATGGACATTAGAATAATATTCACCAACATGGTCAACATTTGAATTATTTTTCATTCATTATTATAATGTAATTACAAGTTCTCAAAATTCTAAGTTCTAAAATCTCTGCTATTTAGACATCAAAGAAGTAAGCAGGAAAAATATGCTTGCACAGCTGGTATCCCCTTGACTTCCTTATTTTGCCACCAGGTGTTTTGTCATATTAAGAATTAATTAATAAGGCCAAATTTTGAGTAAGAGATGCAAACTGTGTGGTCTGAGATAATCTGTGCCTTCTGAAAATGTCCATTGAATACAATCAGTGAAATATGTATGAAAAATATAATGAAACATATCTACACAGAGAACCCGGTCATCAAAGTATTCACAATTTGTAGAGTATGAGAGCTAATTTTCACAGAGTTACTTTGGTTAAACAGTTAAGAAACAGTTAAGATCATCAAATCCAGCACAGCCAGGTCAGCACTAATCACGTCCCTAAACACCACATCTACGTCTTTTGAATACATCCATGGATGGTGTGGTGACCACCAATTCCCTGGGCAGTCTGTTCCAGTGCCTGATGACCTGAAGAATTTCTTTCCTAATGTCTAAACTAAACTGCCTGTGGCATAACTTGAGGCCATTTCCATTTTGTCCTATGACTCATTACTTGTGAGAAGAGACCAACACACACCTCTCTGCAACCTCCTTTCAGGTAGCTGTAGGCAGTGATAAGGTCTTCCCTCAGCCTCCTTCAGGCTAAACACCAGTTCTCCAAGTCACAATTCACAGGATATGTGCTCTAGACCCTTCACCAGCATCACAGCCCTTCTTTTCACATTCTCCAGCACCTCAATGCCCTTTTGTGGTGAGGGGCCCATAACTGAACCCGGTATTCAAGGTGTGGCCTCACCAGTGCTGAGCAGAGGGAGATGATCACATCCCTACTCCTGCTGGCCACACTATCTCTAACACAAGTTAACATGCCATTTGCCTTCTTGGCCACCTGAGTACACACTGCTGGCTCATACTGAGCCTGTTCTCAGAAAAAAGAGTAACCTATTTTCATCTTAATACAATAAAAAGAAATAATAAATTTTGCTTATTAAAAAATGCTTAGAAGTATTGATGTCAAGTAACACAAGGCACTCTGAGATGCCTCTAAATTTCTCATTGCCTTATAATCTGAAATATTATTATATCTGGAAACCTAGGTCTGCTCTCCTTAAATAATGCAGAGAGTGATAAATTCCACACCATGTATAATAAAATCATTTAATCTAAAATGTCTTGGCTTGATTTAAACCACATCCTTGAAATGAGTCGGGATGACATTCTTTTCCTGGTAATTTTGAATGAAACAAAAAAATTTGCATTAAAAAACTTCTGGTTTTACAGAATCCTAAGCTCTATGGAGCAGGAGGGGTAACTTGGCAAACCTGCCTGATCTTCTGCATATCACAGGTAAATTTTATCAGATTCTGTACAGAACGTAGTAACTTACTTGCAGCTGAAATGGTACTAATATTGCTGCTTAATTTTTCGTATGAATTTGCCTTGAGCTTCTAGCAGTTGGTTTTCTTAATGCCTTTCTCTACTACACTAACGAGTCTTTTAGTATCTGGTACTTTCTCCATTTGAAAGTACTTATCCATTGTAATCAAGTCACTTCTCAATATCTTTCCAATAAATGAAGTCATTCAAGCTCATGCATTAGCTCACCATAAGGCACTTATGCCACACTTAGACCAGTTTTGGGTCTCTTATCTGCACCGTTCAGTCTTGCAGTGATGTTTTAAGAAGACGGAGATCAGAAAATAGATGTAATACTATTGTATTTGTCTTACCAAAATCATATATGGAGATAAAATAACAGATACAGGACTGGGAATTCCTCTCACCTCACTTCAGGCATCTCAAAGTTATTAATCAGAATCATAGAATCATACGAGTTGGAAGGGATCTTGAAGATAACCTAGCCCAACCCCAAATCTCTGAATTCAGATGAGAGAGGAAGGGAAGGAGATTTTCAGAAGCAAATTGCTTCCTTCTCTTAGGATTCAATTACTGTCTTGTGCTGGTGGGTTTTGTATGGTTTTGGGTTGGGATTATTTTTCAGGGAAAGAGTCTGTGTCCATGACTGTATTTCATGTTTAGATGGTTAAAACCGGGTTAAGATCAATTTGTCTCCAAAACTAAAGCTCTGGAGGTTGATGGAGCTGACTGGCTATTATATCCCTAACACACCTATTCTGAGTCTTTTCTAAGCCTCACATTTTACCTGTACACTATGCATTCCCCATGCCCAGGTGTATAATTGCCTTTGGCTTAGTTAAAATGCATTGTCTTTCAATAGATTCTGTGAATTAAGCAATCCCCGTCACACCATGACAGGCCTGTCACAGTTATTCACTGCCTGACCAGCGCTGGTGTCAATCGTGACACATTTTATATGCAGTGATTTTCACTTACTGCTGTCCCTCTTGCTAATCTTGGAGGAAGCCCTTTAAACTACAACCCAAGTGGGTTCCTACTGATAATTACTTTCTGATAACCATCAGCCAGTTCTTAATCTTGTTCTGTGCTTGCTTTTTTTTCCTCTGACATAAATCTGAAAGTCACAAGACTTTAAATTATGTGCAATACAAAATGCTAAGCAGGCTGCTCATGTCTCCAAAACAAGCTCATGTCTCCAAAATAAACAAGATCAGATTTGTTTGACCCGAAACCTTTACACAAAGCCAAGCTTGCTCGCATTCATTATATTTGATAACTTCTCACTTGCCCAGTGAGGCGGGGAAGTGAGCCCTAAGACAGGGCTCTTGGACAGTGCTTAGGAACTGGAACAGGTTGTTGAGAGAGACTGATCAGGAGTAATGAGATGTCTCAACATTGTTCTCAGAAACTAGTTTCAACTTTGGTGAAGATAGCAAGGTGCCAGCTGTTTGCCCTGATGACTAAGAAATGGCCTGAAACTCCTTTGACATGGTAAAGAGACCAAATGAGGTCTGATAATCACAAGGTCCATCTGAAAAACATGGAACTATCTTGGTCACATCACCTGTTCCAATGCAGCACAAGCACAGAAGACAGGCAGAAGAATTGTTGGCAATGAAGGGGAACGCTGAGAGATCTCAAAAGACCTTCAATGGTGATGTGGAGTATGTACACAAGATGGACTGAAGGGAAGGGTTTATGCTAAATAGTTCCTGGGACCCCAAGGGTGATTTGGAGGAAGAGTAAAGACACCAGTGATAAAAGGCAACTATACCCTGGTTCGTTTGAATGTTCACCCACTGACTAGCAACTGGATTCAACAGGATGCTGCTGAAGTCCATGGTGGTAACTGTATCTTGTAAATTTTCTCCTTGAGCTATCTTTCCTAGCTATCCTATCCACTGACAGGTTTTGTGAAACTTTTTAACAGAAGTCATGAGGTGACTTTGACATATGATCTTGTTTATGGCTTACTGTTGCCTCTGGGATCATTACAAACCTTCTCAGTCCAAGCTCAGAACAAAACAGCTACCCAGGGAGGCTGTGAATGCCCCATGGTGGAAGTGTTCAAGGACGGGCTAGATGGGCTTTGAGCAATCTGGTCCATGGGAAGGTGTTTATGCCCATGGCAGGGGTGTTGGAACTACAGAATCTTTTAAGTGCCTTTCAGCCCAAAAAATTCTATGATATATCTGATCTTTTCTACCTTTTTAACTCCATGACAATTCTTCCACTAGTTTCTACGGTAAAGGTTCAAAGCTAGCTAGACTATATCCATCTGAGCCATGCAACCCAGCTGTCCAAACACCAACATGCTACTATCAATTTCTTTGCACCTTGCACAATTTTCAGATTATTCTGAAGTTTTAAGAATCAGGATGAGTTAACAAGAGAGCTCCCCAACACTATTTAGGAAATGAATCTGCCAGTTAAACATGCTTATCCTTAGAAATACCTCATCTTTGATGTCCTGGAAAATGCCCTCTTAATTACCCTGTTCCAGATTTGACTTTTAATGTGCTGGTTGCTTCACAGCACAAGGCTGTGCACAGCCTCCCAGAACGTCACCTTGCAGCTAAGCTTGTCTGCTGTCAAAGCTCATCCACTGTCCAAAAGCAAAGCTTTATGTCCCACTTTCCCTGGAGCCTCCTGGAGAATTATTCTAGCAGCCTAAATCTGCAAAGTCGTATCTAAACCTCAAGATGCAAGATTATAACAGGGGGAACATTGTTTTTACTACCTTTGCAGCCTAATCAGCTCTCATACACTGAACCCAAGTTCAGAGACTTGGGTTTGTCCTTACTTGCACATAACCAGAGCTGCAATAAAAAACCTTGCAGTTTTCTACTCATTTGTCTTGCTATTTTTATAGTCACAGCAGCCTAGAAGGATAAATAGGGTATGAAAGTAGCTATTTCCTATTAAAACTACCTACTCAGATAGTACAAGTATAAAGCAGATAGTACAAGACAAATTAGTAAGTCTGGAAGACTAGCTAAGACTAGTGATTAGAAGGGAAAATACGTATTTCCCAAGCATCTTATGTTCTCAGTTGCCCTATGGCAACTGTGATGGGAGGTACAAGTATATCGTGAGTGCATTTTCCAAAGAGGTTGATGATCCACATAATCTATAGCTTCATCATTAGTTGCCAAATGCATGCTCATCTCAGCCTCCCTGCCTGAATGCCCCTGTGCCAATTCTGAAAGGAATTGTAATAGATGATTATTTCTGTGACACGACAGGGAGATATACTGTGAAGTATATGCATATTCCAGCTTCAAATCCTGCGAACAATTGCCATCAAATGAACATACTGTGGTTAAAACACTTAAGGCAATCTTAATAAACAGTCACTGGGGAAATTAACTGGAGTTGTGCAGAAAATGGTCCAATAGAGGTTGACTTGGGTTACGTTGTTTTTTGAAAGATAGGCTGGCTTGGAGATTTTAATGCATTAGTTTTCTAGTCTGACTGCAGCCTGCTCAGATTTGCAGCCATTGTGTCTTGTTAGGCCATTGAGTGCTAAGTTAAAGAGCCTGCTATGAAAGCATTTCTGTCCATCCCAAGCACTTACGTACACTCCACCTTTATCAAGCCTAATAAAAATAGAATCCTCCATTAGGCCTATTTTTAAGCTTCTTCATCATTCTTATTGGCCTGAGAAAGTTCCATTCATGACTCGATGGCATGTGGGACAGGATCTGAAGACCTGCCTCAGGGCACATGGTTCCCAGGCAGCATGAGAAAGTGGAAGAAACTGCAGTAAGGACAGGCTATGGGCACATTTGCCTTCATCTGTTCAGCAGGTAGAAGCTGTGCTGTTACTTCTCAGCGTTCAAGTCAGAAGCGCAGGTAGTTCCTGCTGCTTGCTTACACTGCTGTGCAGCTTCCCAGTGATTGCATGTGATAGACGGTCAAGGAGCCCCCTCCTACACTAGACCTCAGCTCTTTCAGACCAAAGGTATTTTGTGGCACCTTTCTTTCATTTACAGAGCAGCCCTGAGGCTGATGCCCTTTTCAGATCATCTTTTCCTGGTTGTTACACAGCTAGAGATTGGGATTGCCCCATCTTCACTTGACATTCTGTTATTTAGGTATCTAAAGATACATACTACATTTGTCTTACTGGCTACCACACAGAACGATGACCTCATGTCCACTTTTCAACTGGTTGGACTTGATGACTTCAAGGGTCTTTTTCAATTTGAATGATTCTATGCATTATACCTCACTAACCCTCCTGCAAACACAAGTATTGCAAGCTCAGACTACAGTGTATTCATACTCATTCATACGACAATGTTATCATAACCAACTACCCTAATGGTTCTGCATCAGCAGTGTATCTTCTAGTGATACCATTATCAGTCTGCATCAAATAACAAGTCATAGGACAAGAGGAAATGGCCTCAAGTTAAGCCAGGGGAAGTTTAGGTTAGACAGTAAGAAAAACTTCAATATTAAAAGGGTCATCAGGCACTGGAACAGGCTGCCCAGGGAGGTAGGTCAGCTGGCAACCCTGGATGTGTTTAAAAGTCATGTTGATATGGAGCTTGGGGACATGATTAGCAGTGCACTTGGTACAGTTGGGTTAACTTTTGGACTCGATGACCTTAAGGGCCTTTTCCAACCTAAGTGATTCTATGATCTCCATACTTCATCAGTAACTACCTCCTTAATCACTGATTAAAAATAATCAGACCATGAACCAAATCACTGCAACATTTTAGTGATAATTCTCTGCTTAACACTTGACTGCTTGAAGCCTGTAAGCATTTTTGTACAGTTAAATGAGAGGGGAAACTCATAGTAACACACAATATTCTAAATCAAAATGATAAATGAGACATAGCTGAAGACTTAATAGACAAAAACAATGCATCACCTGCTTGGCTGAACAAATAATAATTAAAATAAGGGAAAAAGTGTTGTCACAATCCATTTTCCCTCTACCCATGTGAAACAGTATTACATTACTCTCGTTTAATTTTTAACTGATGTACTTCAAAGTCAGATGTTTTATTATTTTGCAGTCCCTTTTCATTTATAAAAACCTAGGCCATCCAATTCACCTTTCAAATACTGCCACAGCCTTTGATTTTTCAGTCTTGTAGAACTACAGTGCTCCAAAATCTTTTAAAATATCACCATCACCTATTGATAAAGAGTTTCTTAGACAGCTCTTTTAAAACTCTTAAATGCAAATTGTTCAGACTTGCTGATCTGAAAATTTTCTATTTGAATTATTGTGTATAGTTTGTCTTTAATATCTGTTAATCAACGTCCTGTAATTATCTGAATTAGATTGTCCATGCTACCAACACTGTGAGATAGTAGATACTGAATGGTTCACTTACCCAACAACCTAGCCAATTTTCTGTTATGACCTTAAATAACTAGCACATTGCCTTGATACTCTGACCCTGTGCCCCTGTACATGGCACTCGTGAGACCGCACCTCGGTTCAGTTTTGGTCACCACAGCACCAGAAAGACATTGAGGTGCTGGAGCGAGTCCAGAGAAGGGGCTGGAAGACATGCCCTATGAGGAGAGGCTGAGGGAGCTGGGGCTGTTTAGTCTGGAAAAGAGAAGACTG
>JAOXOE010000001.1:101671569-101706608 GCA_028565055.1 Phoeniculus purpureus | reverse complement strand
CGAGCTCCCGCGCGCACCGCGCCGCCCGGCCGGGCACTTTGTTTGTGTCCCAGAATGCACCGCGGCGGAGGGAGGGGCGGGGCCTGGAGGAGGGGCGGGGTCTACAGAGCTCATGCGCAGTGTGCAGCGTACGGGCTGGGCCAGGGGGGCGGTCCCACTGCCCGCCCCGCCCCGGAGACATCGTCCCATCCTGAGCACAGAGGGTGATCGCTGCGCGTAGCCGTGGGCATCGGGCCGCGTGCAGCGTGTATCCCATCCATCGTGCTCCACCTGGCCCAAGAGCGGCAAACTGCTCCTCGCTTCACATCCCTCCGCACCAAGTTTAGCCTTAGTGAGAGTGCAATTAGCAGAATTTAGCCCAAGTCTGGGGTGGCTCAGAATTGCCCTGGCTGGAAAAGGTCCTTGGGATCATCAAGTCCAACAATCAACCCTACTCTACAAAGTTCACTCTTAAACCAGATTCCCCAACACCACATCTAAACGATCTTTGAACACCTCCAGGGATGGTGACCCAACCTCTCCCTGGGGGTTCCAGTGCCTGACTTCTCCTTCTGTGAAAAAATTGTTCCAATGTCCAGTCTAACCTTCCCCTGTTGCAGTTTGAACCGATTGCCTCTTGTTCTGTCACTAATGACCTGTGAGAAGAGACCAGCACCAACCTCTCCATAGTGTCCTGTCAGGTAGTTGTAGAGAGGAATGAGGTCTCCTCTCAGCTTCCTCTTCTGCAAACTAACCAGCCCAGCTCCCTCAATTGCTCCTCATAAGATTTATTCTCCAGGCCCTTCACCAGCTTCGTGGCCATCCTCTGCACCTGCTCCAGCACCTCGATGTCTCTGCTATATTGAGGTGCCCAGAATCAGACACAGCACTCAAGATGTGGCCTCACCAGTGCCCAGTACAGGGGGCAATCACTTCCCTACTCTTGCTGGCCATGCTATTCCTGATACAGGCCAGGCTGCTGCTGGGTTTTTTGGCCACCTTGTCACTCTGCTGGCTCAGATTCAGCTGCCTGTTGATTAGAAACCCCAGGTCCCTCTCTGCCAGAGGGCTATCCAGCCACTCCTCCCTCAGCCCATAGCACTGCAGGGGGTTGTTGTTGTGGTCCCAGTGCAGGACCTGGCACTTGCTGAAGCTCATCATGTTAACATTGACCATCAATGCAATCTATCCAAGTCTCTCTGTAGGGCTTCTCTGCTAGCTTGGTGTCATCTGTAAACTTACTAATGATACCCTCTGTGTCCTTATCAAGATCATCGGTAAAGACATCAGTGTAAACTCATTACAATTAATGTCATTAAAGCGTACGATATTTCCTCCATGTCACATCATGTCACATCATGTCGCGTCTCAAGTTGCGTCAGGGGAGGTTTAGATTGGATGTTAGAAAGTTCTTTACTGAGAGGGTGGTTAGGTACTGGAATGGATTGCCCAGGGAGGTGGTGGTATCACCATCCCTGGAGGTGTTTAAGGAGTGAGTGGACGCGGCGCTTAGGGATCTGGTCTAGCAGTTAGATACTAGGAAAAAGGTTGGACTCAATGATGCTGGAGGTCCTTTCCAGCCATGATGATTCCGTGATTCTGTGATAACCCAAACAGATTTTGTTAGCATGTCTTCCTGATACACTTAAAAAAATCTTATACCTCTTATAGCTGAGAAAGAAAAGTAGCTGTTTTCTGTAACCCAGGTGATTTTCACTGACAGCAGACTCTGTGAAACTGATGCATATGGACACATCAATAAGCTGAATCACTGGTAAAGCATCACTTTTCTGTGGTATCCTCAGCTCCATAACATGCTCAAGCTACCCAAATAGGAGGTTCAAGAGGAGGGTGGCAGTTGAGGAAAAGCAAGGTTATTTTCCAAAAGGAAACGTGAAGCAGAATGAGGGGCAGATACCTAGTCCCCTCCTCTTTGGATGCATTTTCCTATGTAGCTTATACAGACACCAGAACTGCATTTTCACTGGCTTCAGGACAGCTTGTCTGACTGATAGAAACTGAAAAGCTTTGTGGATTGCCCTCTTTGTGCAACCCAAGGGGTGAGTAACTTTGAAATGGATTATTACTATTACAGCCACTCTCTTAAGTATGTGCAAGAATACTTTGTATTTTCCAACTGGAATCAAAACAGTACCCTTTCAATTGCTGGATTCCAGCACAACTCCATTCTTGAATGGCCAATCCCAGCACACAGGTGACACTAACAATTTCACAGAATTGTAGAATGCTTTGGGTTGGAAGAAACTTTGAAAGGCCATCTAGTCCACTGACCCCTGCAGTGAGTGGGGACATCTTTAACTAGATCAGGTTTTTGTGAAGTAAAAGAATTTGTGAAGCAGTAGCCACTCTGGGATTGCCAGCTACCAACACTGGCAAGCAGGATAGTTCAGCTGGATAGAGAAAGAACACACCACTCACAATATGGGAAAGCACAAAGCAGCAAGTTGCCAAGTGGAAAGCAAATCCAGGATGAACTGGGCATATTTCAGCTATCATATGCTTGATGCACAACATGAAGATTCTCAGAGCACAGGAATGGTCAAAGACTCTAATCTGACTGCAAGAAATACTTGCACAGCTTTACCAAAGTTAACTTCTGGATAATCTTCCAGTGCATGGACATGCAAGAAATCTACTACTTCTAGGGGCATAGCTACACCTTAAGAAAACAGTGAGCTGTGTGAAACCACCCCACTAAAATTACATGTGCTGCAGTCCCATATAAATGTATCACCAACCTCACAGGAAGAATGAAGGATCTTTGGAAAAGCTGTCTTGTAGTAATGCATGGAAAGTGGAAAAGTATCACAAAGACATCCTAGGCTTTAATTCCGCATAACAGATGACTGGCAGCTGCAGTGAAGTTACATGGGTTTGTGGTGATGAAAACTCTTTAGCAGCTCTACAGTTTTCAGCCTCAAAGGTTTAAATGTAAATATTCATGATCTCCACAGAGGATACTTTCCACATCTAATCAGTTTTGAATGTTTTATCATACAAACCACTAAAACGATTTGGCATGATCTTTCAAAGAATACTCACTCGTTCACAAAAGTGGAAAGTTTCAACTACAAGTGTTAGAAGGCTGAGAAGATGATAAACACGAAAAACTGTGTGAGCAGATACTGTTCTGTAACTACTGTCTCTTAAAATGTAGACAGCTTAGCTGACCATGAAAAATATCACATCATTTACAAATCCCAGCTCTCTCTGGAAATCCCTACTTACTTTTGCCAGGACATTCCTAGCTCAGCTTCAAAGTATTTCAAGATCACGGTTAAGATGAAAGCACCACAAAAATCATTCTCTTGGGGTTTAACAGCCACAATGGTTCCGCACTGTCAGTATACATGACCTAAGCACACTAACTGAATTTTCTATCACTTGACAATAAACTAAATTTGAATGGAATGTCTCCTGTAATGGGAAGAGGAAAAACTCCTACTTGAAACTAATTGGCTCTTTCATTTTCTCAATTATTCACTCAGTAAGTGTGGAAAGAAGTTAACTTTGAAAAATGTCCAAATGTTTAAAAACTAGAAGCCAGCTGAAATCTCTTTTACCGAAGTTATACTAAAAATGTCAATGGCATCAAACAGTTAAACTGAAACCCATGACTAATTCCTGATAAATCTAACGAATAATATCTGCTTAATCTATCACATACAGCAGCAGAAAAAATAAGCCTATCAGTGCTAGGGGTACCCTGGCAAGGAAAACAGTTGGTAAAACAAAGTGCATTTATTTCTACTAGATTTAGTTATCAGTTAATAAAATATTATAGTGATGACTCTACAGTATTCATATACAGCTTTAGAGACTGTGGGAGCAGTAGGAATAAAATATTTAGAAATATAGAAGAATTTACAGAATAATAATCTGACTTTGATTAATTGGGCAAAGCAAGAGACATCTACCTGTAAATTGAAAAATACATCCTGGAAAAGACGGGACCACCTCTCCAGATCCAGCCCAAGGTAAGCACTTGCTTCTGTCAGTGCTGGTGAACGCATGCTGCGGCTCCCTGTCTGCTTCCCAAGGAACCCCACACAGAGATGAGTGGAGAGCATTCCCTTTCCTGCTCCCAGCTGCAAATGTTTAAAGGGGAAGTCTTTTTCTATGAGGAAACTGAAATCGAGCCTTAAAGCACAGATTCCTGGAGAGAAGACAGCCATTTGTTTCAAGTGTGCTTTGCTGATGCTTCCCCCCCTCCCCGTACCCAAGTGTTGCTAAGCTATAACGTTATGTGATGTTCAAAGCTATCTGTAGGCACACTAACCCTTTGTTCTGCTGGGCAGCCGAGTCCTTCCTACCAAGAAATAATAAACTGATGCTAGATAGCCTTGGTCACTCAAAAAGCCACCACAAAAATAAATAGTAATTCCCCTCTCTAAAACAGTTTTTATCTATGGCACAGAGAAAGGCAAAAAGCAAAACCTAATCAGGCTGCAGTTCTTGTGTTGGTGCAAATACTCCCATTGACTGCAAATGAAGCTTTCACCACAAACTTAAAACAGTCAGGCCATTAAGTCCTCAGTGTCACTTCCAGAGTATCTTCAGTGAAAACATCTTTTCATTGTGCACATGTCTGATAAATGAGGGATATGTATGTGCACACACTCCGTAGGTGACATGCCCCTTGTACCGGGCATGTTGTCTTGCTGTACACATCACGTACTGTAACTGGTACCCCAAAAATGCAAAAAGATGTTTTGTGAAAACTAAAATCCTTGGAATAAAAATGAAGCTTTCTGTTTAACACCATCATCACTAAACATGATTTGTCCAGCTGACACTACAAACACATCTTAAAGTACTAAAAATAGGGTGTAATTTATAACAGTTGTATGCATTTAGGGGGTGAATAACCCCCTAAACTACGTAAACTTAGACTTGCAGAAATGAGACAAGCAGTTCTAATACCCTTCTTCCCTTATACAGTTAAATGCAAATTGTCCTTTACAGTCATATTCCTGATATGTCCCTGCATACACAGCTGATACGCCACCTACTGCAAACCCGAGCTGACAGTTGAAGCAATGCTAGCAGCATTTCTATTCCAACATTGTGCCGGAGCTGAATAAAGGTGCTTTTAAAAAAAATTAATCTCTTTGCAAGCTGACAAGAACAAAGCAAGATAGCTGGCTTTTTTGTCCTCACTTCAATAATGGAGAGAAAAATAAGCAGAAGAGAAAATGAAAGCGAAGAAAAACATAGCAACTCCGAAGGCTCTGAGCAAGACAAGGAATACAGAACGTCTCTGATTACTCTGAATGTTGGTGGCTATCTATATATCACACAAAAACAGACGCTAACTAAGTATCCAGATTCTTTTTTGGAAGGGGTCATAAATGGAAAAATAATGTGCCCATTTGATGCAGACGGTCATTACTTCATAGACAGAGACGGACTCCTTTTCAGACACATTCTCAACTTCCTACGAAATGGAGAACTTCTTCTACCAGAAGGGTTTCGAGAAAATCAACTTTTGGCACACGAAGCAGATTTTTTCCAGCTTAAGGTACTCTCGGATGCAGTGAAATCGAGGTGGGAGAAGGAACAGCTAGCATCTCGAGAGACTACTTTCCTGGAAATAACTGACAGCCACGACCGTTCACAAGGACTTAGAATCTTTTGTAATGCTCCTGATTTCATTGCAAAAATAAAATCCAGAATTGTCCTGGTGTCCAAAAGCAGGCTGGACGGATTTCCAGAGGAGTTTTCAGTATCTTCAAATATTATTCAATTCAAGTACTTCATAAAGTCTGAAAACGGTACACGACTGGTACTGAAGGAAGACAATACCTTTGTCTGCACCTTGGAAACTCTTAAGTTTGAGGCTATAATGACGGCTTTAAAATGTGGATTTAGGCTGCTGACTAGTCTGGATTGTTCGAAAGGGTCAATTGTTCACAGTGATGCACTTCATTTTATCAAGTAATCACAAAGGCAAAGGAACAGAGCATGCAGCCAGAAAACCTCCTTGAACCTGCAGCCTCCTGGCATCACAAATAACATATATCTAACTAGCATTGTGCCACAGAGCTCGGCTGCTAATCAATTGATGTGAGCTAATGGTATGTAAATCTCATAATGACATCCATCTCTGGCTTACTTAAGGTGAATGAAAATTTTATGGCTGAATTTAATAAAAATTACCTGCTATACATTGTAAACACAGATTGAACATTTGATGTTATCTGTAATATATGTTTTCTCGATGCTGTCTTTTGACCTGAGAGTCTAACTGAATCTTTGTGTACTTCTGTGACTAACATGCATATACACCTACTGCTCTGCTGAACAGCAGGGACAGTATCTTCGTATAATAAGCAGGCTTAAGGTGTATTTTGCTTATATAAAAATGAGAGAGTGTTTTTTAACTGGAATAAATGATTTTGAATGTTTGTCATTGTTTATGCTTATGTGTAGAACCAAATTTGCAAAGAAACAAGACTACAAACGAGGGCTTAAAATTAACTTGATTTTAAAATTACATGATTTCTCAACTCACTTAAACCAAATTTATAGCTCTGTTACTACATTAATAACGACTGTCAAAAACATGTAAATCAATCAAGAAATGCTCTATTATGGGAAATGAGTTGAATCCGTGCAAAATGCTAAATTTTCTAGTAATATACACACATCAAACAGCTAATATATTTGACATAAACTTTCATGTAACAGGTTTCTAGTAACAACATCCCACCATGTTAAGGTTGTTATTTTCTCCTAATCATTTGTGCTTGTAAGGACAGGGAATTAACAGAGCCCTTGCTTTGTACAATTGTTTACTAAAAGCAACTACTACTATTAGTTTTGAATAGACCACCAGCTGGCATTGTAGATGGATCACTCCAAGAAACAGAATAAATACCTTCTTTCTCCACATTTTATCGCCACTATTTATCAAGTGTCCAGTATTTATAAAATCTTTTACATGTTACAGATAGTTTTAATAGCTTCTGTGGAACAATTGTACCTAATTTAGCCACAAGCATTCACAAAAAAGTCACTCTGCAAAAGCAGACTGAAAAATCATCACAAAAAGCAAATAGAGGCTGTACTAACTATAAGTTTAAGCATTGTCCATCACTGAATGCAACCATAATTCACAGTCCATACAAACCAAAAATACTATTAAAATGCAATTAAAGAAAGAAAAAAACCAACCAGGTAGCTTTTAAACTTTCACAAAACATCAATTTTGTATAGAAAAATAAATATTAAGAATGTTATGTCATCCATAGTAGAAGGTACAACCAAGCAACACAACACAGACTGGCTAAAAGCAGTTTTCTTCTGGACTTTTGAGGGAAAAAGAAATTCTTCCTTTCTCTAAAGAAGAAAGATACTTAGTAGTAGTGACTGAGAATGCAAATGCAAGATTAACTTACTCTTCAATGTGGAACTCTACAAATTTCAGTTGTAATATGCAGTAGGTAACATTAACTAGGTCCCTTGCCAGCGATAAACTAAGAGAACTCTGCATCTCCAGAGCAGGAAGCAGCAACTGAAGCTTATTCCAGTATAATTCTATTAAATGGGGAAATCCAACCCCTCCAGAATACTCCATCAGAATGAACCCACTGTCTAGAAACAACAAACTTTTACACGTGTCACTTACAGATCATAAAAGACATGGAACTTTTCCAAAGTTAACAGTTTAAAAATCAGATCACTCTACATTTCAGGCATACAAGCTGAAGAACTGTTCCTGTATCCTAAAACTTCTCTGAGTTTGTCTAACTATCTACAAACAAAATGTAAAGTATAATACATAAACAAAAAGTTACAAAGTAAAATACAGTACATAAACCATCACTGTGTGCCATCCTCCCTAGGTTATTTTCAAATTCTCATCTTATTAAAAATATCCTCATTAACCAGTAATGTACACACAGGAATCTGAATTCTGTGAAAAGTGAATGTGAGAGATCCCCTAAAATAAATCCAAAACCCTGCTAAGCTTCAAGGACAAGAACTAGAATAGTATCCCACAGAACAATTACATGAAAAGTCCTTCGTGGACACTCTGTATGAGCAAGTGACAAGACAATCTAAAAAAGCTCCATGATTAATCTACAAGTTGTAAAGGAGGATGCTCTAGGTGCTGTCAAACACACAGACTGCATAAGTACAAAGTCTGGAGGAGGCTGTTGTTCCTAGGATGTCAAATCATCTATTTTCACTTAAACACTTTTGGTATAACCTTCACTTGTAATAGATCTTCACAACTGAGATTTAAAATCTGATTGCAGTTAAACAGAACAATAATTAAAATCAATTTTGGTTTTAGACAATTAATATTGCACGTTAATTAAAATATACTGTGGTGAGTTGCCTTTCAGTTGGGGTCTCAGGATGCCCAATATCAAGAAAATGCTAGCACTTCAGTATCGGAACATTCATGACTTCACTTACGAAAAACCATCTGATGGTTCTGCATTCTTACAGAAAACACCTTTGGAATATAAACTACTCACAAGCTGGTAATCACTAAAATTAAAACCATCTGAAATGTCTTCTAAGAATAGTCAATAGCTATCCTTACAGGATTTACTGGAAAGATTTTTTTATCTGCCAGGCTTTTGGTTCAGAGTACTTACTTCCCTCTTAATCTATTTACACGAAAAAGCATTTGAAACTTTTTTTTTTGTGAAAAATGTACACCTCTAATCCTGAGTAAAAACTCATTTGTGGGGTTTTCCTTCGTAAAACTCAATGTTACACACTTTTCACTGCATTTTTTTTTTTATTTCTGTGCAATTAACACCGACACCTATCATCCGCTGTACCTCTAACTTAATCTTGTAATCTTTTTCCCATTTTCATGAGCATTTCTACAATTTCAGTATTAGAAATTTTTACATGCCACCTTTGATCTCAGGTGTTTGATTTATATAGCAGAAACAGAAGGAAAATGAGAGTGGTAAAATCATTCTCTTCCCTGCTCGCATTAAATAAATCCACAACTATATTGAATCACACCTTACCAGCTACAATCAAGACACTTTAAACCTGAATAATTTTTCAAACCAGGGTGGGGGAACTTCTACACAGAATCACAGAATGTTAGAGATTGGAAGGGATCTCGAAAGATTGTCTAGCCCCATCTGCCTGCAACAGCAGGATCACGTAGATCCAGTCGCACAGGAACACATCCAGGCAGGTTTTAAACGTCTCCAGAGAAGGAGACTCCACAACCTCCCTGGGCAGCTCCTTCCATATTGATATGGAACCTCCTACATTCCAGCTTACACCCATTGCCCCTTGTCCTATCATTAGATGACACTGAGCAGAGTCTGGCTCCATCCTCCTGACATACATCCTTCACATAGTTATAGACATTAATGAGGTCACACGTCAGTCTCCTCCAAGCTCAAGAAAACCAGCTCCTCCAGCCTTTCCTCATCAGGGAGGTGTTTCACTCCCTTCATCATCTTCGTGGCTCTGCGCTGGACTCTTTCCAGTAGTTCTGTGTCCTTCTGGAACTGAGAGCCCAGAACTGGACACAATGTTCCAGATGTGGTCTCACCAGGGCGGAGCAGAGTGGGAGGAGAACCTCTTTCAATCTACTAACCACCTACCTGCTAATCCACCTCAGGATGCCATTTGCCTTCTTGGCTACAATGGCACACTGCTGGCTCATGGCCATCTTGCTGTCCACCAGGACCCCCAGCTCCCTTTCTCCTAGGCTGTTCTCCCCACCCTATACTGGTACCTGGGGTTGTTCTTGCCCAGATGCAAGACTCTACTCTTGCCGTTGTTAGAGTTCATTAAATTTTTTCCTGCCCAGCTCTCCAGCCTGTCCAAGTCTCGCTGAATGGCAGCACAGTCTGCTGGGGCGTTGGCCACTCCTCCCAACTTTGTGTCATCAGCAAACTTGCTGACAATACTCTCTAACTCCTTATTAAAGGCATTAATGAGTAGATTGAATAGTACTGGTCCCAGCACTGAACCTTGGGGTTTCCACTAGATACAGGGGTCCAACTAGACTCTTGTTTGGTATATAAACAAAATGACTATACTGTGCAAAATGTTTCCTTTTTGCTTCATAAATATATTCAATATAAACTAAATATATTTTGACATGTTTAATTACTCAGGTAAATATTTGTGTTCCACTGCAGCAGGTTGTGCCAGAAAAGGCACTGAATTACACACATTATCTTCTCTGTCTTCAAGATTGGAAATAGCATATTTAATACTACTATGACAATGAGAAAGCTGAATAATTAAATGCTTTGGTCAGAAAGATTAAGTTTTGTAACAACAAAGTAATGTTCTAACAACATATAGGTTCCATATAAATATCAGAAGGAACTTCTTCACAGTGAGGTTGACAGAGCACTTGAACAGGCTGCCCAGGAGAGTTGTGGAGTCTCCTTCACTGGAGACGTTTAAAACCCGCCCGGATGTGTTCCTGTGCAACTTGATCTAGGTGATCCTGCTGTGGCAGGGGGGTTGGACTAGATGATCTTTCAAGGCCCCTTCCAATGCCTAATGATTCTATGATTCTGTGATCTTGCTCTCCTTAAGAGCTGGATCATAATGAACTTCCTTCCCCTTCCTCAAGGAGGCTCTTAACCTGCTCCCACATAAGCCAGCTGCTATCGCTTGTCTGCTGATCTCATCAGGTAAGAAAAAATGCTTCCAAGCAGACAATTTGGAAGGGACAGAGGGAGCAGAAGGCAGGACTGACTCCCGTACACTAAAGAAGAGTACCTCTGTCTGATTGACAGAATGAATGTTCTGAATGATTGTTCATGGAAAAGAAGTTGTCTTCCTTTCTCTCATGCTTGTATGCCCATCTTTCCCAATGCTGGAGAAGCCAGTGGCTTTTCCATCATGTTTAGCAGTACACTGGTATAGTTATTACCTATTTGGTTCTTTCCTACCTAATGACAATCCTAAGAGGTAGTGCACTATGTCTGAGTAAGGTCTATCTAGCCCATTGTCCACTGGTGACTGCAAACTGTTTCCATTCCCTGTTCCTTCACGTTTCTGGGCAGAATTCCTGTACTTTATCCTTTGACTCTCACATCCTTCTCCTTATCTTGTCTGTCTTCTACATCACGCCACTACTTTTCTTTTACTGTACACCTCTGTTTCACTGGGAGGGCCAAAGGGCTTAGTTAGGGTTGGGCAGCAGCCTGACTCAAGAGCAGAAATCACTGAAGACAGTGCCCCAAAGCAGATGCCTAGGAAAGAATATAAGAACCAAAAAAACCAACCCATACATGGCTCCTGGAGGTAGCTGTAATGCTGCAAAACACATATAGGCTCTGCAACAAGGTTAAACTACTACTCTAAGTCTGCATGTTCAGCACATGCTCACCCACTGATCAGTGTTTCACAGCATCATAATTGCACTATTGACGTTTTCAAACACTCATGCCTTCTTCTGAATTGTTTTTGCATTCGTACCTATTACCACCACATAAGTGATAATTGGTCACTTCTGTTCTGCAGTAGGTAATATTTCTTTAAATCCTAAAGGGGAAAATAAATTACATCATCACTTGCAGCAATCGGTGTCATTGTTACGTTGGTCTCTTACTTAAATGCATTACAAGGTTTCCATTTAATAAGACAGGAACAGCTTAAGAAAATGACCTTGCTCCTTCTCTTGCCGTTAGTATACAAGCAGAATAAGAGTAGGCAACAAATACTACAAATTAGTAACAGCAGTGCTTCATCCATGGATGTTTTTGTGCAGAAGGGTCATGCTGCTGTAATTCTGCTGACTAATCAATCAGGGTTGAGGATGAAGGGGACAAGTTAATGTGGGCATATAGCAAAATAAGTATTATTTTATTAGGCTAGAATTATATCATCTTTGCTAGGTAACTGTTTACTAACTCTCATTTTGTCTCCTGTCCTACAACACAGGGCAGAAATTCTTAAAATTGATCAGAAAGCAGCTGCTAGTTGAAAAACTAGAAGCATTTTCACTCGGAGAGATAGGCTTGCATAATTTATTATGTTGAAACAAAAGCAATCGATAAGGCACAAGAAATTTTAGAACAGAAAATGAACATTGTATTTTAAAATTAGAGATAGACATGCTGTAAGTCCTATGCATTAGTGTATCACACAGAATCACTGTCTCAAAACACTGCCACTATAACACATCATATTAATTCACAATAACATTTCAGAAAACAAGAGGCACAGCAAGGACTAGGGAAGGTAGGAGGGAGATGTATGATGACACCTGAAGAACACAGATGAGCAAGCAGTCAGAAAGAGACAGCAGAGTTGCCTTTATTTCTGAAAGAAATTGCACAATATTCTGTAGAACTAGACAGTTGATTTTAAAAAGCCTGTGTAGAAGGAGTACCACATAGAGCTAAAGCAACAGTTTCTCAAACAGCTCTGGTAACAAGTGTAACATCATTGCCATTATCATTTAACACTATGTTTGTTCATTTTAAGCTTCAGAAAAGAATACTGTTCTGCTGATTCAGAAGCAAAAACATTCCCCAAACTGGTTCAATAATTACAGCTGTAAACAGCAGCTACTCGTTTAAAACCCTGTGAGGGCATGGTAACACACAAGATCAACTTGTTAAGGTTTCAAAACCAAGCAGTTGGAAGATGATCGTTAAAAACTGAGCCATTTTGAAAGTCTTTTAAAACTCTTGATAATGCTAAAAATGACTACAGTATTGCCTTGTTTCCTGGTGGTAGGGATTGCCAGGGAGACAAGATCTTGGTTTATAAAGAGCTCCTAAAATCCACCACCTTTCTGGGGGGATACCACTAGTTCCACTCCAAGCATTATTTGTTACCTGAAAAACTAGATCTCTACTCTTTATCACGCTATGCCTTTTTTTTGCCTTAGACACCACCCCACTCCAAGTGTTCAACAACAGCTTTGTTCCAGGTATGGAAACTCTGGTCAAATGGAGGCAGCAGACTTTCTTACATCTTCTGAAGAGAGATTTGGCATCCTGTTTAAATACATGGCACTTCATAATCTGTAAGAGCACATCAAATTGATAAGAACTGAGATTTACAAGTCCAAGGCTGCTTGCTAGGGAAATGCCCCAGAAAGATGGAAATCCAAGGGTCTTGCTAGAGCTGTGGACCTGACACTCAGGGAAGCTTGCAGCACTGGACTCCCGGAGCAGTGAGGATAGGGAGGGATCACACTGGTGAGACAGCCTACAGGACCTGAACACTGAGAGATGAAGAGGATGGATGAGGGACTCCATGTTGGTGACCATCACAGAATCACAGACTCATTTAGGTTGGAAAATACTGTTAAGTTCATCAAGTCATCACATGGATGACTTGGGTTCAATGGACAAGGCACTGAGGTTGTACAACACAAGTAACGTCTAATTACCCTGAAATTACCAAATTCAAAATAAAAATAAATGTATCTTTTGTGTTTTCATATGTCAAGTTTCAGAAAGGCTTTTTTTTTTTTGAAGCAGAAATCAGAGGAATGGAAAGATCTGCTTTTCTAAAACATTTGTTAACACAAAACCTGGAGCTACAAATCTACTGCTGCAGCTCCACAAAAAGCTGCTTGTTATCTCAAAGGAAGTTCTTGATTTTGTACCACAGTGAACAGATGAAGGAAAAAAAGAACAGGTCAGGGGTGGGTACAGACTCTCTCAATTAGGAAGAAAAAATAAGCAAACAAACTAGCAATGAACAGGCTCAAAAAACATAAACAGAACAAGTAACTGTAATACCAAAACGAGTCATTTATTGCCTCTCTACTACTTAAATAAGGCCTTTGGAAAACATTAAAGATAGAGCAGTACATTTTCTGAATGCTGAAACTACAATCTCGGAGGAGACAAATTAAAGGTCCCACAAGCCAGGTTACGAATCAGCTGAGAGTGAAAAAGCTACTCTCAGGTTAGGAATCCTATCAACACTAACTTTAGCTAAGACCTGAACTATTGCCAGGTCTTGTGATATTTCCAACACATTTTCTAAACAAACAGTAAAGTGTCTTTTCCAACAGGATATAAATCTAACCTGTAGGGTATTTTATGCCCTGTCATATGATAATAGGCCCCCTCTGTAAGAATTTTCTGCCATGCAGAGATGATGACTTTAGAGTTTGCCAACAAAGTACACTGCAGAAATCCCTAGGACAACCTGCATGAGTAAGATGATAGGCTGCAGCACAGTCCACATCTATCACAACAGCAGTCTGCAAGATGCTGGGGCTGGAAAACCTCAATGCTCAGGAAGAGCATCAAACAAGCTCTGCTAGACTGTTTCCAGTCTCAAGCACACAGAAAGCTCAGGCCTTACTGCGCTCCATCCTGCAGAACTCTCACAGATGCAGTTAGCAAAGGCAGAGGTAAATGACTTACAACCTTAGAAGAGCTGCTCTTGCCTTGGCCTTCATTGTCTCCCCTCTCAAAAGTTACTTCCATGGTTGAAAAGAAGAAACTTTCAACTACCCCTGATGCAAGCTGTGTAACAACAGTACAGAACTGGGGAAAAAGACAATAGGGGGAAAATTTAAGCCAGAACCAGACAGTAACAGTACTGCACTAGACTAAAGGTCTTCTTTGCTCCAGCAAAGTGGCCAGAAGTGGACAGCCTTCCGCTTCCATGAAGAAGCCTAAAGACAGAGCAGCCTTGTGTTATTCTCCTACTGCATATGCATCCCAGTGTCCACTAGGCTTTTGAGGCTTGTGATCTCTTAAATCAGATGTCCTCTCAATCTCACTACTCTTTGGTGGATTTTCTTTTGCATACCTCTTTGGTCTCCTGTAAGGTCATGTAAGCCTTTAGCAAATACCACCTTTATATCCGCATCGTCTGGCAAGGAATTCAATAGCTCTATTACATTGTGAGCGCAGAACCATCTCTTTTTATTTACTTTGAAACTGCCTACTGCTAGCTTTACATCTGCTACATGCCAGCCTTGTACTGGCTAAAGCAACAAGCATTTGATCTCCCTCTGCCCTTTGATCCATCATTCAGGGCTCTAATTTGCAATACTGCAAAGGTCTGAATCCATCAAATATGATCGTGCTGGTAGATGAGTGAATTGCAATACTCAGCAAAATCCCTCAATTTGTGGAGTCACAATCTGTGATGCTAGGCATGGCTGCAACTGCTGAGGTTTTTTGGGAGTCAGATGAGAAGACCAAGAACCAAGTGTGGTTCTGTTTAGTGTAATATTTCAACAAGCTGGATGTGCACACTGCCAAAGGACAGAACAGGCTTGTGGGATTAACTCACACTGTTGTTATATGGGTTTCTGTTCTCAGGAAAGAGACTGCATGACAATAAATACTTAGATGTTGGAATATTCATTGGGTATATTAAAATAAATAGCCAGAACCTCAAGACACTAAGGCAATTTATGCCTTAAAGCTCTTTAAAAATTCCAGTTATTGGTGACCCACACTAAATTAATACCCATTCTGCTGATGTACTAGTACGCCTTCCCTGTTTCTCCACAGTTTATTGCAATCAGTATGATAGACCTTGACTACATATATCTTGAAACGTCTTTGTATGTTTCAACAGCTATAAATGGAATCTCATTACTGATTACAGCTCCTGGAAAAATGCTGGGAAGCTTCTATTTTAAGATTTGTTGCATTTATGTGCCAACAAAACCAATTATATCTCCAAGACAAAAACTTTTTCTGTGGCTTGAAAATGGCAGATTCCATAACTAAGTTGCCTTCAACACTGAAATTCTAGTTAATCCTTAAATTAAGAATTACTCCCTTATTCCTCCTGATGGTAACTTTTCAGTTAAGAGTTTCACTTTTGAAGAAAAATTAATGTTACCTGCTCTAAAGAGGATGAAATTAAGCAGACATTCAGCAGCGTGGTCCCGTGTTATAATGTAAGAACCCTGTGCCTTTAGCATATAGTTCAGTGGTTTTGAAAGTGCTTACCTCGAATTTCAAATATTCCAACACATGTATAAATGAATTTGGTTGGGTTTTTTTCAATTGCAACATCAAAAGGGTGAAGCAAGTGTGAGCCACAGACATTTCAAGCATGGTATATTTGTGTCTGCAGCCAAACATGCACACTGCCAACTGGCAAAATTTTAGTACTAACTTCACACTACATTGCTGCAGTAGCTCAGTTAATTTATTCTTTTTATCCAAATTCAAATCAGAAATGGTCCCAGGTGTGCCTTTCCCTTCACGGAAAGGCATTTGTACTACTCACTGGCAGGTTTAGGGAAAAGAGATGACTAACACCTTGCCCTAAAGCATATTAAGTACTGAAGGCTGCTCCATCACCTGGAGATGAAATTTGGATTCAACAGGAATTCAAGTGACTTGAAGAAGGTTCAGGAATTGCAACTAGCAGACTGCACATAACAGACTGCACAAATTCTTAAAGAAAAAGGGGCATTTGTAGTTTGTGTACAGAGCTGATACACACTCCCTACCCCAGCTTTCTTCCCCTTCCCCAAGCAATACTATGCTTTCAAAACTGCATTGTCAAAGCTTAGGCAACACTACGATCAGTCACTGCCTATGCAACTTTCATTTAATGCACTTCCACAAGGACAGTAGCTAATTATAACTGCTTTTAAATAACAATGCATTTCTTTACCATATCCCTCTCAACAGACTACACATGCTCAGGGCAGCATTTTCTGGTTATTTTTTTACATGGTGGTAAGGAGCAGGTCACACTTCAACTAGTAAAAACACCTGGTTGTCACAGCTTCTGTCACTGACAGCACTGTAGCATTATTCAAGATATTATGGACAATAAAGGTTTACATGAGCTCAACTAATAGGTTGATAGATAGGTTAATACTTCAAAGCGTATATCCCTATCCACAATGGCCCATTAAACAAAACACCATCACTCCTGGCTCTGGATTGCTCTCAGCTGTGCATCATTAAAGACTCAAAGAAGTATTTTGGGGAGATTATCATTGTGCTTCTGCACTGTCCTTATATTCTTCTCAAGGCACCTGCTACTGACTACCAAAGAGAACAGGACACCAGACAGGTGATCTTCAGCCTGACCCAGTATTACATTGTCTCTCTCCAAATGGTATCAAGTAGCAATGGTGGTACTACCTTGCATTTTGGTTCAAGCGATTTACATTCATCCCAACAATAAATGTGATGAGAAATGTCATGTATAATACTAATGATTTACAACATAAGAAATTCTGAAGAATGATAATACCATCCCAACGCAAAAATGTGGGGCAACTTTTTAAGGCTGTAATTCAAAGGACTTCTGAATTTTATTTCTCTCATTTACCTCCTTTATTTACTTTCTAACTACAAATAAACTTGATGCATTATTATTGCAGTAATACCCCAAAGCAATCGTTAGGGTCTTGTTACAGTACATAAATAAATGAAAGACATCATCTTTGCCTCAAAAGTACTGATTGTAGGCTAAGATAAAGTAGATGAACAGCAAAATGGAGCACTCAATAACCTGAATTACTTTAGTAGTTTGGAAAAGGTCATCTGAGTTCCACAATTACTTTGAAAAATAAAGTGAATAAGCAAACAAACAACTGATGGATGAGAGTCCTCCATTAAATCCCCAATGTAACCAACTACCATCACTCAGAAACCGAATCCACAGCCAGTTTAATTCTACCAAATGGGGTTAGCAGTCATCTTCCCATTGTATTTCAATAGTCCAGAGCAAACAGTACATAATTTTCCTGACCAAAGCAAAAACACAAACAACTAAACACTTGGCCATCTTACACAGTAGTTCCAAACAAGGAGACAACAAGAGTGAAGAAAATTCAATCATTCAAATGCAAACTGAAACAGAATTAATAACTCAAAAGCCAAGCAAAAGCACAGACGCAGCCCTACAACTAAAAACCAACAGAGAAATACAATCTAACTACCAAAACTCTGATTTGTTTTAGCAGTTAAACTCTCAGTATCTGCTTTACATGCAATATCCCACAGTCTTGGTTTTTCAAATGGTATAAAATACTATAGCACTTCATCACCTAAAATCGCAATTAACATATAATCTGAGTAAACAACAGAAAAACCAAAAGCTACAGAACACACCCTGGATTTGGCACAAACCTTCAGATTATAACATTTCTAACAGCAGCCTTTTGACATGCCAGCATAATAAAAAGCATCGCCATCACAAAGAATTCCATCCTACAAAACCAAACTCCAAACCCTGCTCCTGGCCAGATACCAAGTATACAGTTTTGACAACAGTTGCTGCTGAAATGTAATTCAAATAAAACTTAAGTATCAGAAAAAAAGACATCTCTTTGTTAAAGGGTCTTTTCTGAAAAGTAACTTCAAAGTCATTTTGAAAACCCACAAGTATTAGTCCTACGGTTAGGAATTGCTTTTTAAGAAAAGCAGGGGCCCATTACTCTTTTCAGCTCATCTCTATCTCTGCTATTATCACTGAAAGAGTGTCAGCCCAGTCTATTATTTAATATTCCACATGCATCAGAGATAATCACTATTAACAAAACAGACATCTGTCTGCCTGTTTCGTATAAGCTATGTCTAAGTTTCCAGGTTCACAGGCTCTGTCTAACATTAGCATTTATTGCTGCTAGTACATTAATGGTATGTTTGAAACATCTCTTTAATAAAAGTGCAAAAACAGACTTTCATTGGAATGACACTTAATACTGTAAGATTTTCCTGCTGTTGTGTACCTGTCTGGAAATTTCAAGAACATAAGCCTGAAAGCTTTAACAGCAGGGAGCAGGGTAAGAACATGCAGCCTCAAGAGACTTCTGCTCGAGCTACTGGGGAACAGCACTTGCACACACCTTCGTTAGAATAAAACTTTCTGGAATCATCTCTTTCAATGACTGTAAAGGAAACGTGCACAGACTAACTCTGACTTGAAAGAAAATCTATAGGATATCAGGTAGCCTTAGGAATCTGACGTAAGTGCATTACCCATTACACAAATAAAAAAAGTCAGAGAGAAACACTTTTAGTTGCTACCCTGAACTCTCTACAAAATTCCAAACACGACTGTTATAGCAACTACATTTTGAGAAGCACTCTTAGAATTTTTAACTGTACCTCAGAAGACATCACCGGACTAATATGTGACTGGTAGGTAGCATCAGTAAACTAATAACTTTTTACATTTTCCAAATTTTTAAATCAGAATCACAGAATGGTTTATGTTGGAAGGGACCTAAAAGATCATTCAGTTCCAGCCCTCCTCCACTCCTCTAAGTCTCATTCAACCTGGCCTTAACACTGTGAGGGAGGGAACCCATCAACAACTTCTCTAGGCAATCTGTCCCAGTGCCTCACCACCCTCACAGTGAAGAAGTTCTTCCTAAGATCTAATCTAAATCTAACCTATTTTAGTTCAAAATCATTATCCCTCATCCTATCACTAGACCCCCTGCTGAAGAGTCCCTCCCCAGCTTTTCTATAAGCCTCCTTTAGGCACTGGAAGGCTGCAATAAGGCCTCTCTAATGCCTTCTCTTCTCCAGGCTGATCAGCCCCAATTCCCTCAGCCAGTCCTCATACAGGAGGTACTCCAGCCCCGATCATGTTTGTGGCCACAAGGAATACTCTTTTCATTGGAATAACTGAATAAAGTATATGTGATGGGTTTTATATTGTCATATAAAAATGCTATCTTTCTGAGGGTTTTTTTCTGAGAAAAACTTTAGTTAAAGAAAAAAATACTGCTTTTGGTCACAGCAGACAATCAGTTTACAAAGTAACTTTCCAATTTTATGATATTCTACCAGAGCAATATAAAAATCAACTAATTCTTGAAAAGTAAAACTAAAAAGACACAGTCATAAGTGTTTCAAAAAAAAGTGTCAACACTCACCACAGCTGCTGCTTTCAGATTTTTCTTCTGATTGACTTTCTGAAAAAAAAAAAAATCAAAAAAGGAAGCATCATGTTTCTGTGTTGATTATTTGAAGTAGAAACAAAAAGTGTGTTACAAAGCAAAGAATGATTAATTATAATAAAATCATAATCACTGTGATTGATTAATGTTGCAACTTTACTTTCTGAAAGTCATTTTTAGGGCCCAAACTCACAACTTAAATATAGAACTCCATTACACCTCTGACTGAGCTCTGGAAAAATAAAGTTAAACATTTATACACAATTAGTAGTGGATTATATTTGAGTAATGAATCTCACTTGCCACGTATCTCCCAGGTCACTCTAGACTCATTAAGGTTCTGCACGAGAATGTTCTTAATTGCCATTACATAAATTTCTGAACTTGATCAACCTCTTCTTTACCTCTTCTGCACATCATACAATTATTTATTTCTTCAATCTTTTCCCTTCCTGATCATTTGCTTTCAAATGGGACCACAGACCAACTTGTTAGGTACAAAAAACACTTAATGAGGAAGGTCCACAGAGCAGAGAATCACAGCATGCATGCAGGAAAATCCTAGACACAAGTGTTGCAAAGTAACTTCCCAAAAAATTATCACTTGGGTGAATGGCAGAGTCGATTCAGAGACAGCTTTCTGTGTGAAATTTCAATTCTGCATTTCAAGAGATGGCAGCCAGCGGACATGTTTTGACAAACTGACTTCCAACACTAAAAAGTCACACGAAATGAAACCCCTACATAAATTTGTCGGTCTGAAATTTGACTGCTCCTCTTACAGTTCTCCTTTTTGCACATCTTCTATGGTAGAGAATAAAAAGAATAGTTTCAGTTATCTGAAATAGAGTTTAAAACGGCAATACACTTGTCCTTAGCTTTCAACTTAGAGATGTCAGAGCTATCAGTACGGAGTATTTACTTACAAGCAGCAGTGAAGTACTGCTCTAAATCAAAGAGCCATTTTTTAGTTCAGCTCATCTGATAACTTCTGCCACTGACAGTCTGGGTATTATTAAACTGAAAACATAAGCTCAGCTTTATGCATAACATGCAACTTTCATAGATAAATGTCAGCAGGTTGGAGATCACTGGTTGGTTGTTGTTTTTTCAGCAGGGGTTATGAGACACGCTGAGGGGTTGGTTTTTTTAAAAACATACATCAGTGAGACTGAAAAAAACAAATCTGAAGGAGGCAGAAAGCCAATTATATTCCCATCACACCGAGCCAATTCTAACATGCCATACATTTTATGCATTATATCCTCAGTTTCAATGTACAGAAATTAAGTCTATAGTTTTAGTAATAAAAATGGGAATTAGGAGCTTACCCCTACCAGCCACCTGACCCTACTATGTATTTACTTACAATCCCCACAACACTCAGATGAAGTATATAAATAAATGTAATTTCCCTTTTTTAGAGATGGAGAAGAGAGATGATGTAAGCAGTAGCAGTTATTTTCTAAATGGACCGTATGTCAAAATAATATATTTGAAATCTTAACCTATTAAAATGCTGTCTGTAATTAGAGTAGCTTGAGTCACATAATCTGCTTTTCTGATAATGGGTTGCATCTGTTTTGTGACAGTCCCAAATATTTTGAAATTTGCATAAATGCCAGAGATCTGAAAGGCTGCTGTTGCTTCTACTTCTTTTGATCGTGAGGCTGCTCATCAGTTTTCCTCTTCAGCTAACAGTCTATAAAAGACTGAAGTACATAAACTAAGAAGAATTAAGTAAGACCCCAAAGCATTTTGGAGACTGGAATGTGTGGCTGACAAGGGGAAAGTACTGTTACAGTAGACAGCCATATGCCAAAATTCCTCCTCAGTCAGAGCTGAGATGGCAGAATGATGGGGAGAGCATTTATTTCCTAAATAAGAGTTTGATGAAAAATTTGAGAAGCCAAGCATTCATCTAATCAGATCAGAAGTAGTATCAAGATTCTAGATGGACTAGACAATTTTTCAAGGTCATTCTGAGTACTATGTATTTATTGAAAGTGTAATTATAGGACTAATCCCTTTAATGAAAGAAAGAAACATTTTTCCAGAAGTTTTATCAGTGTTTCTCCCCTTTACATTTCTTTAAATGGCTGGATACCTGATATTTTAAAATTCAAATATACAAAATACAGAATACTAATCTCTGAATACTTACTTGCACTGCAATACAATAATGTATTGTAAGTACACAGTAGGCATGATTCCACAAACTCAGAAAAGATCCTTTTATATAAGAGAAGTTGTTTAAAGAAAAAAAAAAAAGCAACCCAAAACAGGAGAGAATATTAAAAGGATGTGGGAATAAAGGAGCTGTTTCAAGTTACACAGGCAGAGTTATGTGTATTATTGAATATGAATAAAAAAGAAATTAATTCATTAATTGAGATTCTGAAAGAAGACTCAGAACACGGCATTTAGAGCCAGCAACCTTCTGTGAAGCATGAAACAGTAAAACAATCTGTGTATGAATGCTGCTCAGAAACAAAAGTCTGGTCATCATTTTGTCAACAGAATTCTCTAAACACTTTTTACTTTTAGTTAAGATGGAACAAGGATGAAGGAATTTAAAGTCATTAAAATAAGCACTAAGGCAACGTCACTTATGAAGGGAGAGTTTTGAAGATATATTAAAAATTTCAATAAAATGAGTCATCTTGCCCAACTTTACAGAAATATCTTACACTTTAGTTGTGCCTACAGTGCAAAATCTTCCTCTCCACCCATCAGTCCTTTACAGTTAGGGATGCAATTGCCTGCCAAGGTCTGTATTTTCCCAAGTCACATTTGTAGCACATCTTTCGAAGATCTAGCTCAGAAAGAAGCAGCATTATCTATACCACAGCTGCAATTATTATTTCTGTTTCAGGCTTGTAATACTAAACTACCTGCTGATAGAAAAATTAAGCAATGAAAGCAGTAAGGAAATTAATTTGTCTGGTCATGGCTTAGATGAGCACACTGTTTACTGGATAAAAAAACTGCCTGGATGGCCAAGCCCAAAGAGCAATAGTGAATGGAACTAAATCCCGTTGACATTTGGTCGAGTCGTGTCCCCTAGGACTCAGAATTGTGACCTGTACTTATTAATATTTTGATCAATGACATGCACATGCAGGTGAGTGCACCTTCACGAAGTCTGCAGATGACCAAGTTAGGCAGGTGTGTTGATCTGCTGGAGGTTAGAGAGGCTTAACAGAGGCATCTGAACGGGCTGGGTCAGGCGGCCAAGGCAAATAATATGAAGTTCAACAAGGCAAAGTGCTGGGTCCTGTATTTGGGTCATAACAATCCCATCCAATGCTACAGACTTGGGGAAGAATGACTGGAAAGCTGCACATCAGAAAAGGAACTGGGGGTTATTAAACATTGGAAAAGTCTGCCCAGGGCTGTGGTGAAGCTACCATCTCTGGAGGTATTTAAAGGATTTATAGATGTAGTGCTGAAGGACATGCTTTAATGGTGACCCGGCTGTGCTGGGTCAGTGTTTGGAATTGATGATTTTAAAGGCCACTTCCAACCAAAGCTATTCTGTGATTCTATTATTTATAATCACAACCAGAAGAGTTTGCTGCTAAACGTGTAACAAAAACATGTTTCCTTTCCTTCAACCAAGAAAAAAACCTCAAATTATAGCACTTTCTTATGCCAGGGTGTCTGCCAGTAGGAAACTCCAAAAAAACCCCATTTTTAACCAAACCCATGACTTCCCTTAGATAATTCTTAGCTATCCACACATAAGAAAAATTCATTTGCTTCAATACACCACATTGAACTATATGCAAACCTGTCTCTTTTCCGCCCGCCCAAGAAATTATAGCTATGATAGCTTAGACAAAGATAAGATAAAATTACTTGAAGCACAAATAGCATTGCTGCACAGCAACTCTTGTACATATGGTGATGTTTATGGAATAGAACGTAGTCCATATTTAATGCAGAAACTACACTGAAACCAGCCTAGACAGCAAGACAACTGTGATTTGCATCTCTGGGCAGCCATCACAGAAGCCGCACCTCCTGCCAGCTTTGTTACACTGATGCTCAGGAGCAACCCCACAGTTCTTAGTGGCTTGCTCAGCAATGAAGTCAACGCAATGTCTCACACGTGCAGCCATCCTTGCAAACCGAGTAAGGAGACATTTTGCAACTACTACTTTTAAAGTACTACCCTGTATTATTCATAATAGCTATTTCAAAATACAGAAGTAGAGGAAGAAGCAGGAGAAACCAGAGAGTTAGTTTAAACAGAAAGTGGACCACATGTGAAAGCCACCACAGACCAGATTCTTACAGTATCTGGGATGAGGTCCACTTCATCCAGCTCTGTATTAGCTCAAATATCGTGTACACACTAAAGAGCAGAAAACACAATTCATTAGACTTTGGACATAACAAATGGCACCTCAGAAGAGCCTACCGCTGTCCATTAACTAATATGGCACCACCAGAAATGCAGAAGTTTACAACATAAGAGACAAAGAATTTCTTCCAAATACAACAGATATTAGACATAAGTTCATCTAAGACAAAACACACAGAAATTTCATCCAGAAGACTACAGCATGCAGAAAATATTAAATTACTTGTCAAATTTTATCTCTTTTGTTTGCTCTAAGTGACCTGATGAGTTGGTATTTAGTCATAAATTACCCATGTAAACTCCCTGCAGCATCTTCCAAGACTACAAACTATTTCAGATGCTTTGTCATCCTTCACTCATTTTCTGAAAGACCATCAAAAAAGATGGTCACCACAATATAAGGATCGCAGGATCAGAGTACAGCATGTGAAATAGATCTTAGGGCTTTTAATGTGCTCAAAAAAAAAAAAAGCCATTTGCTGCAGAAGGATTTTGACTGGAAGGAATAGAGATTGAAGCACTTTTTAGTCCATATTTCATTTGCACAGTTGCCCAGATGCAAGGCCACCTGAAGTTCCATACCAGCTTATTCTTTGACCCATGGTTCAAACAGGCGTATCAGTTCTGTTACATGGTGCACTTTGCAAAAGAAAAAGGAACAAGACCAGTGATGCTTTTCACAGAAATAAGCAAAATTTAATTTGAAGACAAATACTGGTCTAAAAAGATCTCAATGACTGAATTAAGATCTTTTACTAAGGATTTTACTATGTTTCTTACTGTGGATTATCTACCATGCAAAGTTATGTGTTATTTCCATGTTGTCCTATGTTTGGCTTGGACGGGGTTAATTTTCCAGCCAGGATAGCCAGACCAGAATAGCCAATGGGATATTCATAGAATCACTTTGGTTGGAAGTGACCTTTAAGATTATCAACTCCAAATGCTGCCCTCACCCACTTTACTACTGTTTCCTTCTCTTTTTGTTCTTTCAGCTAAACTCTCCTTAACCCACTCAGCTCTACCTTTCATTCTCTTTGCAAACAGCTGTGTAGCGCTTGTCTGACAACTGGGTTTAAACCATGATGTACGTGTATTTTCTGGCATCAAATAGGGTAGTAGCCTTTCTTTCAGTTGGGATATCCAACTGAATCTGGAGCATTTCGGCAACAGTGTAACTTGCAGTTGGGATATCCAGCCAAAAGCTAAATTTGGGATACACAGCTCAATTCCACTCTGAGGACACCCATTTCCACACTAGCCATAATTCACTATGAGATTTGTTGAAATGGGTTGTGGAGCTTAAAACATTTGCAATACCCATTTAAATACAAGAGGGTATGCAGGAAGATGGTAACTGTAAGAAATCTGACTGGAATTTGGACTAGCTGCATCACATTCATCTTTACAACAAAAAAAACACATGCAAGAAAAGTACATCAAAGTTTATTTTTAATTGTACTGTCATCACTAGCTTCAACACAACAGCAACACATTTTAACCATTTCACATTTAAGTGAAATTTATGAAAAATGACTTCTTATGCTTGCTAATCTCAAGCAAAACCAATTTTGCCACAGTCTATGCTTACTCAGTGTTTCATTCCAAACATTTCTCATTTCACTAACTACCCTTGGCTCCTGATTAATATAATCTCTATTCAATAGACCCATGGTAACTTATTTCCAGTCACTAAGAAATTCAAAATTTTTAATTCATTAAATAAAAATTTGACAGCTTATAAGTACCTAAACATTTTGAGACACTAGCAGTACAAATGATAAAACAGAAATAAATGGTCATCTTGTAATTATCACATTCTAATGATTTTTTATTCTATCTGATGACAAGTATTCCAGACAAGTATTCCACATAAAGTTAAGCACCTGCACTCACTACAGCATAAGTCAATACTAGAGGTTTTGAAGCAGTATTTTGCATCAAAAGTTATCCTGGGAAGCAAAGGCACTGAGATTTTTAGCAAACATGCAGAAGTCACTGCATGGATACTCTAAACACATATTCACTGTATCTCTCATTTCTGTCAAGTATTCTAGGGCTGGAGCATAGAGAAATGAAAAAAGATGAGGTGCTACTAAATGCTTACAACATTCTTGAAAATTTGTACCCTGTCTCTTTCCACATTTGTAATCTATGAATTCTAAACCACAATATTTTTGAAGTGTAACAATTAACATATATACATTTTTTTGAAGTGAAATGTACAGTTACATTAGTTTCAGAGAAAGGGGGAACAAATGGAAAGTGCCTGAGTTGTAGTCTAAGATCTTGTATTTCTAAACACAACTGAGAGATCCATGCAAGGCAGGCTGCTGAACCTACCGCACAGTGTAACGCTACCATATGCCTTCAATCTGACATGCAATTTCGGACATATGGTCTTGAATACGCTAATCACTCATGCCACTACTAAGATGAACTTAAGACAGTTGAAACCCAGTGAGAAAAATGGTAACCTTACTGACGCAGTGTTTGATAACATGGAACTTTATTAAGCTTCAGTATACTTAAACCACAGAATTGCCTAGATTGGAAAACACCTTCAAGATCACCAAGTTCAGCCCTTACTATTTAGTCCAACCATTAAACCATATACAGACTTGAAGAAAATGTGGTGAACAGGTGTGCTAAAATGCATGGAAAATGTTGAAGAGAAGAGGAATCATCATTCTTCTAAAACTATATGCACAGCAGAGACCAATTCAAGGAGAAAAAAACCCATATTAGTTGATCTGAAAAGTACACTGAAGTACAAGAACACTTTTTTCCAGTGAAACCCCTAGAGAGGAATACACAATGTGCTGCACTCAATGCTCTATGTTCTCTTCAGCAGATCTGTGGCTGAAATGTGCATGATTACACTATGCAGAGAACTAAAATTAGTTATTCAAGCATATGAAGAACAGAGATAGACACCAAAAAGTACAACAGTGTTACGTACAGGGATAACAATAAAACAGAGCCAAAATCGGAGTGTTCTGGCTCTTTCGGCAGTTTACTGAAATCATACTGGAATTGTAACAAATAACTTTAATTTTAACTTACCTACTGAACTTTCAGTGAACACTGTTAAGGTCTGTCCTCCCACACTTTGCAGAAGAAATGGATGTTCCCTTGGTGCACTGACTGAAGCAGGTTTTCCTCCAATATCATTGATGCTTGCAAGCTCTTCGTTCAAGGTAAATGACACCTAACAGTCAGGATTACTACAATGTTACTAAACAGACTCAATTACACAGCTTTATGAGTTATGGGGAAAGAAAAAGAGAGAAAATACAAATAGTACAGCACATTTCCATTTCAAAAACACAAAGAGGGGGATAAGAATCTTACTAGATTGACCTCTTGTTGAGATACAGAATTCAAGCATTCTAGGTACTTGATTTACTTAATAAAATTTACTTGTCTTTTAAAAAATTGCAAATTACTTCCTTTTGAAGTCAAGGAAAATTTGATTTTACTTATTAAAATGTAAGGCACAATAAGTTTTCAGACATTGTTCTGTATGAGTGCTTTATAACGTTTCACACAGCCAGCTGAGTTCCAGAAAACGCTTTAGCAAACCACAAGTGTTATTAGCTAAGGGACTACTGAACTTCTGAAGCCCAGGAGAGGTTAAAAACAGCTCTTTTGCTGTGTTTACATTATAAGCCAAATACAAGAGCCAAGGAGGTACTAGGAGGACTGGGTAACCAGAATCCCTAGCCTTTGACATAAAACACCTGAAGACAGGTATTTCAGACCAGCATTGTGTGTTCTTCCCTTGTGTCCTGCTTTGATTCCTTTGGCTAAGCAACAATGCCCCCCACAAGCAATTTTTTTTCATGGGGTTTCTCAATGCTTGGCTCTCTACAGACTGCAAAGTGTGTTTTGTTGCTCTCATAAGCATCGAGGTTTTGGTGTGGGGCTCACTAAAGTAGGGAGGCTGACTTATATTCCAGCCTATAAGAGCCCAATCAAACACTGAAACCTCCAGCAAAACTCTCTCCACTTACTCTAAAAAGAGTTTGGCCAGGTTATCAAATTGCAAATGCAGCTTGCTTGCTTCCCTACCATTTTCTTTCTCCAGTTTCTTCCAATTCAGTGTCAGACTTGGATGGTATTTGACATAATTTTAGCTAATGCAACTTCTTTTATCTCTTACAAATGACACATGAAGTTACTATAATTCATTGAAGCTGCTCATAAAAGCAGTTACCTTTGCATGCAGAAAATCACAGAAGTTTGGATCAAATTCCAAATATAAGAAAGAATACTTTTCTGAAATTGCAGCCTTCTATCTCTAACTTACTTTGCTTTATCATCCTTCTCCTTAGTTCTCAGAAAGCCTTTAGCACTAACACCTCTCAATATGTTTAGAGAGCAGGTAACTACTGTGATTGCTGCTTATGGATGGGTAAACAAACTTAGGGAACAGAGGGACTGAGGCAAGTCCTACAGTAAATCTATGGGCAAAGCTACAAACAGAATCCTGTCCTCCTGACTCTGTGGTACAATGCTTCACTACAGATGTGACAAAAAATGTGTGACAAGAGAAACCAACATGTTCTAAACAGTTTTTAGATTCCAGAATACAACACATTCAGAGTCTTTGTATTTTAGTAGTTACTTACTTCAGTTCTTCCTTGATTTCTGAAAAAGAAAATATTCAACATTTTAGTTTTCATAATCTAATTCTATAAGTTTAGCTTCCCCGATAAAAAAGGCAAATTCAAATTCCAGCTTTGCTACTCATCTTTTGTCCTGAGCTGCTTAATTCTTTTTTATTATGCCAATGCCCATGAACAAATAGTAAAAGTCAGCAGGTAAGAACAAGAGCAGCAAAACAGTACACGCAAGCTAAAGAGCACTGTCTAGCGAGATGCGCATATTTCTTGGATGCAAGAAATCAGACATCATGTAACGGGATACAGCCACTCCACAGTATAATTTAATATAATTTAATATAATTTATATAATTTCATACATTCATAATCATTATAGAAGCAAGTACAAGTCAAGTATCACAGAAATATGCAGACCAATTTTGCAAGAAAAAGGATTATGTATTTTAAGAGGTAAAACACAACATATTTTATTGCAGGTAACTCGTAAGAATTGAAAGCAATAAAGGTACAGTAAAAGCTTACTTGGCAATCCTTAGTTTTCCCACTTCACCTCTTCCTGAAGCTTTATTCCACTGTTGTGACAAGTATTTGGGGACCTAAGAAAATAAGGCAGATTTCAAGAAAACTAGGTTTTAAAATTCTGTATAAATTGTATACGAGTATGTTCTTCACATGCTTTTACCCTGACCACTTAAGAATACAGTATGAGCTTAATACAATGCACATTATAGAAAGAATCATAGAATGGTCAGAGGGGACTTTAAAAGTCCAACCTCCCCTGCAGTGAACAGGGTCATCTTCAGCTAGATCAGGCTGCTCAGAGCCCTACTAGCCTGAATGTGGCTTTTCCTAGGGATGAGGCATCCACAACTAATCACTGTGCCAGTGTCTTATCACTCTCAAAATCAAATATTTCTTCGTTTTATCTACTCTAAATTTTCCCTCTTTTAGTTTAAAACCATTACACCTTAAAGGGGCCACAATCTTAAACTAAGGAGTCTGAATAATTTTATCAGATAAAACTTTACTTCTAAATATTCATTTGGAATTATCATATCTATGGGGAAAAAAAAACAACCCATCATAATAATGAGAAGTTATGTAATTACAACTCAAGAGATCACAGTAAGGCAGGTGTTGGCCTCTTCTCCCTAGTAACTAGTAAAAGAACAGAGGAAATTGCACCAGAGAAGGTTCAGATTGAATATCAGGAAAAACTTCACAGAAAAGAGTGGTGCAGCATTGGAACAGGCTGCCCACGGAAGTGGTGGACGCACCATCCCTCAAGGTGTTCAGAAAAAAATTGTAGACATAGTGTTTGTGGAGATGGTTTAGTGGTTAGAGGCTGTAGGGTAGACAGCTGGACATGATTGTGAAGGTCTTTTCCAACCTTGATGATTCTTTGATTCTATAACATGCTGTGAAGGGGAGGCTGAGGTTTGGAACCTCAGATACATTGAACAGCGAACCACAGTCCTGCTCCCACCAGAGCACAGACCTGTTTCATATCACTTATTACCACTCTTCTACTGTAAAAAGTCTTTGTGAAGATGGTCAGTATACAGAAAGAGGACACTGATCTGAGTGGGAGGTGTGGGGCACTTGCACATTTTTGATGTGCTGATTTTGTGTTTAGCAAGTAGAACCAAACCAGGTCCCCAGCCTGTTTCTGAATAGCTGCACAAAGCAGAGCTCAGTGGAGGGACAGGAACACACAGCCCTGCTTAACCTGACACATCCAAGGAACAAAAGCTGCTCTAGCAATACTGACTCGTCTCCACACAAACTCCTTCAGTTACAAAGGTTTTGGTACCTGCAGCATTGGGTGGCCAGGGCTCATGATAGACAGTAAGGACACCTATATAACCAAACAATGAGCTGTAGGCTGGCATTCTAAGCAGACCTGGTTTTCCTCTTTTCCCATCCCTGCAGTTGAAATCACAGAATGCCTACCCAGTGTCTGGCCAAAAAAGTACCAGCTAACTGCTGCTGGGTAAACTGGACCCCAGCAGCCAGCACTTCCATGGCCAGCCTCCACATCTTGCTGCTGTCACCGTGGGGTACATCCATGTGCCTCAGAGTCCCAAATGTATCCCACATGTGATGATGCCTGTGTGCAGCAGCAACAGCACTTTTTCATTCCTGGAGATAGTAACACCAGGAGAACATGTTCAGTGCTGAGTAGAGTTACTTCGGTCTTAGAGGCTAAGCAAGCTTAAAGATTATGAACATTTATTCTATGGAAACAAAAGGCTAAGTGTTTGTTTTGATAGATGGTGCTACTGCTGATGAACACCTATAAATCTGAACATGTATGAGTGCACAGTTCTAAAGAACTTCCAAAGTTGGCCTGTACTGGTGGATGCCACTGACCTGCCCCAGAGAGGAGCTCTCAGCTTAGTCTTTACGCGTGTGCATCCAGCCCTGGTGAAGCACTTGAAGCTTCTCAGTTTCACCACAGGGGAATGAGGAACTTCTCTACCTTCTCTACTCCACCACCCGCTATCAGTTCTGGAAATGTCTACCTTTCCTTGCAAGAAGCCAGCTCAGTCAACTATAAGCACATAGAGCAGTGACGGCAGATTAGAGGTTCTTCCTCCACTATTCAGCAACTATGACTGTATTTTCTATGCTGATTTTTTATAAAAACTGAACATGAAACATTAGTACAACAAATATGAGACTGGAGCAATTTCCCTCTACACACAAGCTATTAGACACAGAAGAGACGGAATACAGACCTAAGGTGAAAATCTCATATCTGACTATTTAAAACTAACTACAAGATGATCAAATGATACAGAAATCACATATGTTTTTAAAAAGGAAACACTTTAGAGCAGTCTAATACTACTTCCTAAAACCCCCCTTTATTTCTAGTGAGGATACAGCAGTTGCTGGAAGAAAATAGTCCTGACAATCTTAGAATCATTTAGGCTGGAAAAGACCTTTAAGGTCATTGGGTACAACCATCAACCTAACCTGACCCAGCCGACCATTAAACATATTAAGGGAAAAAACATTTACGGTTCCAATGCCACATACTGTAGTATTCTGATACAGGAATGTTTTAATCTTTTCTTCATGTGCTCATGATACACAAGGAAAAATCTACATTCTCTAGACCTGCAGCAATGTTGTTTACTGGTATAGCAAAGTCTAGTCTGGCTCACAAAGTGCATAGCTACTGAAAACATCTGTGCCCACATAGAATAATGGTGTGAGACACAGCCAATGAGAAAGAGAAATGTAGTATGCCAACATCTCTGGCATTTTCTGTTTCAAGCAGCAAACAGGCACTTTGTAGTTTGATTTTTGTCTTGCATAGGAAAAACTAAGCCAAGTTTCACCACAGAGATGAGGAGGCAAAGAATCCGTTCTAGGAATCTGTTGACAAACAGCAACATGATAGCTTCCTGAAGCTCAAATGAACTTAATACTAAACTTGCATTTACCTTTTCTTCAAAAAAACCCCCAGAAAGTACACTGCTTAGCACTTCCCTTTAATCTCACAGCAACCCACAAAATACTGTGGAATAGGTAGAAGATCCAGATATCCTCTAACTGCTCAGTCAAACTCAGTCAGTTCGGGTTTCTATAGTCCTAACACTGGGTTGAAAATGCCACAAATACACAATAGAAAGCCATGAATTAGCTGCTATATTTTTTTCAGAGTTTTCAAAGTGCTAATTTTCTATGGTGGATCTCATGCCAGATTGGATGTAATTTTCTTTCAAAAGCGAAGATAAATGCTACATGTCCCAGCTGACTCAACAGAAATTTTATTATGTACTCACACCTAATCTGTATCTAACTTGTATTGCCAGGTAATAAGGTAGATGCATATTCAGTATGAGTGGACAAGAAGTGAAGGACTCTCATGTTGTTAGAATCACTGACTTGCTATATAATATAATCAGACAGGGAATTTGTTCAGATTAAGAGGTTGCAGATCAATCACACTTCTTTCAGAACCACAGGAAACAGTCACAAAGAGTGCTATTAATCATCTTTCTGCTGACTTACCTGCAGTCAAGGGCTATGCAGGGCAAGAAAAAGGGGTTACAAAGGACTGTGATCAAAGGATTACCTCAGGCTGTACACAGACACTTCAGTTAAAGCCAGCTGGCACTCTCAAAACTACAGGCTAAACTCTGCCTCTCCACCCTAGTGGTGTAAATAATCACAAGAAAGATTAAATAAAGTCTTACACACTGTAGTTATCTTAACTTACTGCTGTGTTTTAACTCTAGCACAAGAGAACAACTTTCAGAGAACAGTCAGTTTTCAAACTGTTAATACATTTTAAAAGAATGTACTGAAAACTGCTTGTATAGAGAGGATTTTCAAAGATCCCACAGGAGAACTTTGAAAAACACATACCCACAGAAAAACTGACTTATGGACAGAGTACTTGCTGTACTGAAAGGCTCCTGGACAGAGTCCAGTACAGAGCGACCAAGATGATCAGGGGGTAGGAGCATCTGCCTTCCCAGGAAAGGCTCAGAGAGCTGGGGCTCTTTAGCCTGGGGAGGAGAAGACTGAGGGAGTATCTCATAAATGCTTCCAAGTATCTAAAGGGTGAGCATCAGGATGATGGGACCAGACTGTTCTCAGTGGTGTCCAGCAACAGCACAAGGGGCAATAGGCACAAACTGGAACACAGAAGGTTAAACTTTTTCACTTGAACTGGCTGCCCACAGAGATTGTGGAGCCTCCTTCTCCAGAGACATTCAAACCCATCTGGACATGCTCCTGTGTGACCTGCTCTAGGTGACCCTGTTCTGGCAGAGTGGGAGGACTAGATGATCTCTGGAGGTCATTTCAACCCCTACCATTCTACGAACATTTTCAGACAAATGGCCTTTATTCTGGGGTTTGTAGGTAAGAACATTCTTCTCTTAAAAAAAAAAAACCCAACCAATTTAATCACAAGAAGAAATCTGACATACTAAACAGCATAACTTCAATACCTCTCCATGCTGTTGTTTACTTCTTGCTACCCACATCACCCAAACACCCAGTATCCAGCACACAAAGTACCCTACAGGTAGTGCACAACATCAGGGTCCCTGCCCCACACATCTGTTAGCTTAGTCACAGGTTCCTGTCTGCCTTCAGAACAAAGCACACAAGCAGCCCCTACATGTACTAAACTACTTCCAGTTTGCTCTTCCTCAATACAGCAATCTGTATACAGTGCATGCAGCAGCAACTGAGTGAGGCTGAACTCAAGTTCTATTTGCTTTCCTTTGAACACACATACAAGAAATGAGATAAAGATGTCATCTTTCTAAATACAGATCATGCAGCAGATTAAATAAAAAACCCAACAAAGCACTACAAAGGGAACAAGAAATTAGCAATTCTAACTGCTAACATTAAATGGGCTTCGCTTTACCTCGTGTACGTAACCAACAGTTCTTGTAACATTTCCTTATCTTAGATTTTAGTGAAAATACAAAAAAATAATTGTTTCTAAGTTTGTACTAAAGTGGCTTACTTGAATTCTGCTAATGCTTCTTACTGCTTAAAATACTCATTGCTACATGTTTTTATTGTCTGTGAAGTAGCCTCTTTGGGATACTTCCTATGCTAGCATAACACATAGAATCATAGAATCATTAGGGATCGGAAGGGACCTCGAAAGATCATCTAGTCCAATCCCCCTGCTACAGCAGGATTACCTAGACCAAGTCACACAGGAGCATATCCAGACAGGTTTTAAATGTCTCCAGAGCAGGAGACTCCACAACCCCCTGGGCAGCCTGTTCCAATGCTCCGCCACCCTCACTGGGAAGAAGTTCCTTCCCATATTGATACAGAACCTCCTACGTTCCAGCTTACACCCATTGATTGCCCCTTGTCCAATCACCAGCTGACACTGAGTAGAGCCTAGCTCCATCCTCCTGACACCCACCTCTTACATACTTATCAACATTAATGAGGTCACCCCTCAGTCTCCTCCTCTCCAAGCTAGAGACCCAGCTCCCTCAGCCTTTTCTCATAAGGGAGGTATTCTTCTTCCTTCATCATCCTTGTTGCTCTACACTGGACACTCTCCAGCAACTCTATGTCCTTCTTGAACTGAGGGGCCCAGAATTGGACACAGTACTCCAGATGTGGTCTCACTAGGTGTAACGGGTTGAAACTAAGAAAACTGCTTTGCTCCCAGGTTTTAAGGGGAAAGGAAACCAAAGCAGTCAGGTCT
>JAOXOE010000001.1:101626517-101671469 GCA_028565055.1 Phoeniculus purpureus | reverse complement strand
CCCTGAGCAGAGCCTGGCTCCATCCTCCTGACACCTGCCCTTTCCATATTTATAAACATTAATGAGGTCACCCCTCAGTTTCCTTTTTTCCAAGCTCAAGAGACCCAGCTCCCTCAGCCTTTCATCATCAAGGAGAGGTTCTACTCTTTTCATCATTTTTGTGGTTCTGTGCTGGACTCTTTCAAGCAGTTCTGTACTGTTAAATGAACTGCTCCTTACTGGAACATTACTGGTGCTGTTTTTTATTTAAAATAGCTAATATTGGTTGATAAAGGAAGGGTATGGTTCTCACTTCCCCTTCCACTGAGGAAATCACAGTCCTCACTTTAGTAAGACAGCCTGCAACAGAAATTAATGCAATCTCTTAACGTATAGAGGTAGGCAAAGATCAGCAGAAAGTTATTTGCTAATGTATTTGAAACGCTGTATGCTGGTGGAGATTATTCAGCTAAAGAAGCTAAAGTCATTCTGCATTTTGCAGGCTGTCACAGGTCATGCATAGGTCCAAATCTGTATCAGCACATCTGGTCTGTAATCAGTATTAACTAGTACTACTACTAGTAGTAACAATGGTAATAGTAATAATTGCAGACTAGTAAATGGCATTTTATTGCTGTCTGTATGTTAAATACCTTTAAATATGAAGCAAGGAAACATGTAATAACACGTGAGTAAAAGCTTTCAAGAGTTCCAGGTTATAGACACCAGCTGAACTTCACATATGTCATTTTTAATCCCATTTTAACTGATGAAAATACAGTGATAGCATGGATAACTGGCTTTCAAACAGCTAACTTATGAAGTACGTTGTTTGCAGCACAGTGACTCTGAAGCCAAGTAAACTGTTTGGCAAGTTAACTTCATATTTTGTACCTGCAGTCCAATTCCTTCCTGGCAGCTTCAAACCTGTAGTAGAGTCACATCGGAGAGAAATTGGTTTCCACAGTATTATAACATCAAAACACACAGGGCTGTACTGTTCTCTGGCCCTGAGTCCAGCTGGCACACTGTTACCGAGATCCAGACTGTGATACTCTTCTACCCTCCCAAACAGCCTCTTGCCAGTGTTCTTTGGCTCATTTTAACTCCAGAATCAGGACTTTACTGGAGGTGCTCTAGAACTTCAAGCTGGTACTGTGCTAGAGACTCTTCTAAAAATGTTGTGTCAGAATGTGTCTCGATGTCATAGTTACTCCTGTAGACATAGCTGGGGGATTAGCAAAGTGAAAACAAATGGAAGAGAAAAACTAAATTATTTTTCAGCAGCAGGGTCATTTTGGGGTTCACGTGATTGCGTGATCATAGCTGAAGAGACACTGCTGTGATTTAGACACCATGAAAATGCCAGTGTAGTGACAACAGCACACATTCCTCTGCCGGGAATACTAACAGTGTGAAAACAGACCCAATAAAACTAAATGCTGTTATTTTCTCAGTTAAACATGACACCAGTAGATAAACATGTCAGTAGAAAACATGTATGTCTTTACAGTATCATAGTACCACAGTCTAGCAGGTTGGAAGGGACCTCGAGGATCATCCAACTCAACTCTTGGTCACTTAGACTTTGCTTGGAGACTACATTTTATTGTTATTTCTGTGTGGATGCCAGTGCCTACCAACTCACTGTGATTCTACACAGTGAGTTTAGAGGTGACCATTGAAATAAAGATGTTTCATTAGAGGATTGAATTCTCTAAATGTGGTCACCTTGTCAAATCTTTGTCAAGAATTAAAGTATTCACACCACTGGTATTTACATCTGTAAGAAGTGACATTCGTTACCTGATTAAAATGCTTGTGGCTTCCACTGATGTTCTGGCACTTTCAGGTGGTCAGATATTCCCACTCACCAGGCAACATAAGGATTTAAGTGAGAGGTAGGCTGACCGAGCTGGTTGCCCGTGGACCACAAAGTGCAGGCAGTTTGAAAGAGCATGATTTACAAAACAAGTCTCTGCAGGGCTTTACGTAGCAGGAGAAGCCTCAGAAAACCGCTGTTTCATTGTTCTGCACTTGGAACAACACTCAGGACCGTGGCATATAGTGTTTGAAGTAATAAATGCAGTTTGCTGTCTCAGGAAAAACATAACCTAATAGGCACATAGCAGTGCAAAATCATCCCTGCTTAATATACATTAACCTTCTACGGGTTATGTCGAAATTACTTTACTGACTTGCAAGACAAATGTCTCCACGATGGTGACATTTGGCCTGACCAAAGTTTTCGACAGTTGATGAGAATATAATACTGTTATACAGCAAACACAGTGAGGCAGACCTGGGCTGTGTCCTCACCAAACTGTACTCTTCAGACACTGCAGCCTTCAAGTGCAGAGAACAGCCCGTGACGGGCACCTGCCTTGCTTTCCATCACATGTCATCTTCACTCGTTGTTTACAAAACACATTTCATCACAGTAGAAGGAGCTTTTTTGTGTTTCTTTTCTTTCTGGGAAAATAAGCATATTTTTCCAGATGCACAAAGATCATAGGGTGCTTTTCTGCAGTGTCTTCTTAGGTAACATTGGCAGGCTGCTGCATCAACATGGGTGCACCGACTAGGGGTGCAGTGTGTGTGCAGCACAAGCTGCTCAGGTGCCAGCACTTCTGTACTGGGTTTGTCCCTTTTGTACTGAAGACTGATTTAGAGGGAACAAATGCGTCGTGCACTTACAGAGTCAGAAATTAATTATGTTGTCCTCAACAAAATGTTTTGGAAGCCTTCAGTGGAGTACACAGGCAGCTGAAATACGATTTGAGAGTATACATGCATAACTGTAGCTTGCTTCCAGGCTGAAGGGTGTGATGAATTTTAAAGAAGATTACTCTCAGAGGCAAAAAAGTGGATTAGGATCAAAATGGAGAGACCAAAGAGCCTCCATGTGTGGGATTAGAGAGGGTCCGTGGCTCAATACACCACATCCATGTATGCGTTTTAAAAATCCCACTTGGTTTTGGGGTGTTTGTACAGCTTCATGTTGTTTCCTGTGAATTCCTTCATTACAAAAACTGTCTGACCCGTGTTAATGATCAGAAAAATACTAAGACAAAACTAGCGAATTGTTAGAAACAGCTGCTGCTTTGTGAAGGACCTTGTAGCTTTCTGGAAGCTGCTTCTTCCATGTGCTTGAGTGAAGCTGGCAGCAGCCGCTCTCTGTTGGCATTGGGACAGCCAGCAGTGTCCTAACATTTAGCAAATTACTGTAAGTAATAGCTTGTTACTACACGTTACATGTTACAGTGGAAACACGGAAAAAGACAGAGAAGACATTAATTTCCATATTATTTGTTGTAATTACCACACGTGGTATTCCTGTCTATAAAGAGGAAGACCCAGTTATTAAATACAGACTCCCTTTACTGACTGGCTGTATTTAGAGGAAGCTGGCACTGAAGATCTGGTGACAAAAATTCACGTTACATGACATGTTTTAGTAGAGAATACAACCAGTAAGCAGTTGCTTTCCCAGCTCAGTAGCGATGAACCACCAAAATATTTTACAATATATCCAACTCTACAAATAGAATTGCCCCAGGGCAGCACACACATTTATGGCAGATGTTTGCCCTTGATCTGTTTGACCTGGATTCTTACAACCTCCTCTTCTTTCAGCAAGCTGTTAGAAAGTGTTAAAGAAGCCCCGATACCTGGGAGCCTCTTGCTTTGTCTTGATATTTAGCGTTGAGATAGGAGTTTGGATGCAGTTCCTTTAACAGGAATTTGATTCACTTGCAACTGGTGACACAAATCAATGAGGAGCAGTTAAATGTAAAGAAAACTCATCAGAGCAAGTGGGGGATGTTGTCAGTATCAGGGCAGTAATGTTGCTTTCTGTAGCCAAGACATGTGTCTCAATTGCCATCAATTAGATTATCTGTATAATACAATCATTAGCAGCTGTTTGAGGAGACCTTCTCCAGATCCCAGAATTCTGGAGATCCCAGTGTCTGGCTTTCTTATCCCAGTTCCTTCTCTCTGTTTTCATTCTTTCCTTTAAACCTTTAATCTGAAGAAAGAAAATCAGGAGAGAGAAGCACATTGAGGAAGCTGGGATGTGAAGTGCTTTGTCACAGGTTTGCTGAGTAGGTGTCCTGTATTGCAGCCACTGTCTGGAGTAGTTTGGAATTGACTACAGAACATTCAAAATTATTTTCTTGGGAGAAGCTGATCCTATCAAAGAGAGTAACTGGGTTTTCATATACTGGGCAATATTAGCAAACGCATCAACTCCTTACAATCATCGTGACTGCTAGGTTTTGTTCAATGCTGAGGGGATGAGATGTGGTGAGGCACAGCCGAATTCCCACTGAGGCTGTGCATCACCAACTAGGTGCCTGTTAGGTGCTGTGTGTTGACCACCCCTTCGATGGATGTGTCTGGGCAGGATGTCAGGCCTCTGTGTCAGAGGTAGATTCAGCTTCTACTGAGGTCAGAGCTCAGAAGGAGGCAGTGGAGGAGCTCATCCTCTTATTTACAAGGAAAACAAGAGCAGACTACTTGAACTGTTGATGGCTCCTAAGCTACTAGGGATGCCTCTAACAGGAGTACTTACAAAAGGAGTAGTTATAAATGAGAGGGAAAGTAGGTTAAACAGATGTTACAAATACTTTGCTTTTCTTTGAATATGTATTCTACAGTTTGCCTGTGTTTTTGTCAATATCTCCAAGTCGACCAACTGTTGTTTTGCCTTTCTCAGCATCCTCAACATATTTTTCCGTTTTACTCAGCTGGTTTTATGAAAGTCCTCAGTAGTTCAGCTGAAATGTAATGAACATTATCTTTACATATTTTCACCCAACTTCTTAAAGGCAGCCATGAATTATTATTTAATTAAGCCACAGGCATTTCATTTTCTGCCATAACTTAACACGGATAAAAATGTTGGAGGAAGTTACTTTATCTGCCTTAGTTTTTATAGAATGAACATTCAGTAGGCACCAAGCCTTTTAAGGATATCTTCAGCAGTTACTTTCACATGTTTTATTGGGTTTTGCCAGTCACATGATAATTGTATGTTAGAGATTTATTATTGTTGTCATTCTAATTTATTTAGAAGCTGTTTGCATTACAAGACCTGGCCTTGAACACTTCCAGGCTGGGGGCATCCACAACTTCTCGGGCAATCTGTTCTTCCAGTGCCTCACCACCCTCACAGGGAGGAACTTCTTCCTAAGATTTGATCTAAATCTCCCATCTTTTAGCTTGAAACCATCTCCCTTGTCCTGTCACTAGAGTCCCTTATAAAAAGTCTCTGGCTTCCCTTGGCCCCTTCAGGCACTGGAAGGCTACTATAAGGTTCCCCTGAAGCCTTCTCCAGGCAGAACATCTCCAATTCTCTCAGCTTGTCTTCATAGGAGAGGCGCTCCAGCCCTATAAAGACAAGTAAGGGAGTTGGGAAGGACTTGTCCAGAGCTGATTCCTCACCAGTAGCTGGGCCACTGACGGAAGCCGTGGGCACACACTGAAACACGGGAGGGCCTCTCTGAACACCAGGACAAACCTTTTCACTGTGTAACTGTGCACAGGTTGTCCCGAGAGTCTGTGGAGCCTTCCTTCTTCCTCAAAGCCGCCTTGATAGTCCGGGGCACGTAGGTTTAGGCCGGACCAGGTGACCTGCAGAGCTCCCTTCCCAGCTCAGCCCTTTCGTGGTTGAGCGATTCGTTGCTTCTCCGCACAGAGGCAGCCCCCTGCCCAGTGGCTGCAGGTGTGTCCCGCAGGCAGGGGGCGGGGGGGCAGCGCTGGGGTCACTTGGGGGAGCGGCGGGGAGGATCAAAGTTCGCGGGCGGTGCCTGCGGGCCCTTCCCGCCTTCGCCTCCCACCCCGCCCCGGTGCCTGGCGCCGCCGGCTGACAGCTCGACCCGCTCGTAGGCGGCCCCGGCTGGCTGCGGCGGCCCGCCCTGCCGTGAACAGCGGCCCGACCGGCGGGGCAGAACCGGCCGGAAGAGGAGCAGAGCCTGGCGCGGCGGGACGGAGCGAGGCTCCGCAGCTCTCGCAGCGCTCCCCGCTGCTCCGCAGCCCCCCGCCGCACAGGGCGGCCGCCGAGGGCTCCGTTCCCTGCCCCCCCAGCCCCGCCGCCAAGACGCCGCGTTTCTTGTACCGCGCCAAAGGCGGGTGCCGCTCGGCCAAGATGGGCCGGCAGACGGCGGCGGGCGGGCGAGCCATGCAGCGGTCGCAGAGCCGGAGCAGCCTGTCCGCCTCCTTCGAGGCGCTCGCCGTTTACTTCCCCTGCATGAACTCCCTGGAGGAAGAGGACAGAGGTGAGGAGCCGGCGCGGTGATGGGTGGGCGCGGGGCTGGGGGTCCCGGGTCGCTGCCTCTGCCCAGCTGCGAATCCTTGTTGGTGAGACAGAGCTTGTGAGTGCGGGGTTTGATAGGCAGTAGTTACCATCACTTGGAAGTGAAGCTCTTAACTGAGTTTTGGGGTTACTTTGAAATACAAACAGGGTAGGAGGTCTTTCCATTTTGTGCTCACTCTTAAAGGAGAGCAAACCACGGTCACTTTTCGGGTGGTTTCTGGCAGAGATGAGTTTGCTCAGGTGTCCACGGGTCTCTTCTTGCAACACAATTTACCAAGAGTGTTGGGTTGGAGCAGCCAGGTAGGTGGCAAGTCTGTGTGTAGCAGCAGACCTTGCAGGTCTGGCTCGCAGCTGTCTCATTAAGTCCGGCCAGTACAGCATCTATGTGTAGCAGGACCAGAATTTTACATACTGAAGAAGAGGCATGCAACGGGCTCGCTGTGTAACTGAGGCTGAAACAACAGAGAAAATAACAAAGCCCGAGCTAGCTATCAAAAGAAAGTGATTAAAAAGTTCCAGTTCCTGTTCGAAATGTGGGTACCCGGTTTATAGCTAAGCAGGACTCGAAGCCATACCCAGGGTAGAACTTGTGTTTCGTGAGTTTGTTGTGAAACTACCAGGTTTGTAAAAAAAGTCAATCTGATGTGTTTCAATACCTTTGTGTGTAGAATGAGCTGATGGTCTATCCAGTGTTGATTTTAAGGTGTTTAATTTCACTGAGATTAATGGGAGTACATTGCACCTTCAGTAGATGTGAGCAGTATCAAAGTATCTGGATTTGGTGCTGCTAGAGAAACATGGCTGAGGGTTCAATGGCAAGCGTGTTTCTCTAATGTTAACACATTTTGATCTGTATCCTTTCACGTGTAACAGTCACACTATCGCAGACTGGTAGGGGTTAGAAGGAACATCTGCAGATCATCTAGTCCGATGCCTCTGCAAGACCAGGATCACATGGGAAAAGTCCCACAGGAACACATCCAGGCAGGTTTTGAAAGTCCCTGAAGTCTTTTCGGCAAAGCATCTTTAATTTTCTGTTGCAAATGCTGAAGTGGGTCCCTCACCTGTCCCTGGACTCTACTGGCAGGCTGGCCAGCTTGTGCCTTTACGTGGAAAATAGGGAGCTGCTCCCCGGGGTGCTAAGTGCTGTCCTTCAGTACTCCTGTCCGCTCACTGCCTTATATGAGTGAAGTGGGCTGCAAAACATTGCCAGCAGACTGCAGAGAAGGCTTCAGAGGGCATTTTAATCTTTTGATGTGGTACTAAACACTGTGGCTGTAAACACACAGTTTAGAACACTGAAAATATCGTGAACTATGTGAAGCATGCTTAGGCATTCTGTACAGATTCTTTCTCTCTTACCATTCCAGAGTGGTTGTCTTTTCACTCCTGATTATTAATTACAACAGTTGCACTAATCCTGTTCAGAATGAGAGTATTGATTTGATTTGTTTTGGTCTGGTCTGTTTTGTTTACTTCTTCTCTAGGAAACACTTCACTTGTTCCCCAGCTGAGATCTGTGTATGTTTAGAACTTGTCAGTGGTTCAAAGAAATGTGGAATACATGGAAGTCAGTAGAGGAGTATCTGTTAAATTTTAATGATTTATTTAGATTATTTAGTTTGTGCTGGCAAGTTATTTAAACTGAAGAATGTATACAGGGTTTTTAAAATATTGTGTTGGTTCGCATCACCCGGCTCTATTTAGATGTAGGCTACGCTTGAGCAAGTGCTCAGAGCTATAATTGCGGTGTGTTTTTTATGGAGCTGAGTTTCTGCCACCTGAGATTTCAGACATGCCAGGTCACAGAGGGAGTGACGGGCATGGCAGAGAAACTCTTTTCTCAAGTACTCTTCCTGAGGTTTGAAAGGAAAAAAACCATGATGGTTTTTTTTGCTGGGAAGTCACTTCTGCACTCAAACTGGAACTTCTGGTCTTCTGAGAGCTTCAGAGCAATTATATTTATGTACCACCAGTGTCCTTATGGGAATGTGATGCATGTGCTCCCAAATTCACAGAATCACAGAACTATGGAGGCTGGAGAAGACCTCTAAGATCATCAAGCCCAGCCTATGACCTAACATCACCACATCAGCTAGACCAGGGCACTCAGGGCCACATCCAGTCTGTCTTTAAACACTTCCAGTGATGGGGACTCCACCATCTCCCTGGGCAGTCTATTTCAGTGTGTGATTGCCCTTTCTATGAGGAAGTTCTTCCTAACATCCAACCTAACCCTCCCCTGGTGCAGCTTCAGGCTCTGCCCTCTGGTCCTGTCACTAGTTACCTGGGAGAAAAGTCCAACCCCCACCTGACTACAACCTCCCTTCAGGGAGTTGTAGAGAGGGAGAAGGTCCCCCGAGTCTCCTCCAGGCTAAATAACTCCAGCTCCCTCAGCCTCTCTTCATCAGTTTCCCTCTAGTCCCTTCCCCAGCCTCATTTCTGCTCTGGACCCACTCCAGCCCCTCCATCTCTTTCTTGAAGTGAGATATCCTTTAAAAAAGAAACTTCACGTGCTTAGTGCTCTTGTACTGTTTAGTCTGAAAAAGATAGGCGTTAGACCCATTTTATAATATTATATATATTATTTATATTGTCTATAATCACCCTCAATATGTTATTTCTGTTTATATATAAAGAATATGTTTAAAAATAAAAATAAATACCTGCTGCGAGGGTGCTTTTACATTTCCAGTGCAATCACATTTGTAATACAGACAGGAAGCCTCACCTGTGAGGCACTTAATTGTGATACTGTCTTGATTTCATGATTCTATGAAAAGTCTTCATCCAGGTTGGAAAGGCCTTGTGATCGTCAAGTCTAACCATGAACCCTACTTTTGCTCAGTAACTGCAAAGAATAGCAACTGGGTCTTTGGTTATGAAAGACTGTTGAGTATTGGCAAGTTCGGAAGTAATTGAGTACGAAGTAACTCAGTACAGTTTCCTAAAAAATAGAAGAACTGTTTTTTAGCAGTGATTGAGAAGACAACATTGAAGTGTCAGTTGATTTTAAAAAAGGAGGGTTCTGAAGCCCTGGTGCCCGAGCTGTTCTGTACTGCAGAAGTGGGCTGTAGAAAAGGCTGCAGATTTCCTGTCGACAGCCATGAACTCGCCAAGGTGACCAGCTTTGCCGTACAGGGAACCGCTGCTCTCTTGCATTTCCTACTTGCTGATCAGTTGGATGAGCCCTCCAAGTTTATCCACATTCTTTATTTGCAGAGGAGTTGAATATTCTTAGCTGTGTCTAGTGAAAGTCTCTTTTTTACATTGTCGCTGTATTTGTGGCTTGTGTCAACACGCACACACACAGCTTCCGTATCGTGTAGTACCAGAGCAAACCACATCTGTTGTTCAGGTATCGAGGTTATGGTGTCTTTTGCATCTTTTTGTTAGATTAATTGATGGTGAAGTGTACAGCCTGCACAGTAAAGTGAGACTTGGCACCAAATAATGCCTGGAACAGATTTAAATTTAATTGAGATGTGTGGAGACGGTACCTGTCTGAGTGCTCTTGAAGCACCGCAGGCCTCACATTTTGTCCAAAATCCTGACTTGGTTCAAATTAAAGGGCATCTTGTCCTTAACTTCAAAAGACCAGGGCATTTCCAGTGTAAATGCACGTGACCTCCTTTTAGATCTCTGAGTAGTCACTGTGCAAAATTTGATACACGTAATGCATTTAAAAGGAGTGGATGTGAGGTCACCAAACTTTCCTGTGGACAACTGGAATACCTGCTAGCTCCAGGGATTTCCTCTGCACGGGAAGGTTACTGAGAAGAACTGCCGTTATCCAACTTGCACTGGGAAGAGCGAGGCTTGGAGTGCATGTGGTCGCTAGAAAGCCTGTGTCTGTTTTCACGTGTGAGACTGGGAACTTGGTGCTTTCTCCAACTACCCTATGTGTATTGTTTGCTGTAATAACCTGGGCTGATAGTTTCCTTTTTATACTCTATTTACATTCACTTCTGATTGGTGTTGGTGTAAAATGTTCAGCAGCAGGTTGCCAGGAGTGCGGCTGTGGAACTGCTAGTCGTGGCAAGATCTATACGCAGAACTGTGTCCTCCAAGAGGGTAGTGTATTTCAATTTAACATCTTCCTTTGCCAGTGTTTTTGGGTGGTAGTGAGGCTGTGAGATGCAGGGGGAAAGTCAAATGCTTTGCAGGTGCGGAAGACAATTCATGACAATTGAAGTAAATTAATTCGGAACAAACTGGGAAGCATCCTCATCTTTCGGTATGTTAGAAAAACAAAAGGCAATTAAAAAAAGAAAAGCCACAGAATGTTCTTCGGTCCAAGACAAACAAGCCCGAAATAGCAGGAATTAGTTGTGTTAGCTGAGGAGAAGATACTTTACAGTTTTGCATATTGGTGTCTACTCAAAGAAGCATCTGAGTGTTGCTGCAGGAGTTCAGCTGGAATAGCAGCATGTTATGTGCTCCTGTCACCTGGCTGATGACTATCTGGGAAACTAGCTTGAGGGGTTGTTCAGTCACACACAGCAGCAGGAGTGATGCTAGTGAGAGAAGGACCAGGACTGATTTCAGTGTGCACTGAACAGTTCAGCTGAGCACTGTTACTGGCTCCACTGGCATTTCTCACCAATTAATCATTGCTCATTGGTAGAGCTGGAATAAAGCTGAGCAGTTCCTGGATTCTGTTCCTGCGGTTAGGCTGCCAGATCACACTGTCCCTCTGGAGGTCCCAGCAGACAATAAAAAGCAGACAATAATTTAACCAGAAATAGAAAATGGGGGAAGTAGCAACAATAAATTCATTAACACGGTAATTATTGAAGTGAAGAGAATTCTGCACATGAAGTAGTTATGCTTTCAAATTATCCTCTTAAAAAGAATAAAGTAATAGTAGGATATGAGGCGATGAAGAGAATGAGAATAGCTATATCTTCTTGGGGGAATTGGCCTACTTTTTGGCCTTGCTGGTAAAGATGACCTTGTTTACGTGGAGTATTCATAGGCAGAGCCAAGGTGGAATATGAAAGAAGGGTATACTGCCCTGTGTCAGGTTATCTGCTGTGAAGGATGGAGTGTTAAATGACTTGGATTGATGGATTGTAACCTGGCGGAAGTTGTCTGCTGCACATCTCATACAGCAGTGAGGTGGCTCATCTTAGAGGGTAAAAAGTCATTCCAAATGTGAAATAGTAATAGTCATTCCATACAGAATCCGTATGGCATTTAAGTTTATGATTGATCATCTTTTATGTTTGTTGCTCGGGCATTACTCAGGGGCTGAGCTGAGTCAACCTTTCTGTCAGTCTTGTGGACTGGATCTCCCTCTTCTGCAGATCCAGGGGCTGATGCCAAGGTGGAGTCAGTACAGGAGTCATTTCCAGCAATTTGCATTTCTGTTCCCGGTTCCAAGTGTTTTTACCGATTGCACTCAGGCACTATACTAGTGAAGTACGTGTAGATGCCAAGATGGATAAGATCTTTTAAGAAAGAAGTATAGAAACAAACTGTATTGTTGTTGGCAAAGAAAAGAGACAAACAAAACACGTGTCTTCTGGGAAACAGCTGTAAAGTCAGCAGGGAAGTTGGGCACACTGCAGAAGGACTGACATTCAGCTATACGATAGGAATGCCCAACAGAGTTCTGAAGCTGTATTTCTCTTATATTTGTTGTATTTCTTTTCTAAGGTGCTGGTCACACTGCAACACGTACCTGAATAGCTAACAGAGAACCCAGGTTATGGCTGTGGCAGCAGCAGTGAGGATGCGGGATACGACAGGTTTTGTCTGTGGTGCTACCTACATAAACCTGAAATAAAAGTCTCATCTCTACGTGCTGTAATTGTGGTTTTTCAATGGCAAGATCAGTGTTGCAGTCTGAGTAGCAGTGCACCCTGTTGCCATTGTTTTAACTGGAGAGGTAAATGCTGAACAGCAGTAGTTTGGAAATGGGTTGCTACAGTGTGAAATTTGCTTGGCACTATTCAAACGATGATATTTGCATGGTGTCATTGCTTATCTTAGAGTTAGGATAAATCTGGTTTTAATCTGTGTAATCTCAGTAGCCATCCAACTACTTGGCACCGTCTATGTCATTAAGCCCTAATAGAGGGTGTTGAATTGTTTCAACACACTTGCTGCATCATTCAGAAATGCTGCACAGATCTATCTGATAGTGTAATGACACTGGCTGTAATAAAAATAGTCGAGATTGGGTTAAAGAATGGTGTTACTGTCATGATCTAGCAAGTATCCCTCAATTACTAGTTACAAAAATAAAAAAGCACTTGTGAGCTCCTCAATAGATATGCTGTGCACTGTTGGAGAAGTTTGAATATGCCCTGGATTGCTGTTGATAACTGAACAGGATTGCTAGACATTAAGAAAAATTGAATGTACATGATAATATAAAAATATTATTGCTCCAGTAGTGGTTCCTTTTCACTTGAGAATCACAGAATGTTAGGGATTAGAAGTGATTCTGTGATTCTGTGACCTTGAAAGATTGTCTAGTTCAGTTCCCCTGCCACCTAAATCAAGTTGATCCTGCTGTGGCAGGGGGATTGGACTAGATGATCTTTCGGGGTCCCTTCCAATCCCTAATGATTCTGTGATTCTAAGTTGCACAGGAATGGGTCCAGGCGGGTTTTAAATGTCTCCAGAGAAGGAGACTCCACAACCCCCCAGGGCAGCCTGTTCCAGTGCTGTGTCACCCTCACTAGGAAAAATTATCTTCTCATAGTTATGTGGAACCTCCTATGCTCCAGCTGACACCCATTGCCCCTTGTCCTGTCATTCATTGGGTGCCACTGAGATGGTCATCCTTTGTCACGGGCAAAAGCAAGAACTGGAGTTGAAGGTTTCTTGTGGTGAAGTTATGCACCTATTTAGCGATTCCTTAAATAAATGGTACATTAAATTAGAATATAATTCCACAAAATTGCTTGCTCTATTTTTTTCAGGGTTTTAATAGCTTGGGGATGAGACTAATTTATCTCTGCTTTGCACTTTTGTGTAGTCATGCAGGTTGTTGTACAGGGTGTACAGAGTGGAGATAAAATGCTGCCGTTGTGTTTTGAGACAGGTACAAAATATGCACAGAGTCAGACCGATTATATTTGAACGGTGAGAACATCAGTCTGCATGGAGACTGTTACTGGTCTAAATGAGCGTTCCTGAAATACTGTTCATTCAGGTCGCTTGGCACGTGGGACACGGAGCTGTGGGCTGCAAATCCATGTGCTCCTTCATTGTCCTGTCTCTGCAGTCAGTCTTGTGCAGCAATTGTACGAGGCTTCTGGTGGGTGCATCCTCTAACCACACTTAGGGAGGTGATGATCTTGCTAGTAACAGAATGGGGATGTCTGCAGAAGTGCTGGAAAGGCCTGAGTGGCTGTGGTTAGGTGTGCTCCTGATTCACATCTTGCTGTCAGGAGTTGAGTGTTTGTAAACAGCAGTAATTGGGATAGCTTAGTAATTCGGCATTTGGTGCCTGCTGGTTTTTATATTGTGTCAGAACTAAACTTCTTATGATCCTATACCTGAGACGTTCAATGTGCAGCAGTATTTTTCCAAGTTAGCATCCAACCTTTGTGGATCTCTGACTTAGCTGGTCAAGGGCTAGTTCAGTGAACCTCAGAATGGCAGCTGACTTGGAAAGAAATACACCTTACGCATGTTTGGGGGAACATTCCTTCTTGTCCCTGTAGTTACACATTTAAACAAAAGTAAAAGAAACACATTTAAACAAAAGTAATAAAGATGTCCTGATCGCTCAGGCCAAGTAGGTAACTAAAAATACAAAAAATAGTTAATGTTCTTACTGTGTATTAAAATCCAATATCTGTCATCAACATCTGTAAAACGAAGGAATCGACTAGATCCGCGTAGCCAGTTCTTTGTTACAGAGTCAGAGTGAAGTAACCAGAAGAGAAGTGGAAATCCCATCAGTGCTAACACCTCTCATCCTTGTATGTGCAGTTGTTTAGTTTGCATCCCCTGGAATGGCTCCAGTCTGTTACCAGGGGTAAGTTCTTTGGCAAGTGAGTGATGAAGCAGCAAACTTGATGCTCTGGTTCTGTGGGTGCTTAATTTGGATTAATATGGAGTGTTACATAGTGCAGGGACTGAAAACAGTCTCTAAGCTGTCACAGGGCTCCTTGTCCTCTTTATATGTAGCACATTCAGTAGTGATTCTGAATTATAAGATAAGTAGTACTGGAATTTCAGGAGCATTAAGTAATTACCATGTATGTAGGAAACCAGTCCTTTGTTAACACTTCACTCTTGTACAGATGTTTCAAAACATGTTGGGACCACAATTGTCGAAGAGTTTAAGCTGGTGGATGCCCCACACAGACAGCAGCAGCTTCTGTTTGTCTGATGCTCTTACAGGTTTGCCTAAGTGTTGATGAGGACTGAAGGCTGGCATCAGCACAGCAGTGAAACTGAAGTGGCAAAATGCATCTTAACTGCATTGAAAAACAGGAGAGAATAAGGAGCAGGTGCCTTCCTTAAGCCACAGCATTGTTTGGGGGCAGCGTGTGGAAAACTGACTTGGCATTACGTGGCTGCAACAAGTTGTTGGGATCTTTTCTAGGCTGAACTATTTTCTGTATGAAATGCTGGCAAAGGATGGTGCAATCTGGCTGAAGCTTTATATCCCAGGGATAACTGGGATGTGTGGGTCATGTGTATGGGAATTCATCAAGAGTGGGACCCAAAAGCCTCTACACCGCCTTCGAGCAGAAGCTCAAGTAACAGTTTTGCAGTTCATCCAGTTCTCTCTTTCACTTTTTCTCAGGTGCTGCCTTAATAACCTTAATTAACCATACATCCAGTATGGCCAGAGGAAGGAAAGAGGAAGAAATGCAAAGGCAGGGAAAGAGTGAGGAAGGCTTTCTTGACTGAAAATTAAAAACTATTTGAGGCCCCTTAAGAAACTTAAAAATGCACAGTGCAGACTGAACCTGGCAGTCCAGGCTCTCCCTGACTTCTCCAGCCTGGCAGCTCCCATCCTGAAGAGCTTCCCTGCTGAAGGTAGCTCTCCTGGGCTATCAGGACAGGCCATCCCATCGCAGTTGGAATTTTTGAGTGGTTTATGTTCAGAGATTTATGGGAGCAGGAACTGGAACCCATGTCTTTCCTTCTTCTTAGAAGTCCAAAGTATGGGAGAGCTCCTGGCTACCATTTCACACTGGCTCTGCAAATCCTCTTTGGGCTTCTTAAATGCTCGTGACATGTACTGTGAAGAATCTTCATCAGAAGGTTTGTAACAAGACACTTCATAAGCTGGCGGTTCGCACTGGCCTCCAAGCATTGGTGAGATGATCTCAAAGCTTCTCAAAGTGAGGTGACAGTGGAATCTGGGTTTCCCCAAACCTGCTTAAGTTAGTAGATTGCAGTCTGTGGCTGCTCTCTGAGGTCGGTAGGTGACATGAGGAAAGAAATAGCTCATCTGTGGCTCCCAGTAGTGCTTCAGGAAAAGTGAAATGGCTCATTTAGTGCAGCCAAAACCTGGGCTGCTCCAGACAGGATTGTACTGCTTCAAGGGAGTTTGAGACTTACCCTGTCCCTGTTTTCTTCGGTAGTATCAAATGTTCTTGCACTGTCTCTGATGATCTTACCTGACATGTTCTTTACGCGCTCAGAGAAGATTTCTAGATACATAAACAGCTTTACTCAAAAAATGGTCACTTGCAGGCAGCTAACTCTGGAGTTCAAATGAAAGTGCTGAAGCAGTGTTTATTTATTCAGCCTTTTTTTGTGAAGTGATAAGAGCAGAGAAACCCCTTAAGCACTCGTGTTTCTGAAGCCACAGCTCTCTGTACTCAGTACAAGTCCTACCAAGAGATCACGTACCACCTGGGGACTGGCACAGCCAACCCACCGCTGTCTGTGCCAGCGATGTCCTCTCTCAGGGCTCTCTGCCTGGTGCTGGAAGCACTTGCTGAGAGCAAACTGGGAGCTGTTGCTCTCCCCACTGGAGACAGATTTCATCTGGCTGCTCTCCAGATCACGACAAGTTATCTGTTGCATTCATTGCAGCTTTTGACTTGTCCTCATCAGATATTGAAGATCATATCAGTAGTTTTGCACCCCTAATTTGCAAGTGATTTGCCTCCAACTTGTGGGAACAAATAATTCCATGGGTAATTTAGAAAATGTGGCCTGTGGAGTCTATTTGCAGTAACCATATTAGTTAAATTAGCAGTGTGATTAATTGCGGGAATGAATGTGCTTTCATAAATGCCAAAGCAATTATTTCTGGTAATTTATTCCACTCCTTACAACATGGCTGCAAGAATCTGCACTCGTGTCTTTCAGATAATATATTCCTTATTTTGTGATGATGAGGACTTGAGAGAAAGGTCCTCTTTGCAGGGCAGTTTGTTTATACTAATTTGGAGAATATTTTGAATGTTGTTTACGAGAGTTTGGTAAATTGTCAGTAAAACGCTTTTCAGCGGTCAGCAACGCACTTGGTAGCAAAGTAAAAAAAACTGAGCTCTTGTTTCTGCTTGCTTTCATTTGCAGGGTTGTAAGCAGGGTGCATGAGATCAGAGTGTGTGCACGTAGGCTTCGTGATTATAAAAACAACCCTCACTTCTATGGTGGCACCAGTTATATGCTTAATTCTGTACCAGACTTACCTGCAAGCTTTTACTCTAACTAGAGACTAGCATCACATCAGTTGGGTTCATTCAACTACGTTTGTTCTCACTAATGTCTGTCTTAAAATGATCTGTCTTAAAAGAAAAAAACCCAGTTGGAACCAACCAACAGTACAGTTTATTTTGGACTGTGTCCCCCACAGGATGCTGACACACAAGTAGTTAAATCAGTGCAAGAAGAGGATCTTTGAATTTCCAGGCAGGAATGAGGGGAAACTGGATTTACTATGGTTTTACTAGAGTGGTAAAACCTTAAAACCAGGTCTCCTACCAGCTACAGCTTAGATGCATGGTCCCAAAGGCTATTTCTTTGAGTTGAGCGACTACTCTGCGTTTTTGTTGTTACTTGCAACCTTCTGAAATATTTAATGAACCACGAAATAGGCCAAGGTGGATGGGGCTCTGAGTGACCTGATCGAGTGAAGGTGTCCCCACCTATGCAGGGGGGTTGGAGCTAGGTGGTCTTTAAGGTCCCTTCCAACCCCGGCTATTCTGTGAAAATAGGGAATATGTAGATACTCTCTTTGCTTTTAAATTCTTTAAGGAATTCTTGGATTTTGTTTTAATATTTTTATTGTTATTATTATGTTTAGCTGCTGTTGTGGGAAATCAAATGTGTGGGAAAACACATTTCTCATGTGTTTAGTTACATACTGGATTAGCCAAGCTTAATCTGAAAGGCTATTCATCTCTGAAGCAGTGGCTCGGGAGTCATAGCTGTGATCTGGGTCTTCTCCTCAACTTCTATTGCAAATTGCCATTTTGCTGTTAACTTGTTATTTCAAGAAGCATCAACATCATGATTATTGCAGAAAGGTCAGAGGTTTCTCTTTGGAGACCATCAGAGACCTCTGCCTGTTTCTGCTGCAAACTGGAAGGTAGTTACTCAGGTACCTTGCTTTCAGCATGCCTGAAATGCAGTGCCAAGGTCACAGTCATTTACTGTTCGGCACCTCACTTACACAAAAGTTGGATGTACTCTGTCTGCATCGCTAACTTTCATGCTGTATTGAAGTTGTATCTTCTCAGCTGCCAGCCTGCCTCCATGTGAACCAGAGCGTTCTTTCAGTTCTAATGGATGTGGGAGAGTAAAACTGCCTAACAATAAGATTCAGAAGGCTGCTAAGAACAGCCACACGTGTGCCTCTACCTGTTCTGCTGTGATTTCTCGGTAAATTGTTGTGCGGCAAATGTACAGGGTACTAGTGATTCTGTGTGCTCGGTTTTTTTCTGTGAAGGTTCTGCTAGAGTGAGGACACACACAGAGTTCTAATTCAGAAAACAAACCAGCCTTACTACTTAATAAAAGTTACTATAGACTCATTTACATACCACATATCCAAAGACATAGTTACCCCAAACCCCAAAATCTTCAACAGACAATATGAAAAGACTGAAGCATCGTCCAAGATGGAGAAGTTCTGTTAAATGTCCATGGTAATTCATGTTTGCAGCAATGAGCTGGGAATGAGCACCATTCAACAAGGCTGTAAGAGCTCTTGTAACAGAAGAAGAACATAGAATAATCATGGCTGGGAAGGACCTCAGGATCATCAAGTCCAGCCTTCATCCCAACATGACCCGAACCCCTAGACCATGGCCTCAAGTGCTCTAGATACTCAGTTTTTAAACACCTCCAGGGATGGGGACTCCACCACCACTCTGGGCAGCCTGTTCCAAGATCCTGCAACAATACCTGAATGCAAAGAGTGTGGGGCTTCAGGAGCTTTAACTGTGACACAGCGTACCCTTTGTACAAAAATGATAGCATCTTTTTTGTCCTCCCTGGCAGTTTTGTTGGGATATTGCTCTGATATGAGGGGCTAGATTTTACAACTCTGTCCCAGTGTTGGAAGGCAGCTGCCACGTTGCATCAGTTTAGAGTAAATAATCAAACCAGCAGAACTTTTAGTGTTACAACCCAAAAGAAATGAAGTTTGCAACTTCTGCCCCCCTTCATTTATCATGTGTCATCTTAATTTTGTGTCTTTTAGATTTGTGTTTATTGCATCAGATGCTGATGGGCATTTTCAGAAGTAGTTTTGATGTAGTAAAATTATTACTTGACTCTGTTGGGTGTTATATTCAATGTTAATACTTGAAGTTCTAGAGGAATTCATTACTTCTGTTATTTTTATATGCTGATTAAAACTCATGGTCTTAAGGAGTGCTCAGAAGGCTTGTAGTAAGCAACATGATTTGAACCACTGATGATATTGCCGTAGAAATGTCTGAATGCTGCTGAATATTGCGAAGTTATTAATCTTCCTTGACAAGTGGCCACTGAGCTTCAAGGTATTTTGAATGTCTATTTCCCACTTTGTTAAAGCTCCAGTGTTCTTCATCTGACCTAATATCCCTTCTGACTGGAGGACCAGAAAGACTTCAACCCACACTGCAGCCTGTAGGACAGAGTGGCATTGAGGATGGAGCCAGGCTCTTCTTAATGTCATCTAGTGAAGGGGAAATGGGTGCAAGCTGGAGCATAGGAGGTTCCATATAAATATCAAAAGTAACTTCTTCATGGTGAGGGTGACAGAGCACTGAAACAGACTGCCCAGGGAGGTTGTGGAGTCTCCTTCTTTGGAGACATTTAAAACCCACCTGGATATATTATTCCTGTGCGACTTGGTGTAGGTGATCCTGCTGTGGCAGGGGGATTGGACTAGATGATCTTTTGAGGTCCCTTCCAATTCCTAATTATTCTATCATATTAATAGGTTGTGGGGTTTGTCTGGGTATTTTTTGGAGGTTTTTTTGTTGGGGTGTTTTTGAATGTGTCTTTTCAATAGGCTACTCTTATCAGGGACATCACAGTGACTATAACAGTCTGTTCACTATTTCATGTACATGGCATTTGTTGCTTTACTGGCTGGACTGGTGGGCTAGAAAAATTACTCAGACTTATGATATACAGATGTGTAGGTATGTGTGTCTGTACACACACATACTTAGAAATGCGTGCATACATACATTCATATACATGTATTATACATATACACACAGAAAAACAGAAAGGTGAGTAATTCCAATAAATGTGTTCAAAGTCTTTGAAATAAAGCCAACCACCTACGGGAAAGCACGCTGAATGAAGTACATCTAGCAATACTCACCCTAACTGGCTTAAACAAAATTAGTTCTGTATCTTTATTCGACAAGTACAACGACATGCTTCGCAACGTTGATGGCAGCTTTGTTTTTATTGTCTTGTAAGTGGACGAGACCAGATCGTTGATCTTTGCTGAAAGTAAAAGAAAATAAGCTTAATAGGCTAAAATGGTTTTCAGCTCATTCAAACTTAAAATACAAAGTATCACCTCCACTCTACTGGAGCGGGTTATAACCACAGCTTTGAGTGAAAACTAAAGAGGCGGTGATCGACTGCGCACAATCAACTCATCATCTGACTGCATCATGCCAGACTAGGTTTTTCTTTTGGGGCTACTCAAGACATCACCCTCTTTTTCCCTGCAGAAAACTCATTTAACCCATTTCTGCAAGTTAACACATTCTCCTGGGGTCCCTGAAATCACAGCCATCCAAAAGCAGCAAAGTTCTGTACAGACTCCTTCCTAGAAAACTTGCCCAGAGAAGCAAACTGCTGGGAAATAAACTGTGCTAATAAAGAGAACAGATATCACAAATTCTCCTTACTGACCACAGGCCACAGCTATAAGAAGAGAGGTTGCACAACGATCTGGACTTTGAATTAACCAGAGAATGATGTTCTCTCAGACAAGACCTTTCTTTATTGCTAGGTATTGTAATGATTTTACAAGATCTTTGCTTAAAAGGCAAGAAAAAACTACATTTCATCAAGTACCAAAGTTAATAAACTACGGGTTGGGTTTCTTCCCTTTTTGTTTTTCTACTGTATCTAAATTTTCTGCCTACTCCTGCTTGTCAGATAAATTACTCCAAGAAACACAAGAAGCTTTACTTTGAGCTGCCTCTACACACATAATTATCTCTAAACAAACATTAAAAGTACTCCTGAAGAAGCAGATGCCCTAGTCAGCCTTTATGAGTGCCTGACCCACGCAGAAGCACTGAATTATGAATGAACATAGTTGCCTTTGCATTTTAAGAACATGATGCAACAGAAAGCTCCAGTGTATGAGCTAAAACAATCACATTTCTCAGTGTCATCCCAGAAGCACAACTCAGTAATGCAAAGAGTGAAACAGGAACAAAACTACTATAAACATTCTTGCAGAGCATTCACATCTGAATCCCTAAAGGCGAGGGAAACAAAGCTGGATTCCATTTTTGTGTAGTGACAGGAAAATTGAAAAGGAAGTAGGTACCACATGTACAGACAGTAAAAGCTTCCGTGTAAATTCATCTTTTCCTGTGAAAGCAAAATCTTCATCGTAACGCAATCAAACAATTCCTTTAAGCACATTCTGAATGCAGTTGTGGAAATGTTGTTTTCATGCAAGAACAGTCACAGCTGGAAAAACAGTCAGGTCATCTATCTACTTCCTCAATTAAATACATATCCCAAGGTTTGTCGGGTCTTGATTTAGATGTTTCTTAAGACATGTAAACCAGGCACAGAGGTAAAAACTGAAGACAGAATGTTCATGAGAAAGGTGCACTGTACTTTGGTACTTAGAATTTTTCCGAATCGGTCACAGTCATACAGTCCAAATTAACCTGGCCAGTTTTCCAGATGACTATGTTTTACAAGTCTGACACAGAAACAAAGGACATCCCAAAAGCCTGTAAGCCTAGACAATGTGGCTTACACATTGCTCTACCAGAAATGGTAGATGGAAAGGGTCTTTCTTTCCTTCAGATTAGAAGTTTTTAGAAGTCATCTGAAAGCAGTAACTGTAACTGGTCACGGCTTTATTTGCCTACAAGCACCTCAAAGGTAACACAGATATAAAGTAAAGCAAATACCTGGCTGCGCCCAAGGTTGCTGCGCAAGGCTGTACTTGGGACCTCCTTGAGTGGCCATTGCTTTTAAGGCAGCTACCTAAAACAAGTACAATCAACAAAATTACTTTTCCTTCAGTTGAATTCAGAACCAAGAGACCAAGTAACAACTGCACAAGTCTCTTAGACTCTGCAGCGTATGGAATCTCCCGTAACTCTCTCTCATCTATGCCCTGACTTCACACGCGGAAGAAGCGGCTTGACAGAAATGCAGTTCAAAATTACAACCATGATCATTTTCTTGAAAGTAAAATTCAAAATGGAATTAAATTTACAAAGACACTTAGGCACTTAAGGATACAAAACCTCAGAAGAGATTTATACTTAAGCAGGTTAGTTAGACTCTCCAAATTCCTAATGAATTATCTGGATCACTTGGGCAATCAATCACTCTCACAGGTTACCCATTCATCTATATTTTAGGCATGCCACTGGCTCTTCACCCCAGCATGACAGGCATCAGTAAATTTAGCACTATAATCTTCTAAGTTCCCAGAAGAGCAGCTAGGATATTTCTGATGTCCACACAATGCTGTTGCTTCAGTTTCTGAGAGTTCATGTGACTTATTTTCAGTACATACAGATCCACATCACACTTTTAATTTTCCAGTAGTAGAAGATTCTGCTACACTGTTTTCTCAAGAAGCCTAAAATTCCTAAACTCTAGAGCAGGGTCTAGAAAAGAGCATATCGTAACAAGAAACCTGCTTTCATTCCTATCTCCCTGGGATGCCTAATGTTTCTGACCAACTTTTATCAGAAATTTCTGTCACAAACAAGACTTGGCAGGAAAATCTTGCTCAGCAAGTACCTCACTGGAGTAAAATAGTCTAAGAACAGATAATGTTATCATGCTTCACAAACATACTCTAAAGATCTCCCTCAAGAACACACATGACCCAAGACAGTTTTTGAAAGCTTACAAATTCAGTCAAGGTAATGCTTTTACTGCAAACAGAAAAGCTCCTGCCAACTTTCAGAGAGCTGTTTCAACAAAGTGAAACATTCAAGAGCATAAGGACTGCTTCTAAAAACAAAATATCATGTTCCTTTAAATTCATTTCAAAAATGCCTCAAAAACTGTTGTTGAAACTTAAAAAAGGGAAGCTTAACCCCACAATGGGAAATGCCATCATCTTCACCAGAATCAGCAGATTCTCCTATACTCAATTTAAACGTAAGTCCCTTGTCCTACCAATATCTCAGTTAGGTTAATGAACACGCAATATGCTCATACCTTTGTCATGAACTCCTCCAGCTGTTCTATAAACTGCTTGGTTTGCTGCTGAATAAACTGTTCACAAGCTGATTTCAGGTGGCGATCTACATCTTTCTTAGAGTCGATATAATGTTCTCTGATTTCTGGAGTACCCTGGAACAGAAGGCAACAATTATCTCCTTTTTTTTTGCTAGAGATCACCACCCACTTAAATGACCCAATTTTCCTTCATGCAGTAAGACTCCACATTACCTCCAGTAAGAACTGTATCAAGGCGTTGTTGCTGTTTAGTCTGAAAAATCTTGAAACTGTCTTAGGATTCAGGATTTTAAATGCTGCATCTGTGAATCAGAAAGGCACTCACGCTGTAAGGCAATGAGATTTGGCTCCAGGAATTAAAAACTTTTGTCACACATTTACTTCTCAAAAAACAGCCTAGCGTGAGTAGGACTGCAGCATTAGCAACTCCACTACTGTTCGGTGTGGTTACACAAGCGCTAACGTACACAGAAGCATACAAAGCTCGATCCACTATGTTTAATCGCACTTACCGTAAATTTGAATTTAACAGTTAGTTGCACAGTTTAACCAATAAATACATTACATGAACCTATCAAGGGACTGATACCTAGATGTAGTGCTGTCAGCATGCAAACTCTGAACTCTTTTCCTTTGGTAACTGTATCTACAAGTGAAAGACATTAAGTCTTAATTAAGGATTTCTGACCACCACACAGAATTTGGCTCATGTTGCCTACGAAAACCAAGTACAGTAGCATGAAATAACTCAGAATTGTCACCCTTCCTCTGTGCTGAATCATTTCTGTTAAGTCCTAACAAAACATCGAGATTGATATACACTCATGTTTATGGTTGTCATGCAGAAGTCCCAGGAAGGAAAGCAATGTTTGTAATCAAAACAAGACACTGAAATGATTCCTATAGCATTAACAGGATGTTATCAATCTGAAATCTGGATCAACAGAGAAAAAGAAAATTACCAATGGTGTTTCAATATGGCTTACTGCCCTAATGATGTTCATTTATTATCCACATATCTATGTGATTTTTTCATTTCAGGAGCAATTCTGCACCCCTCTTGCTGTATAAAACAATGGGAGGGAAACAAGACATAAGAATTAAGGATATGCTATCAAGGGCATTACACAAAAAAGGAATACTGAATATGCAGGCATTGGGTTGGACTGGCTGATCTTCAGAGGTCCCTTCCAACCCCTACCATTCTACGATTCTGTGTGGGTTTTACACTGAACTAACACTCTGCACTCCTATGCAGTTAAGGAGACTGGAGAGAAGGACTAATTCTGTTCTCCGAATTACTCAACAGAAACCTCAGCTATTCCAAAAAAGAGCATAAGCTTTTTTGAGCCTATGAGCTACTCAGTGTGGAAGTACTGTCTCCCCACTGTATACTTCAGTTACATGAACCTTACCCTCATACTACTTTAAAAAAAAAAAAAGCAAAAGTGATTTTTACATTAAGAAGTGTCCCTGTTTCTATAAATCCCAAATTAAACATTAAATCTATGCGCAAACAACTTGGCTAGAACAGTGAAACTCCCATTAATCATGTTGTTTACTTCTACAACTCATCCCAAATACAAAAGCCTTACTGGCCTGTGCTATACTTTGTTAGGAATTCAACACTATTTGCACTCTTTCAGCACCACTGCCACCACCTGATTTCAGCAAAGCGATTTCCATTACTTACCACTACGATCTGCAAAGGACTGGCTGGCACAAAAATTTATTCAATTAAAGGAAAACTGAGAAAAAACTTGTGTGTCAGCCAGGACAAGACACCAAAAGGATTTATTTGCCCTTTAACCTCCAGTCAACTAGAAACTACACAACAGGTAGGAGGTTTCATTGATGTTCAAATGCAACAGATGAAATGGTTAGTGTAAGAGTTGCTTGCTTCAGAGTTAAAACAGCAGCATATTAGACAGATGGTAGGAAAGAATAGTTATTTCTCTTGTGAAATGGAAAAAGAAAACCTTCACATGCTTCCAATTATTTTTCCCTTTACCTTTACAAACTTGACAAGTGCATGACAGTTCACTCGTGTATCGAGAGGGGTTTTTTCTGCATTTTACAAAGCAAAAGTCACAACCATGGCCACTACTGTCTATTTTCCCTTCCTACAACTGACATGGTTGCTACATAAAAATATTCAGCATTATTGTTTATTGAACTTGCAATGTAAAAAGTATTTTCCAAAACAAAACCTCACTGAAAGGTCTCCAGGAAATCTTAATTTGTTCCAGACAAGGTAACCATGCATTGCTAAATTCACCTGCCTTACAGCTGTAACAACGATGTTCCTTTAAAGGGTTAGAAAACTGAAAAGACATCTCTGCACAACAGAAATGTAGATCACTTAGCTTTTTGTCAAAAAGACTGGATAAATAAGTTAGGCCAGCAGCACAAAGCAGTCAAAGGTATTCCATACAAAAAAGAATATGTTAGATACATCCAGAATTGCCCTGAAGAAAATTGTTTTCATTTTTTTCAGAGAAGAACAGAACGAAGCAAGAGATTAGAACAAGTGTAGAGGTCATTGCAAGTGAACACAAAATAAACCCATAACTTTTGCTGGTACATTAAGGGAGGGTGATCCCATCCCATTCTGTAGCCAGCAACTGTTCAGTACCTCTAGTTTTCTTAAGGTCCAGGGAAATTTCCTTAATGGTGAAATCAGTGTGGAAAGGAGCAATTTGTTCACGAAGAATCAAAAGGTGTTTTATTAAGAAAAGTTGTCCATCAACCTGCGTCTACAATAACAAAAGAAAGAACATGACTTACATGTATTAAAAAAACCCAAGTAAATGAAAAGCGAAGTTTCAACACCTCTGCTTTTCTTAGTCATTCCCTAAGATACTATTAATACTATTTTTATTATCTTCTAATTTATATTATTTGCTAATAATCTCCTTTTTATTTAATAATAATCTTACTAACAAGTTTTTTCCATTAGCCTGTAGTGCCAATAACTGCACTCTGTGACCAACAATCCCATTTTGTACTGCTTTTAACATAATGCTCCACAGAAACAGATTTCATTCACACTTCTTAGAAAAACTGAATCACACAGCCCACACCATGTGTCCACATTAAGTACAGTTATCCATTATTTGAAAAATGCAAACTTAGTTTCCAGAAAAGCAAGGAATTATTTAATGTAATTCATATAATTTATAGTCGAAAAACATGAGGTTCTACATTCCTTTAATCATTATGATGATGAAGAAAAAAAATCAAACTACCGAACGTTTCTGCAATAATCTTGAATAACTTCTATTGTGCCAAGGTCTTAGAAAGCTTTTTTTTCAAGTCATTAAATGCAAAGCTCAATTAATTTCTAAACAGGACAGCAAAAATACAAAGATTAGAACAAGGCCAAGTTCACACCACTGAGGTGATAACTTTTGTACAGCTTGTTATTTTGGCTTTGCACTTTACACTGCACACTGCTTTTAATCTTTGAAGTTTGCAGTTCATTGAGGTAAACGGAGGAGGACTCGGGAATTCAAATTTGCTTTTGCAAGCTAGAAGAGAACTGGGAACTTGACATAACATGAAATATTAAAGTTTTAACAAACAGAGAAGTCTACTACAAGTAAGTGGTTGGAGGGTTTTCCTGAGATTTTTAAAAAAAATATTTTCACCAGATAACGTTAAGTTATGCATCAAGAACAAAGTGGTACAGATCCTGGTCTTGGGTCTTCCTATCCAGGGTCTGCTGCAGGATGAGTTTTATTCTTTGTAATGCTTTAAGATCATGCAAATCTCAGAAAGTTCTGGGACGGATAATTAACTATAGAAGTCCGAATCAATTACAGATGAAATAGTTACCAGCTCAAACTACAAGGAAACCTGGTTTGAACTTTTTTTTTAAAGATACTACACTTAACAGATGTTTTTCAAAGGATACTCCAATAGCTGAAAACCACCCTTCATTTCTAATAGCAACTAAAATTTTTCATTACTAGATATTTAACACTTAAATCCAATAATTTTAGTTTACTAAGACTCTGTTGTTGTTTGCTTTAAATTAGCTTTCTGGCTGTTAGGAATTAGAATTGTGACAGGAGAAAAAGGTGATTTACTTAAACTACTTAAAGTTAAAATGACTTGCTGAAACGGTAATGAATTCTGAGCAACTCATCAGATCAAACCTTTTGATAACAGACAGTTCTAAGTGGAGAATACTTAACAAATCTTCGAAGAGAATTACTTAAGACTTTTGAAAATTCAAACAATGGAGGCAGAGGGGAAAAAAAAAGAGTAACAGGCAGTGAAAACAAATACAGGGAGCAGAGATTTCTAGCAGAAATTTTTATGTATCATTCGACTGAATTCATGTGAGTTAGAGCAGCCTGTAAACACGATTGCTGTGATTTGTATTCCAGCTTTTCAGACAGGCTGGCATGTGAATCATTACCTTTGCTCTACAGTACGTTAACTGTAACTAAAAGCTGGCAAATCCATCAGGTCTCTGGGGGCAGAGCAACATGGTTTTACTGAGATTTCAAGAGAATACTCAACAACTGCTTCATGGCCTTAGATACCTAGACTGAAAAAGAAGAAAACCATACCCAAAGCACAAATTCTGACCTTGTTTTTGCTGATTGAATCAGCAGCTCCCAGCAGCGAGTGGATGCAGGCAGACAAGGCCTCCTGCGATAACCCCTGAAACACTGCCCTCTGCAGGGAAGGAAATCAGACCAATAGGTGTCAGCAAAACTTCAGCACAAATTTAAGAAATTGTAGCTTGTGAAGAAAGTGCTTACAAGCACATAAAACTCTCAGATTAGTCAGCTATAAACGAGACTCCTAAATGCAGTAAGACAGGACAGACTGTTCATACACAAAAACTTATTACAATGCATAGTTAGACAGGAGACTATGAGGGTGGTGATGCACTGGAAGAAGTTGCCCAGCCAGGCTGTGGATGCCCTCACCCTGAACGTGTTTCAAGGGCAGGCTGGATGGGACTTTGAGCAACGCAGTCCAGTGAGAGATGTCCCTGTCCATGGCAGAGGGGTTGGAACTAGATGATATTTATGGTCCCTTCCAACCCAAACCATTCTACAATTCTACACCCTGTCCATCCTCCAGCTCTGAATTTGCACCTGGGTAGCAACATGGCCAGCGACACCTAATATATCCACAGCTGACGGCATGAATGATGCTTGCTGGGTAACCTGACTAGACAATTCATGTGTCAGGGTAACTCTCTGATTGTGCAATTTACACTTGCAACAGACATGAGATCATTCGGATGAACTTAACCTCAGGCAAACTCAAATTACCTCAGTTTGAACCAGGTTAGTAAACAAACATGACCGCTGCCCATAGCCCAGATGACATGGAGTAACTCACCAAGATGCAGCAACTAGATCACATGGCTGAGATAGCTGTAGGACCAGCACTCTCACATAGTACATAACAGCCCTGAATGCCCCAAGACCTGTCAGTGCCACACCATTCATGTCTTCTCCTATCTACAGGGTACAGGCAAGGCACACCAGCCCCATTAGAATAGCCCAGTGAAAAAATAAATCACTGTGCAGACACACTGTAAGGAGCCTTGCAAACAACACAAACAACCTCAACTTCAAAGGCTTAGCTGAAAACAAGGGCAAATACTCATTTATCTTTAATGAGATTGATATATTAAGCAATAGAGTATTAATATCTTCCAATTTCTTTTTTTAAGCAAATAGCATCTTGGTAGCAGTTTCATATAACACCTATCAAAGATATTTTGAAATGCATTAAATGTATCTAATAAAAAACACAGCACTTACAGAAAAGCAAAAACACTGACATTATGTTTCTCCCAGAACTATTAGCTTTTTATGCTGCTCAGTGACAGACATAAACAAGGTTCTAAAGGGCAAGTCTCAGAATACTGGTGAAGTAAACCACCACTTTTGTTTCTGTTTGACATACAGATTCTTACTGTCTTAAACTTAAGTCTCCTATGTTTTGGAAGGTGAAATGACATGCCACAAAAAAATTTGGAGAATATTTCCAAAACATAAGAGTAGTAGAGTCACCGTTTTTAAGACCAGAAACCTCATTGTGTCTGATGTCCTGACACGCACATCACATGAACACGCTTGCCTGCCAATTTTAGCAATAAACTAATTTCCCATCCTCAAACCAAAACTTTCTATTCTTCCTTGCCCCACTCACTCCTCAGCTTTGGTGTGATAAGTATCTTGAGCAGCAGTCATTGAAGCATTTCTGAAACATCAAAAGCAATAGATGTAGAAAACTGTCTTTTTTCTAATTCTACAAATACAAAATTGTCTTGGAAATCATGACCTACACTTGTCAGTTCACTTGTTTTACATGACGACAGCAGCAAAAAAACTAAGAGGTAACGGAGGTCAGTAGCTGACCATTCCTGATTTACTTTTAAATATTTAGACATGGTGCTACACTACCTCGTAACTTCACTTAAAAAATAAGATAAAGGAATTTTTGCATACATCTATACATCTGTACAGTTTGGAGAGACACACTAGAGTCCTTCTGACAGTAGGATACCACATTCCATGCAGATCTGCTGGTGAAATTGTCGTCTGGTGCCTGGGATTAAGGGATTCTGCTGAACCTGTTTTAAAGTAAAATACACACATGAGAACTTTGCCCTTTCAAGAGCAAGACACTGCAATATTGGCTGCAATTTACAGTAATAAGACATTTCACCCAAGCAGGTCAGGCTTTTTTTCCCCCCTTCTGAGCAGGTCAGTACTAATTTCTGACGCATACAGAACACATGGCTGTGAAAGACACAAACTGACTTTCAAGGGTGGCCCAGCTTGACCTTTTCTAATGAGTTAGCTTTACAGGCATGTCTCCAGTGATATACACCCCCCTACCCCCACCCCAAGCTCAAGAGCCAAAATGATCAACAACCACTGAAGGGAAAGAAAGCATATGAGGAAAAAGAAAAAAATGGTCAGTGATCACAGAACTACAGGAGATGATAAAAAGGAAGAAAAAATTCTATCAATTTTACTTCTTCATGCTTTCCTTTCTACTGAGGATTAATCCTGCATGGATTAAACAACCTCATTTACTCTTCAAATTACACCAGTCTCCTGAACGCAGGTGGGATTTACAGGATTGAGAATACCACACCTGATTGATGCAAGATAAACCCCACTTTCAGTGGGACTTGTAGAGTCCAGCTAGAAAGAACAATAACGACAGACCTTTGCAGGCCTTGCAAACCAAAAGTAAGACTCCATCAGACAGTCAAAAGGAATATGAGAAACAACTGACAAATTGCTGAGAAAGGTGCTCTCATGAAAGGATAACACTACCATTCTGAACCGTGGCAGAAGAAATGGAGAATTTCTTCATGGATCATAGACAAAAATTTAAGGGACTGTAACACTCAAATTTCATCAAGAGAGACATTTTTCTTGGAATTTGCTTCTGGTTCACAGTAATTTACAGGCACACAGGTCACACATTTAAATAATCAAGGACTATATTCCGAATTATTGTGAAAAGCTAAAAATGACTAATTGGTCTCAGTAAGTGAAAATGCGTTCAAAGGAAGAGGCAAAGGCACACACAAAGACACTTTCCTAGACACTGAAAGCTTTCATTTCAGACATGCCTGACACAGCAAACTACCCTTCCATCCTACTTAGCAATGTTAATAGGCAGGAGCGTTGTGGTGGTAGGGACACTTTTCAGTGGAGAATACAGAAACTCAGTTTTATACAACATACAGTAAAATAGATGCTGTCAGCTATGGAAGTAATTGCTTCACAGAATGAATTACAAAAGAAATGTAATGAAAAGAACAAGATTCTGTTCGGGTTTGTCTAAAAAGAAAAGTTATTAAGAACTCTGAGACAAAGTTCAGCTAAAAATCATAAAGACTTTTTCTAGGAATATAACCATCTCCATGAGCTTTATGCATTAATTTGGCAACATGAGATTATCTCATACCTGATTTAACTAAATTGCAGGACTCGGGATCTTCTAGCCGGACATCCGAAAACGAAGCTTCAGATGGCAGCTTCTTCTGTTCCTCTTTCAAACTCTGTGCTATTTGCTGCAGAAGACAACATACAAAAAAAAAAAAATAGGTTTTATTTTTATTCTTTTTTCCTCCTCACTTTAAGCAGCATTGCACTGCTTTGATCACAACAGACAAGAGCATTCCAAATTGTAAAAAGGAGTCATCTACATCCAGAACCCTCGTGTTTCAAAGACATAAAAAAAAAGAAATAAAGACAGATGTTTCCAAAACAGTAGCAGAAGCATTTCAGTATCCATTTAAGACACACAAGTAATACAGAGATCTGTGCAAAGTACTGCTTTTTCCATTTTTACTGATTTCTAAACAACCAGTGAAGCCATCTAGAAAGACAAGCTCAAAATAGTAGAACCCAATTCAACACTTGCTTGGAATTCATACAGCTAATTTGTGTGACAGCTTTATTCCTATAAATTGTATGCACAAGTTGCCCCAAAGTATTCTCTAGTTTATTCCATGCAGGAGTTCAACAAAAGGCTTTCCTTCTAACATTACTCAATACTTACATGCTGCAACCCTTTTCACTACTTGGTCTGCTTCAAAGCAGTGAAAGACAGCAAGAACAGGCAAAGAACTACATTAATATTTGAGCAGAACAGCACAAGAAATATTTCTGTCCTGTGCTTTTAGCATTTTAATAATTAATTTACTCAGGCAGAATGTCTCTCTAAATAGCAAGGTTTTTTGAAGTTTAAGAGCAATCAAGTAGCAAAATGCATCTCAAACCAGACAAAACTTGGGAGTCTTACGAGGACACACGAAGTGCAATGTAAATTTTCAATTTAGAATGAACTATAAAACTCACTGTCATTGTCTTCTTCCTAACTGAACTTCTCACCCATCACCCCTAAGACCTTCTCCCCAGGGCTGCTCTCTACTTATTCACAGCCCACCATGTATTTGTGCTTGGAACTGCCCTGACGCATGTGCAGAACGGAGCAGTAAAATCTTGATCTTGCCAGTCCGTGTTGGTACTGCAGCTGTTAGATAATTCAATCCCTTGACAGCTTGGGCCTCTCATTATAAAGTGAATGGCAACGGTTATTTAGGTGGGTTCTTTATTATGCTTAATCCCTTCCATGAAATGCATCTATCAGCTGTGCATCAAATACAGTCTGCACTGGTTAAAAACTAATTTCATGTCATTCATTGGACACTTTTTTTTCACTTCTGTGAGCAGTTTCATTCCAAAATCTGTCATCAATATAGTGTTAATGTTTTAAAGTAAGTAGAATTAGTTTGGTTCCTTTCAACAGTAACTTTCAACATTCAAAGGCCCTGGAGTGACTAAAAAACAAATAGCTAATACTATTAAGAATTTGAAAAAGGTACTGGACACCACTGCTAAACCATGTTAAATTATCTAAAGGTACAAGTGAGTCTCCTCTCACACTGTCTGTGATCAGTACATGCTAGTTGATCAGTTATTCTGAAAACAAACTTGCAACAAACTGTGTATGCATAAAGCTTCTCTTCAACGCTGGCTCAACTACAAAATATACTGGGTAATCCCTAATACTTATCAAAGTAAATAAAAGTTTACTTTTGAGAAAAAAATTGAGACGCTTCAAGCTTAGATAAAGCTGTTAACTCTGAGAACTATCATCTGCTTTACCAAGTTTTACATAAACTGTTCTCTGACATCTAGTTTAGGGTCATAATTTAACCAGCAGGTAATTTGATAGTGCTGATAGCGCCAGTGATACTAAACTTACCTAAGAACTGGAAATCCCCATTTGCAAAGCACTATACTGTGCAACTGTACATACTGCACATAAAAAGAAAACCAGTAAAGGCAAATAAAAAAGCTGATGTTATACCTCCATCATTTCCAACTTGTCAGGATAGGCAAGATCACCTGGAGCAGGTTTGTAGCCTGTGATATCAGTCTGAATGTAGATATGTGTCCTATAGACAAGACGCTCTTGCACATCTTCTAACATCTGCTTGGCACCAGCTGCAAATGCGCCCAGTTGTTCAGCTGACAAAGGCAAAAACAAAGTACAAACTTGTTAACTTAATTACAAAACAAGAGTTTGAAGTACTGCATACGGAACCATCCCAAAACTGCAAATGAAGTCAAATTATTTTGAAACAGCAGTCTGTCACATATGCATGACAAGAAATTAGTGAACTCCACATTGCAGTGGCTTCAGCTCCCTGAATTTACATGGGGCTGTAAAACCATGATGTTGCAATGACATCACACACTGTGTTAGAATTAAGCATTCTAATTATACTTAAGTATATCGAGTGCCATTTGTGCCTGGACACCAAACACCACACTTTTGTTGCTGTCATAGCCAATGCCTGCAGTGGGACTGCTCGGAGTGACATGCTAACTCTTCTACCTACCTGCCAGAACAGCTGATCCAAAGCAGCTCATATTCAACTCAAAAACTATTGTATCAGACTGAATCTAAGTAGTAGAAAGTCACTACTTAAAATTAGCCAGAAATTTCCATCACCAATTTTTAATTCATTCCCAATGCTGCTACAGTTCTATCTCCAGGAAAACGAGCCATTCTTTCTGATACTGACACAGGTTCAGAGACAAAATCACTACTGAAGATGATTTCTGTTTATTGCTCAGTGCAAGGTTAAGATGCCATTATGCACTGGTCATACTAAGGAAATGAGATATCAGGATTTTTTTCCTGATGGTTAGCTCACTTCTATGGAGACTATGAGCTTTGAACACTCCTAAAATTCCAAAACTTCTGCCAGCCATGTAACTGCTCTGTTGAAGTTAGAATTTCTGATCTGGGAAACACTATGTCAAGCAGAATTAAAAAAAAAAAAATTAGTTTTGAAATCCTTCATTTCATCATCATGTATGCAGAAAGCTTTACATAAATGAGGCATCAGTAAGGCCAAGCGAAGCAATTAATTTCAAAAGTTCATTTAAATCAATCTTGGTGCACGCATTGGGCTTGCTTGCATCTGCAAAATCTAGAGCAAAACAGGACTCCAACATCAGATTAAGATATACATAGACCCATAAACAGAGACCTTTCTATTATAAGTTAAAAAGATCAAGTTTTTTTTAAAACAACCTGACCTCATCTTTCACACATTTGCAACCCTTTAGAATGAAAAATATTTCTTTTTTTTGCCTATGCAATTCAATAATTTCACCTGTGAAGAAGACAGTTAAAAACAATCTAGTTCTGTCTACGAGATACCATTGTTCTGTACGTGATCTTCAAGCATCTCGTTTTTGAGAATCCCACAGAGTTCAGAAAGTGTCTCTAAGTGAATGACATGGATGATCATTGGCCTCAGGACATCATACAATGAAAGACACAACTTCTCCAAGAGTTCACTATGAAGAAAAACATAAAACAAAACACTTTCAGGATCCTGCAATACCAAAACTAAAATATTATCTCAGAATATTTTACAGCACAGATTTTTAAAGGGAGCGTAAGAAAACAATGAAGACAGTACCACAGCAGATTAAGAAAGGACTGCTTAAAACCTGCACCTCAATATCCTAGAATGTCTTTCAAGAGATGTGGGATGCCAACTGCCTAAAATGTTGGTACAGTTTTGAATTAACTTTAAAAGAAGAATTAAAACAACCAACAACTCAACCTGTTGTAAAGAGAAGACACTGCAAACTGGTTTACCCGCCTTCTGCTGAGCTCAGAATCACAGCCCTTATTTTCCCTGGGACTCATATGATTCCAAGTTCTCAACTGTTTACAGAACAATGAGCACACAGGAAAGAAAAGCTTGAGAACTGTTTCTGTAGCAAGTATTGCAGGATATACTTTCCCATCTAACTGAGGGCAGAACATCAATGCAATATGAAACATCAGAAATTCCACTTTAGTATTTTTTCTTTTCTGTTCAAAGCGACCCCCATCTTAGTTCATACACCAGCAACACCCATTCTAGACATTTTTGCCGTTCTCAGTGCTCCCTTCACTAATCACAGACTAGATAATAATGCTGTTGTCAGGAGCTGAAAACTCAAGTAAATCCCCAGTTAGACTTCAAAATAGAAACACTAAGAATATTTAAGTATTTACGGTGTGATACCTTTGTGGAGTTTATTGCACTATGTACGTTTTTTCTAATTCACAAAGAATGTCTGAAGGACACTTCAGTTCCTTTCAGAGACAGAAACTGCTGACAAAATAATGCTCTCTGAAGAAGCATTTTGAATGTCTTTCTGTTGTATCCAACAACTTGATAAAACAGAAACTTCTCCATATTAAAAATGGAACCAAAGGAGACAGTTTCTACAGCTTCATTATTAAATAAGATAGTTAACCTCTTGGCTAGTTTTCTGGTAAATGTCTCATTCTTGGTGTGAAGAGCATTAGTGACAAAATTTCAGTCTGAAGCACATTTTACACTGATTTCAGTATAGGGATGTTTACTTCACAATCTAGACTGAGACAGCTAAACTGCCTCTTAACCAGTTCAGATAGGTCACCTCAAACTTTGAGCATGCCCCACAAGAGACCACAGTTTCTCAGTAATGACTGCTGCTACCCTGGTACTACAGCTTATTTCTAGTGAGGCTTTATGCTTTTAAGGTTCTCGTTTGCTTTACAGGACAGGGAGAGTAGCAGGTTACACTCATTCAACACAAGCTGCACCTCACCTTAAAACAATACAACACTCAAAACCAGTGAACCAGTTACATGAATAGGAATACACTTATTTTAAGAACCTGACCTGCCCAAATTCCAAAGTGAAATATCATTATTAAAAGATATAAGGTCTAATCTACTCAACTGCTCTAACATTAGAGGTCTGTGGCAAAAAAAACTTCCAATAGTTTTATAAAAGTATTACCACATGAAGGCAACAACCTGTCTCTCTTTTAGATCTAGGAAGAACAGAGACACATAATGTTCTTGTCAGGTGTCCACTACCCTGCCCTGCTCAGCCTATATACAAATACTCCTTGATGTTAAGGGCACACTAAATCTTTGATGAAAAATAGCTGGAGTTCTTCCACTTAAATTTCATTGAAGTAAATGAAAAGTATTTCTGCAGCTGTCTGTGCAAACCACTGGCACAGAGGCAGCACAAAAACAGCCAAGAGCTGAAGCACTGTAAACTTCTCCAGCTACTGCCAAAGCAACTGTGTCTATCTCTTTCAGATAATCTAAAGAGCATTTACATAATTCAGATTATTTTCAGAACAAGCAAACTATCACCTTCACATGAAGCAAAAAACCACCAAAGTAAAAGAATAGCCAATTCTGACACAAAGAGATTAAGGTAGAGTTTCTCCTTGCTGGTTCTTACTAAGCCATTATAATACAATTCTATCTGTCTTGCGACACTGTCTGCTCTATCACAGCACAGTAAATACAACATGCAGTAAAACAAAACCAGCATGTACCACCTACTCCAGTTTTGGTGTTGGTTTTGTGAAGAACTCATTGTAAAGCTGGTGTTCATCCTGGCATACGTGGACCATAAAGGCACAACCACTTCGTACCTTTATTTATAGAAATACAAATACTTGATTAATAGATTTGTTTTCTTGCATCAGTAACAAAGGTAATAATCATTACATTATATATTGTATTATTGCTACAGCTCTGATTATATTATTATTAGTTTAACAAAGTTTCAATTTAATCTCTCACAAAACAAACATTATTTGAAAGTGTAATTGTAATAATTCTAAATTGAGAATTTTGCATGTAAACAATTATGCATGTTTTGCTTGTGGGAGGGAGGATTAAAACAAAAGGACCCCACGACACAGGAGGAATTTACTTACCAGAGCACAATGATCTCTGTTGTTCTGACTGGTTAATTCTGTAACAGTGCCAGCAATACTGGGACCAAGCAAAAGCTCCCTCTGGTCGAGGTAACATTGATGGATTTCGTTGATAACTTGCTGATACCTAGCCAAGAAATTAAAACATTTAACTGCATCCTGAAGCTCATTTTCTGGAAAAAAATAACTTCAGTGTCACACTCTCTTTTAGGTCTATATAATTTTTAAAACTTTCTTTCAAACAAATACATGCTAAACAATACTTAATCAGAAGTAAAGATTTTCAAAGCTTACAACTCTGACAAATAAATTATGTAGACATACTCACTCTGGCATTTTTTCAGATCTTTGTTCTACTTGTTCAATAAGAGTCTGCACAATACAAAGGAAGAAGTATTACCAGTTAATAATTTTTTCTAATAATTGGAAAGCAGTTTACAGTATTTTTCCATGGACACAATATGCAATTGTTGGGCATTCACACTCACACAATATGTAATCCTTGCACTCATACTATTAATAAATCCAAAGCAAATTTTCATCGTTTTCTTCTAATAGTTAGTTACCAGCCTACTTACTCTGACTTTGGGAGCAGCTGCTCTGAATTTTACATAAAACAGCGTAAAGGCATTGTCAGAATTTGGTACAGCTGAAGGATCCTGAAAGAAGAGATGAGTAGTTGGTTAAAAAGGAAAATCCTATATTTGTCTTCTATTATTTGAAGTCTGAGACAATTAGGCTCTAAATCAGGGTACTGGCTCATTACGTTCATACTGCCAGTGGAACCTCTCTTTGCCATGAACTTTGTCATGAACTCATAGTTGTTATGCTTTAAAAGTTTTCATGGTACAACACCCAGCTCCTGTGTAACTTCTTCATGTACTCCCTTCTCCGTCTCTAACAATCAATCTCCAAAACAGACTCCCACAGAACCAGTATTTCTTCCATGCACCCTTCCCCATATGGCAGCACAAACAGCAGTGTGCACTGTGGCCAATTCACAGCTACGCAGCACAAAATGGTTCAGGAAAGCACCCTATCTGGCCAGCTGACCGGTACATCTCTTAAGTTTATCCATCCCCAGTCTTCACTGAGGTTACTCTCCCTCCATCTCACCTTCCTCAATTTCCAGGATTTTGTAATTAATACTATTTTTAAATCTTTCAGATCGCTAAGTCTCTGTCAGGTTCAGCTGAAACTTGGCCATTCTTCACAAACACTGTGGTACAGGACTGACCTATTTTCACTTTAGATGTGCTGACACCTCCCACTCAAAAAATGGTAAAGAAGAAAATGGCATAGTGTTACAACAGACATTTCAGTACAGCTTGAGTTACACTTACTGATTCATCTTACCCTTTTCATTAACTGGCTTGTGAGGTTCTGTAGTGTATTCACAGTGTATGTCTTGATAAGGTGCATAGCTTTAGAAAGGCATTGCTTAAACTTCATCAAATATACAGGATAGTCTTTAAAATTTGGCTGAAAGGAAAAAAAAAATCCGTAAAACATGAAAAACAAAGTAGTAAAAAAACAAAGTTTTAAAACGTTAATACTCTCTTACTAGCCAGAAATGCTAGTTTGTACAAACTAAAAGCAGTATTTTATGCAAATTAAGCAGATGAAGTACAGCCAGTAAAAATTCCCTAAATTTATAAACCATCATCTTTGCTTTTGTACTGTGTTTGTCAAGCAGTATAAATGTCGAAAATATTTTATGAGAGGGAGAAATGGACACAAAAATAGTATACATACATAGTTTTAAAACTCGTAGGATTTAACAAAGGATAACACAGTATTACTTACATGTGACGAAATATAGGCAATACAATCATCAAGCTTAGCCAGCATGGGAATGAATCCTTCACTGTTCACTGACAGCGTAGGGGAATTCAATTTCTTTAGAAAAACAAGGCAAAGCACCATTTTAAGGAACTCGGGTAACTCAGTGTTGGCAATAAAATTTAAAAGACTAGTATACTTTCATGTTCTAAGGCTATTAGCAGTGAAACAATACTTACTGTGTTGATGTTTTCCAACTCATTAAAATAAGAAAGTTTCTGCTGGATGTTTTCAGCCAGGTCAACAAGTTCAGACTATTAAAAACAATAAATATAGGAAAATCAGCAACCTAGCTGTTATGAATTATGCAGCCTCCCTTTAAACTCGCAGCGCACACCAGTGTTAACTAGCTTTAGATAGCTTGCAACTAAACAAATACAACAAAAGATGCTGAAAACAGTGGTGCTTTCTTGCCCTCTTACCAGAGAGAGACACGTTACTCTCAATACTGTATTTAAAAACATAAATTCTACAGGTTTGTCAGCATTTCAGTACTATTACAGAGAACAGAAATCCTGAAGTGTTTAAAAGTTCTTTTATCCACTCATGCTAAAAAAATTCATTTATTCCATCTATCACTGTTGGAACAGTTCATTAAAAGAAAGAAATTATGTGGAAATAAGCTCCTGACTTTAAAACCTTTCTTCTCACAATAACCAGCACAAAATTCTTCTGTGACTGATATAATTACTAATTTCAATCAAGTTTGCACTTGTGAGACTCAATTACAAAAGCTCTCCTCAAGTAACTATCCCTCTTCATTACATGTTATATCCATGCACACCAAAACGTTTTATTTACTGCATGGAGTCTGACACGCTAGCTGCCAGTGAAACACAGCAAAAACGAGGTCCAGAGCAAATGGAGATACCATCACCACAGCTCACAAGTTTTCCCAGCCTGAGAAAAAGAAACTTTCATTTACAGCATCTCAGAAGTTTCCAGTAATCCTCCTACCAAAGATTACCTGCTCTTTCAAAAGCTGTTCACAGGCCTCATGCAATGTTCCTGTCTTTGTGGACACGAAAAGATACTGTTTTTGCAGTGACTCCAGGTGCTGAAGGGCACTATTCACATCATTCAAGATAGCATCACACTGCTCCTGAAAGCCAGACAAGTAATCCCTCATCTGTCTAGAAAAAGAGAATCAACAGATACCAGAAGTAAAAATTCACTTTCTGTATTCGCAAATCCAATTGTCTGTAGCGACACTGCTGCTACTCTTCCCTCTCTCTTTTGTCAGCAGTGTGCTCGGGTGACCAAGAAGGCCAGTGGCATCTTGGCTTGTATTAGAAATAGTGTGACCAGCAGAAGTGATAATGTCCCTGTACTCACTAGTAGTGAGGCTGCACCTCAAATACTGTGCACAGTTCTGGGCCCCTCACTACAAGAAGGACATTGAAGTGCTGGAGTGTATCCACAGAATGGCAATGAGGCTCTCACAAAGGCTTTGGAGCAAAAGTCCTATGAACAGTGGTTGAGGGAACTGGGATTCTTTAGCCTTAAGAAAAGAAGGCTGAGGAGAGACCTCATCACTTTCTACAACAGCCTGAAAGGAGGTTGGAGTGAAGAGGGAAACAGCAACATCTCCCTGGCAGCAAGTGGTAAAATTAGAAGAAATGGCTCGAGCAGGAACAGGGAAGATTTAGGCTGAGAATTAAGAAGAATTTCTTCACCAAAAGGGTTATCAAACATTGAAAGAGGCTTCACAGGGCAGTGGTGGAGTCATCATCCCTGGAGGTATTTTAACATTGTGTAGATCTGGTGCTGAGGGAGATGGTTTAGTGATGACCTGGCTAGGCTGGGTTAATGGTTGGACTTGATAATCTTAAAGGTCTCTTCCAACCCAAGAGATTCTGTGAATAGAAGACCATCTGCACTAAGCAGGAGTGCACAATAAGTAAGAGTTTTGTGCTGCAGAAATAACAGAGCTGTAGGGTTTGGAATAGTTGCTGCATGAATTCAATTAACCCAACAGAAAGCAGCGACACACACCACAGTTAATCCAGAGGACACAAATGGACAGCACAAACACAGTGACTACTGCAGGCAACCACCAGCAGCCAAATTCTACTTGCCTTGCTTCCAATCAGTGTGTTAATTTGGGTCTGTTTGTCTACACAAATTTTAGTTTCTGTTTAGAAATTACTTTTACTCCCCTAAAGTAGCTAAAATTATCCAGAGGATTCCAAACTTAGTGTGAGGATTGATAGGGGCTGAAATTCAATAGAACCAGTATCTAATGTCAACAAGTTTGTCGAACACTCCATGCAGATATAAACTCTAAATTATCACTGAGTATATGCTAGGCATTCAGCTTGACTAAACCATTTAAAATTCACTACTCTTGGTGTCAGCTCAAACTTCTGGGCTAGACTTTACTACACAACAATCAGCAAGTAAAATCACAACAGTCTGCAGTCAAGTGCAGATCTTTAGTGTACAAAGGCAAAGAGCATACTTTCCTCCTGCAAAAAACTGTGTATTGGCCACGCTACAAACCATTCTGCATCCATGGCATGCATATAAGAATGCGTCAACTGACCAAGCGCAAGGGTGCTGCTCTTTTTAGGTTGTTCATGGTGAGACTGCAGGCTTAGTACGTACCCAAAGCTCTGCAAACATCAGAGCAAGATGAGAAAAGATAGACCAAAGTAGAGATAAACAGAAGAAGGAAATACAGGAGCATCAATTTGTGGCCAAGGGCAAGTTCGTCAAGCCTCAAAACAAAAGCAAGTTTCCATGAAAGCCATCAGCAGATTTGGCTAAATCAGTCAACTGTACTTTAGACTCCTGAGGAGTAACTACAGAAGTCAGTGGGAGGGAGTTCTTCTGAGCCTGACAGAAAAGCCAGTTAGACAAAAACGGATGACTGTGCCAAGTCTCAAAAATGAAACTGAGCAAAGCGTCAAGAAATGAATGGAATGCAGATAAAGAATCACAGTCATAGCCACTGCTGCACTGAATGGCAAAGTCAGAAATGACTCTGAGCCACACCTGCTTTACACGGTCACCCTCAGACAATTTGAACTGCAGTAGCAGTTCAAAAAGGTAGATGAAAGCTCTTAGACTACATCTATCTATAAGCCAAAACCAGTTTCAATCTGTCTTAATGCACTGGATAGTTCACATAAAGAAATCTGTATCCCTTTCAAATGCTCTGCCATGAGGGCAACTGTTTCCAGCATGGCAGTGAGGCATCACTGCCTTAAAAATGTTCAGCTGTTCCAATACATTTCCTGCCAGTTAAATCTAAATGTGTGATCTGAAGGGGGCCTACAAGTAGGGGTTTTTACACAGGTATGTAGCGAGTGGACAAGGGGAAATAGTTACAAACTTGAAGAGGGGAGACTGAGTTTAGACATTGGGGAAAAAATTCTTTCCTGTGAGGGTGCTGAGATGCTGGAATGGGTTGCCCAAGGAAGTTGTGGCTGCCCAGTCCCTGAAAGTGTTCAAGGCCAGGTTGGATGGTGCCTTGAGTAACCTGATCTAGTGAAGGTGTCCCTACCTATGCAGGGGAGTTGGAACTAGATGATCTTTAAGGTCCTTTCCAACCCTAGCCATTCTATGATTCTGTAACATTACACAGAGAACATAAAGTCCTTCAAGGTTCAAACTGCTTGTAGTGAAAGGAACTGAAGAACACATACCTATACTTGGCACCTTCATCTTGATCCATCTGTGTTTGTACCTGAGCGAACCAGGAGAAGAACTAGAAGATATTTTTATGATGTGATTAATACAGATGTCACATGCAATCAACAAAAAAAACAAACAAAAACACACAAACAGATCTACAAAATGAAGATGAGTCTTTTGTTCAAACCAGAGCTGGTTTAGAACTCAATTATGAATCAAGGAAACAAAATATAACCACTTGTTATAGGTCCCTTCTAACTGAAACATTCTATTCTAGGCCTCCACTATATTATAATGGGAAAGACTGAATTTCAATGGGTTTTATTGGCACCACAAAAAGGCTGACACATTAGAAAAAGGAGGAGCAGGTACAACATTCTTGTGTATTACGACCATCACCACCTGACTAAAGGGGTACCTTACTCTCACATAAGACCACTCAAAATGGGAAAAGTATCTGACAGTTAAGAACTAAGAGTTCAATGATTTTTCTCCCCCCCAAGATTCTTCATGCATCTTGAAATAGGCCCCCAAAAATGTAACCAACCCATCAAAAGCTAGGCAACAGGCACAAAAACTCACTGAATTCTCTGAAGAAGATTGCTGCATCTTTGAGATTAGGTGGCCTCAACTTACCTGCTGTGCTGTTTCAATTCTTTCATCCTCCATCCCCAGTATGGAAAACCCTTTCAAGAGGACATCCTCTGTTGAATCTGGCACTGCCGCTGTCAGCGTAACAGTTAGCGACTGAGGTGTCAGGCTGCACAAATCTTCAATTGGAAGCTGCTCACAAAAACCCACAAACTTCAGTTAGAGAACTTACTAGGGATTAGTACATTTAGCTCAACTACAAGAACACAGACCAAAGCATTAACTTGAGAAAAGTACAAGCACCTGCTTTTAAAGAAGCAAATGCAATGGTCACTTTTTCTATCAATGCAATTAATGCACCAACAACTACTGTATCTATAAATTCAGAAACACCTAAACATTGTATTTTTTTTAGTTAAAAGTCAGAAAGCATTACACAGTACTTTACATAAGTACACATTTGGGTAAGAACAGAAACTGAGCAAACATGTACCTGACCTACTGATGAGCTATACCTTAACTTTCAATTTAACTGGTTCTATTGCCAAAGAAATGTACTAGGAAAGTATCTGAGAACACAAAAATTCACAACATAGTAAAATCAAATGCCACTCCTGTCTACACTACATGACAATGCAACTGAACAGGCACTAACAGATTCCCCCCCCCCCCACATATGAAGAGGAGCACCATCAAAATTTGTTCAGGAAAGTGTGTTTCATATTATCCAAATGCTTTTTGATTAAAAAGTCCAGTTAGAAAGGCTTTTCAGAAGACAAGGAATAACTCTGCTGAAAAGCAACTGTCAGCCACAATGACTTACTAAAGCAATAAAAAATACAGAAAAAAAGTAACTTGAGATAAATCAAAGTATGGATATGGACTATTAATTAGCTTATACAGCAGAAACTAATTCAAGAAAACAAATATTATATACTCTTAATTAACACATGAGGAGCAAAATATGTTTTCTATTGCTGAGAATATTAGTAACATAAAACTAGAAAACACTACTTAAATACAAACTGGATTCTCTCTATAAAATTACTCTGTAAAACATTAATTGGTTGGTAATATTAGTCCAGCAAAGAAAGAACAATCAGGCTTTCAAGCATTTGAGAAAACACAGAACTACCTATCCTGTTCAACTTTCACCTCTCTCTTCTCTGCCACACCCCCTAAAAAAGGGAGGGCTCTAGTTGTGGAACCAGGGTTTCTCTTATGTCTGACACTGAAGAAAAGATAAATCCATCAGAGCCTGCTTTTTCAGAACAGTCAGATTGCCATTGTCCCAATCCACTTCAGCAGGAGCCACAACCAAGTGAAATACTCTGTGTCTTAGCATACCTGCTATCTTGACTGAAAAATGTGTTGCAAAGCTGGTTTAGATCCCTAACAATGTCCTCCGATAGCAGCTCATCCCACTACAGTAATTCTGGATGCCTGCCAATAGTTACTTTAGAACATTTGCACACAAGTTACATACACAAAACAAAAGGAAACCAGGAAGCATGAAACAGGTGTATTTCAGAAAGGAGTTGGTTTACTCCTTCTCTTGTTATTCTGACCTTTCAGATACTTGCTGAGAACTGCCTTTGCTGATTTTATGGCACTGGAATAGCTTGGCCAAAGAAGCTGGGGATATGCCCTCCCTGAAAGTTCAAGGCCAGGTTGGATAGGGCTCTGGGTAACTTGGTCTAGTGGGATGTGTGTCTGCCCATGGCAGGGGAGTTAGAACTAGATGAACTCCAAGGTCAGAATCATCATGGCTGGAAAGGACCTCCAGCGTCATAGAGTCCAACCTTTATCCTAGCATCTAACTGCTAGACCATATCCCTAAGCGCCGTGTCCACTCGTTCCTTAAACACCTCCAGGGATGGTGACACCACCACCTCCCTGGGCAATCCATTCCAGTACCTAACC
>JAOXOE010000001.1:101566587-101626417 GCA_028565055.1 Phoeniculus purpureus | reverse complement strand
CTGCTCCGGCAGGGGGGTTGGACTCGATGATCTCTTGGGTCCCTTCCAACCCCTAACATCCTATGATCCTATGATATGCAGATGAGTGACATTTTCAGGGCTACCCTGATTACTCAAAAAAGTGTTGATCTGAAAAATATCAGTGAGGAGAGACATGAGTGAAGCAGAAGTATACCGCTGTTGCCTCTGGGCAGCAGTTTCTTCCAGTATGTGTCCTTGGAAAAGGATTTCCTGTGGGTGGAGGGATGTTGAACTTCAGTACCTTACTGCTCCCGCTCTGTCACTTCGAGAGTTTTTGCAAAGAAAGACTTAAGCGGGACTGCAAAGAAAGAGTATAAATCTCCGCTGAATGGTGTGACCATTCCTCAGGGTAAGCCATCACGCAGCTGCTCTCCTGAATTGGCAGAAGTCAGGGACAGCCCCAGCTCTGAGGAAGACTGGTTGCATTCCTCCTGAAAGCCTGTAAATCATTGCTGTGTTGGAAACTGATGGAGATTAAGCCTGGGCCCTCCATCACTGTACATATGTACCAGCTAATACTGCCAGTCAGGCTGGGTTATGGCAAACTCACCAGCCATGCAGCCTGTTATGCAGGACTGACATGTGTGACTGGTGGTTATGTACACACTGAGAAGTCATGTTGAAAAAGGTTTTCTGCATGAGGTATGTCCCTGGCGTATTGACAGTGATCCCTTAATCATATTTGCTGTGCTGGATCGCATGTCACACACACCTCCTGATTGCTCTTCTTCTCTCAGCTGGAAACCTGGTGGAACCAGAGCCGAGTCGTCAGTCATGCAGTTGTCTAGGCCACTTGCATGACTACACTTGCCATTCAGACTTGAAGACTACCAGGTCAGGTGGGATGCAATTTAGGCTCTCAGTTCCTCAGCGAATGACATGAGTATTTTTCTATGTAGACACAGTGTAGCTTTTCTCCAGTCTTGACACTCCCCAGGTACACCACCAGCCACAAGCTCAGAATGAACTTTTCCAGCCCTAGATCTGCAAAGCCATTACATTCACATGTAAGTTTCATATTTTGAGTACAGGTGAGCCAGCACAAACTTCAGAAGTCATCCTGTCATAGTAGTCCCAGCACTTTATCAGGTTTAGTTGTTCAACCCATGGTGGGTCAGCTGCTCATCCTGGAGCTAATTTAACCCTACAGATTACTGCCATTTACCAGGCTGACACACTGTCTAACAACAGAACCCATTTTACTCTCCTCATTACCTTGAGCAGCACAATAGCCAGTTCCAGAGACAGTTCTGAATCATCACAGCTAAGTTAGGAGATACGTTACAGATGAAAATTGACAGTGGGATGAAATGTCACCAAAATCTAACACAGATGTAAGAAGAGGTGGGGTTCAGCAGCAGCTGAAAACAAGAAGAAATGGGGGAAGCTGCTAGGGATGATTACAGTAAAGAGCTCAAATGCAGATGTGACAGGGAAAAGACACTGTCATAAGTCAAGAAGTTTTTATGGAACAGCCTTTGGTTTTGTTGATAATGTCCTGGCAGAAGGCTGACACAGCTTGGTTTTCAGACCTGTTGGTCTGGGCAACAGCCAAGAACAGCATTTATTCCTTACATGTAAACTGAGCAAATTGACCGGGGAAGGGAGTCAATAAACATGGAATCTCATGGTACCATTTTCACAGGGTGACCTTTCAAAGAATAATTGCACACTAAAAGATTTGATGGCAGTCTTCTTAGATCAGAGGAGCACTAATTGAGCTGGCTTGGGGACTTACTTGTTGTCAAGTGGGAGTGTGTTGGAAAACAGCTGTGTGGTTAGAAGCTGCTTTTGACTAGCTTCTACTTAGGCTGTGATCAAGAGTCGTCTTCCTGACTCCTCAGCTACAGAAATGTTTGGTCTCATGGTCTCTAGAGAAAGGCAGAAATAACCACAGATGATGCTGGGAAGCACTGTCTTTGTCACTAAATTGCCAGTGGCTTACTACTCGCTTCTCATCCAGCAGTGACAACCTTTTCTGTGAGGGAGATTTTGATTGCATTCGTGGTGATGCATGATCCAGAGAATGGTCATCAGTTCCTTAGACCACAGCCTTTAGGCCATGGCTCTAGTTCAAATACGATCATGGAGTATGGGGTCACCACCCTCAAGGCAGAGAAGCTGGATGTCCCCTCATCACCCCACTCCAGTCAAGCAGGTTTGCTTCAGCCCAAACACCCCACAAAACTATCTTTATTCCTCCACAGGGAGAAATCCTATCCCCTTGCTCTGCATAACGACCCTCACTTTAATACTTTTACAGTTATTTTTCATCTGAAAAAGTTACTCCAATTTAAAGTTACTTTTTATGTAACTTTACATAATTTAAAAGACTTCATATTGCCAAAGGGTTAGCAAATCCTGGCTATCTGTTCAGCCACTGTGTCTTTTTCCAGTAGAGACATATCTAACCCTAATGCACACCAGCACAAGGCTTTGCAAAGCATGCAGTAGGCAGAAAAACAGCAAGAGACTGCAAGATAGGCTTCCAGTTTCGGTTAGTTAGCAAGAAGCATCAAGGAGTGCTCAGACCTGAGTTGGCAAGGTGGGCATCCCTGAAGCTCAGCAGAGAACTGTGGAGAAGAGGTGTTTCTGGAACATGAATATTCTGTGATTTAATTACAGTCCAAGTCACTTAATCAAAATGCTTAGCTTAACTTTTGAAATGCCCAGGTGTATCCATCTGTAAGCATGAACAACAGCATCTTCACAAAAAATCCCTCTTTTTTTAATTCAAGAACTGCAAGGCTGTGCTTCTAGGCATCTGCACGATGTCAAAGCTCCTAAAACAGCTGTTTTATTTAAGGAACAATGCATAGCTATTTTTTCCTTGGACTTAGATCTTTGCATGTATTTAAGTTTTTTAATGAATAGGGAAGGACTAAGCACAGATAGCTTGCCAAAGGTATAGCAGAGTGGAATGTAAGTTAAGAATGTGACATAGGATTAACTAAGAAATTTACCATGCAAACCCTAAGCCATGTTTTCTTCCATGCAGTTTTTGACGTGTGTTTATATTTGTTAGGGTTCATGTTCCATTGCCCCCCACCGCCAAGTCTTTGACATTGACTTAATATGTTACATGTATGAAGTGCTCTATTTCAACATTCAGTGATACCCCAGAGAGAATTCCTTAGTCTGAAGCAATGTATATAATCTTCTAGAATTTCTTACAATGATGTATTACATGAAAGAGCAGCAATAAACCTTTCTATTGCTATCTGTAAAACATTTCACAATGCCTGCCATGAAAAGCACCATTAAATCCTCTTTGGCATTCTCAGCTTGTATCACCTGCTTGCATTGGAGAGCTGCTTTTATGAAGAGGGTATTGCATCATGAGAGTGTAGAAATGAAATATTAGGGAGAAAAGAACAACTGCCAAAGTGCACTGTCTGCTACACCTTGCCTTGCAATTTGTTATTGCCTACCTCTGATCTTCTACAGTCACAACCAGTTTGGAAAGAAAAGCGTTACAATCACTAAAGGCAAAGCATAGGTCCCAGTATTCCCAGCTTGGGCTGTCCCCACTTGCCCCTGTGAGATGTGCTGCCTGCATCTGGATGTGGTAGCTTGGGAATTTGAGCTTTAGTCTTGTGTCCAGACCAAAGCTGGTCATGCTGGAATCAAAATAAATGGGGTATTTGCGTTATCTGATCTTTCAGCCATTTCACTACATGGACATGTAAAGCTGTTCCTAATTTGTTTTGGGTTTGATTTTAGTTTGTTTGTTTTCTTCTGGACAATTAGGAGGGAATACACTTTAGCACTACCTCCTACGTTGTCAAAGACTTTCTCAGATTAATCCTTTAATTTCACAGGAGTTATTTTCAAGATCAGAACAGTGCAGGATCTCCAACCCTATTGCCTGTCAATTCCTTTTAACATCAGTGTTTTTCTCTGCTTTCTTATTGCCGAAACCTGTTTCAGGCACTCATGAAGCTTGGTAGAAATTGCCTTGAAAAGAGCTGAGTGATCAAAACTGACCAGACGTGCAAGATTAATATTCATGGTTTATTGGAGCAACCTGCATCCTCAGAGCAGGATACCTTCAGCTGACCTGTTGTCTTTCATACAGATTACTGCCTCGTTACCACTCATTCCTCTGGAACTTAGCATCGAGGGACATCATGCTCATTTTAAATAATTCAGCAAAACAGTGAGAGAAAACTGCATCTGATACAGAGTGGGGGCATCTGAAATTCCCTTCTGTATGTACAAATGAAAGCAGACTTGAAGGGACTACAAAAATCAGCTTCTCTCTTTGGACATGGAGCATGGATATTGTTCCTGATGTTGTCCCTTCTGATTTTAACAATGGGAAGATAAATGCCTGTGTCTGCACAGGTCAGCAACAGTTTCACTTGTAGATGGTTGAGGTACAACATTTTGAAGCTGTTACCCATTTCAGCTACCTAGGTACCTACTTTGGGAGAGGAAAGGAGTAAAGAAAACACATTGCTCACATCAACCACTCTTTGTTGGGGGCACAAATCTTCAGGAAAGCCGGAATTAAATCTACCCCAAACACTGGAGACTGGAAGTGAAAGGTGCCTTGGTGCTTCTGCTCCTGTCAGATCCTAAAATGCCCTGGGGAGATCATTTATTTACCAGCTAGGAGCAACAAAAGTTTACCAAAGGAGCATTCTGGGCTCTGGCTTAGCATCAGTCACCAGTTCAGCAGCAAATGGAGAATTTAATTTCTGTTGTCCCTGCTACTGCAATCATAGACTGCTTCAACAAGGTCTAAGATGGAGAACTCCACTTGTCCACTTGTTTCAGGGTTAACTACTTTCCTCATGGCAGACACATAAAAAAGAGCTGATGACGGAGGAGGGAGATCTGGGAGATGATTTTCCCACCACTTCCCCATGAAGAAATGCACTGGTAGTTGCAGAGCAGTTGCTAGCTTGCAAAAGCCAGTTATTCTTTAAAACCCAAAGAAGGAGCAGAGTATTTTTTGTTGGCTGAAATGATATTTGGGGAAGGCAGTGTGGTTACTCCCTTTAATAGAGCCAAATTTCATGTGCAGCAAGAACAGGGCCTAAAAATAAACCAGGATGCTAATGAGGGCCTGGCACACACCGTCTGTATGACAAGTTGATGGCTCTTTTTGAAAACGCAATAGTTTAAGAGGTTGTTTCATTTCGTTTCTTTCTGCTGCTGCAAAGTGTTCAGAAACATGAGACTGTTTGGAGCTTCAATTTTTTCTCCTTAATCTTTGGAAAATGAAATGCTAATGGACAAAGGAGAACACCATGAGAAGCAAGAGCTGTTTTATTTTTCCCAGGGCTGCTCGCATGTGATCGGCAGACAAAGTGGGTCAGAGAGAGCTTTCATAGCATTTCGAGCGGGTTTCCTCACAGCCCTACATGGGTTGTCAGGACATTTGTGACACAAAACCCCTATGATTTTCCCCAGTTTGCATGTGCCAGAGGCTGAAGTGCTCACTCCTTTTTCATTCCAGCCCACAGCTTAGACATGTGGCATGTGCAAGAAATGGACTACGAGCTCCAACTGGACCTTTTGGCAACGTTTCTGCTCATTCATGACACCTTCCCAGGCTCTACACTATCCCCCAGCATCACATGCATTTTTCAGCCTGTCCTCCATTGCAGGCAGCACTGGGAGGTCCCTGTCTTCAGCTTGGTCAGCTCTCTTCTTGAAACCCACCTGGCAGGTCCAAGTTAGCCTGGGACACTTGGTTTTGTCAGCCACTCAATTCCCCAGCTACCCATATAGCTCACATGTGCACTTTGCCTGGTGATGAGACACCAAACCATTCTAGTAGAAAGACAGCGTAGTGAGAAGTGCTTGCTCGCATCTGTGAGAAGCATAGGCAGAGCAGAACCAAAATCCAGCCTTGGATGCAGCTGCTGGTCATGAGGCTGAGCCACCCCAGTTCTGGTGCACCCAGAAAAAATTCCCTCTGTTTCAGTGATCCCATTACATGGCACAGGGCTGTGTAAACCACATCTCCAAAGGAAACCAGACTGAAAATGGGAGCAGAAAGGTAAAAAGCATTTATGAAAAATATCCTTTTTCCCGTGTCAGAGACAACGAGCTGTTCTGCCTGTTAGCAGCCTACATCACTGGACCATAAACTATGTAGCAGATCAAGAGCTGTTTCCTCTTCTCCTATAAACACTGCTCTGTAGGGGAACAAAACAGGTACTGTTTCTTAATGCTCCTGTTAAACGGAGCAACACAGATGGTAATTAATGTATCATGGCTTGACTGAAACGTAAGAAGAAATCATTGCATCGAGAAGTCACAGCAAGAACAGTGGGATTCAGACTAGTGTGCATTTTGAGATTGGTTCTGTCTTGTTCTCTTGAAGAGCTGGGGAGCCGTAATTCTACATTATGGAAGATTTATTTCTCTGCTTTCCCGAGACCGTTGTTATTTTTAATGGATTCATGTACTCCTTCCCCAGTGCTTTGTCAAATAATAATACTTACAAGGCAATAAAAGGAAAAAGAAAACACAAAGAAAAGAACCACCCCCAGTGTCATAAGTCCCGGGCAGGTGATTGTGTGTGTGTGCGTTTGTGTGTGTCTGTCTAGGAGAGGGGTGGTTTATTGCACCGTCCTGCTCAGAGTGAAATAATTTATGTACCATCTACATGCAAATGTATCCTTCATTTGGATAATAAACAGCACCTTTGTACAATTTACCCAAACAATGGAGCTGGAAGGACACTGCTACTAATCTTCAAAAATCAACTGTGCCTTTTCAAAAGCGATTTTTGTCTTTCCATGAATTGATCAAACTTGACAAGTAATTTCAACCTAATGTTCACGGCTATCCTCCTCTCTCCTCACCATCTGTAGGTGAGAAATCCTATTTTATGGAAGTGACAGGGTAATGCCAGAGTCTGCAGACATATGTTAAGAAAAAAAAAAAAGTTATTTTTCCCTAAGCTCTACAGGCAAAACAAGGGTTGATTCAGGAAGGATGTGGGTGGTTTTGAACAAATGATAAATTCTTCATGCCTGCAACGGTCCACATGCAGTCATGATTTTAAGCCACTAAGTTTAATGAGAAAAATTGAGATATTAAAATATCTCTGAATGTAAAGTACTGTGGTAGAAATGCTCCAGTGCAATAGCCCTGCTCTTGTTACCAAATATAATAAAGACTCTCAGAATAAATTCATTCTGCAAACTTATTACATCAATGAAAACTGCATTACAGACAAAGCGACTGAATGTAGACTCAATTTACTTCCAGATTTATTTATAAAAATATCAGCTTTGACTGAAAGCTGATCAGTCCTGCATTAAGTATGACAGGAGAAACTGGAAAAAGGCTGGTTATCACCCTGCCAGGATCACTGACACGACTGAGCTTAACCCAACATATATTGCACAGCTGCAAGAGTCTTGTGCAAATTTGGGGGTTCTCCCAGAAAGCAAAATGTCAGCTTCTTGAGGCCCTTTTTAGACATACCAGGACACTTTAGAGAATATAGAACAGCCCCAATACACCAGTGGATGGAGATTCTGCTATCCCTAGCTGAGTGTATCCAACCCCAAACATAAAATCTTAGAATGTTTAGGCTCGAAAAGACCTTAACGATCATCAAGTCTAACCATTAATCTAACTCAACTAAGCCCACCGCTAAACCATGTCCCTAAGCTCCACATCTACACAACTTCTAAACACACTCAGGGATGGTGATTCAACCACCTCCCTGGGTAGCCTATTCCAGTGCCTGATGACCCTTTCAATGAATAATTTTTTCCTGATGTCTAACCTAAACTTCCCCTGGTGCAACTTGAGGCCATTTCCTCAACAAAGCACATCTGTGTGCAGTCCATGTAAATGCAGCAACACTGAGGAAGTAATTAATATTTTTACTTTGAAAATTTTCTATGCACATGCCTTGTCTCTTTCTGGATCAATGCTGTTTCTGAGAAATCATTCAGGGCTATTTTCCCTAGCAAGTAGGAGGTCCTCATGCAGGACACCAGGTGCCCTCACACCCAACCCTAGGTGCAAGAGCATTTTTTTTTAATATTCACCATGCCTACATTACAATAACTGAAGAACAGGTGTCCTCATCTGCTGGATCCTGCTGCACATCTGCATCTGTCCTGCCTTCAAAATCTCCAAGTCAGTCACTTTCCCACACACATTCTCTATTTCCCACGCAGAGGCAACCCCTGCCTACTCTCTTCAACCCTCTTCTGGGGCTGCTTATTGTCATCTTTGAGATAGATTTGCTAAACGTAAGCTAAAGCATTCATTTCATAGAATGAGGAGGTAAGTTGTGACCTGCAAGTGCACTGTGACTCAAGGCCAGCTTCAGGTGAAGTTGAAGCACTTGGCTATGCAAGGCATGAGGGGCAGCTGGAGGGTGGCACTTCACTTTGGTGTCATGAAGTTATGAAGTCTGCTTTAATTTTACCATTAGAAAAAAAATCCCATATCTTTCGATGGTTTTCACAGAGGCGGATTATGTCAGAACAGATTGAAAAGGTCCTTTGGAAGATTGAAAAGGTCAAGGCTTTCAGATCTTTCTGTATTTCTCCCCTTTTTTTACCCTCTCTCAAGGATATAAGCAGACAGGCCACCTCAAACTTCACTAGAGCAAAATGGGAAAACATAGTCAAAATCAATATATGGCCACAAAATCACTTCTTCAGGGAAAAAAATGCTAGTAGGAAAAAAATTCCTTTCTGCAACTCATCTAAACACATTTTCTTCCCAGACATCACAGATGAAATAAAAATGAAGCTTGTTTCTTTTGTTAGATAGCTGAACACTATGTTTGCTTCTCAGCCAAGAAAATTACCTTCATCTCAGGGTCACGGTCATTGCTCGTTAATGAGGTTCTTGGGGTTTTCTGATTGCACAAGCGGGAGTTGATCCCTTAGATTTGCCCCACGAGGGCACTGGCAGCATTAAGTCAGTGGAGCAGCGGCTTGTTGGCTATACAAGGACGGAGGCAAGACTTGTTTGGTCACAGAACTCACCAGAATGAGATTTCTGAACCAGGAAAATGCCAGGTTTCTAGTTCAATAAGGGTAATGAGATTTCATTTCTAAATAGGGTCTTGCCAAAATGCATTGCCCTCTGCTAACAACATACTCTTGTAGGCAAAATTTTCTCCTCTCCCTCTCCGTCTCCCTCTCCTCTCCACCATCTATCAACCACTGCTCACTTCAGGCAGGACTGGATTCGCTGTTCCCACCACCAGTAAAAAAAAGGTTATTAGGTTCTTTGATCATTGAAAAGAGCAGGGCAAGAGCTCAGTGCAAATGCAACCTTCGTTTTTCTCTGCAAAGAGAGTCAGCAGTCTAGGTTACTGCTGATTTCCATAAAGCCCTAACAATCTGGCAGCATCAGGAAGATAGGTTTCAGTCCATGGCTCCTCATTATTCAGAGGGATGGGAGGATATGGAGATGCCAGGCTAATCTGAAGCAGACAATGAAAGTTGCCGAGGCTCCTCTGATTAAGACTGCAAATCCTACCACCCTAACCCTAATCCTCCCCTGTGGAAAGGGAAGATTAGCCTGGGCCCTAAAAAAGATAACTCTATCTTTTCCTTGAGTCACACGTTAAAATTCACTCTCCTCCCGGGAGGCTGCTCGCAGGGATATTGCTTTTCCTCTTCCCCTAGTTAGAGAAGTGTAGGGAAGGAAACCCACACCGCTGGCTGCACGTAACGGGCCGGGCCGCGCTCTCTGGTGGTTTTACTAGCGCACTAGGCCTTCCTGCACGGGCCGGGGGGGCCTCTGCCAGCCGAGGGGGTTAGACGGTGCTTTGCACAGCGCTGAAGCAATCTGCCAGCTTCTGCTCCCGCTCGCAGGGCTGTGAATCTGCAGGCAGGGGGGCATGCTGCTCCGTGTGCGGGGAGAGCACCAGCGTGCCGGGACACCACGGCCCGCTGCCTCCTCAGGCCCCGCTCCCACGGTCCTCTGGTCATTAGGAGCCATTTTTTTTTATGGGATCATTTTCTGCGTCGTCTGCATGCACCAGGGGTGATCCCGAGCTCTCTCAAGTTGCCTTTAAAAGTGGGCTGTGAAAGTGGTGAAACGCTCTTCCTTCAGGCTCCCCACCCCATCCTCTCCAGTGAGCCCCCCGTGCGTTTTTGCCTGGCTGGCACCTCAGCCAGAGCGGAGGCAGCAGTGAAAGCCTGGGTCGCACAACCAACGGGGCAAGACTGTAGAGAGCAGAGGGGCTTTTTCCAGCTCCTGCTGCTGCCGACACGTCCTGGTTACAGGGGGGGCACATCCATGATGAATTTCCCTGCCTCAGCTTTACAAGCCACTCTGCTCACCAGTGTCTCCGTTTGGGGCTGGCTGGTGGCTGTCAGAAGAAAGGCCGATTTTGTGGGAAAAGTTGGAGAAGAAATGGCGAGGCCAGAGGAAGGAGGGAGAAGAGATTGTTCTCCTGTACTCAGCATTGGTGAGTTTGGGGCAGCTCAGTACCAGACAGACATTGAAGAGCTGGAGCGGGTGCAGAGAAGAGCAGTGAAGTTGGTCAAGGGCCTAGACAACAGGTCTTATGAGGAGCAGCTGAGGCTGTTTGGTCTGAGGAAGAGGAGGCTGAGGGGAGACGTTTTTGCCCTATACAGCTATATGAAGAGACACTGTAGAGAGGTGGGTGCTGGTCTCTTCTGACGGGTAATTAGTGACAGAACAAGAACAAACGGCCTCGAGCTGCACCAGGGGAGGTTAGGCTGGACATTACGAAAAAAATATTACTGAAAGGGCTGTCAGACACTGGAACAGTCTACCCAGGGAGGTGACTGAGTCACCATTGTTGGATGTGTTTAAGAGCATTTAGATGTGATGCTTAGAAATATGGTTTTAATTTTACCTGGATGAGTAGGGTTATTGGTTGGACTTAATGATCTCAAGGGTCTTTTCCAGCTTGAATGATTCTATGATTCTAAGACAAAATTTTCTGGAGAAGTGCAGCTACCACAGGACAGTGAATCTAATGCAGAAAACAATGTTCTGTAAGCCCTAGTGAGGGGACCCAGGATGAGCCTTTACCTGTGAAACAGCCTTCTCGGAGCACAGAGAAGATGACAGAGTAGCAGCCTGCATTCTTGTGACATTTTGTTGTTGTTGTTGGCCAGGCTCTGACTGTGCTTGGATGTAGTCAATAATAACTTGGTGTCATTTTATTTCCAAATCAAACATGGATGAGACCTTTGAGATCAACTGGAAACCCTGCTGATGTCCTTAAAACACACTCGCAGGAAGAATGCAAAGCATTAGCTGTGGTATTTATTTTGCACAGCATAACTATGTTTTGAGAAGGAGGAGGCGGTGCTCATTAGCAGCATAAGTGTACCAACCTCTGTTTTCAAGCTATTAATATGGTGGCTAGAGTTAATGGAAATATAATAGAATTAGATGTTTTTAAAAGTATGGCATTTAGTGCAGTCAGGGGAAGGAAAAAGAAGACATTAATGAAATTTTAATGAGAAAATCAGCTTGCAATAATTTTAAAGGCAATTATTATTTTCTTGATTTGACTAGCATGAAGAGCTTTGTCTTTGTTGAGATGGGTTCACAAGGTGTGCCTTTGAGGACACAGAACAACACAGGACAGGACACATCTGAGACTGTGCTGGGGAAGAAACATGTTCTGGGGTTTTACTCTTTGGCTGGATAAGACCCTAAAGCCTGACTACCTCCTTTCTGCTGAAAAACAGGTAAGAGTCTCAGATATGCTTTGGTCACTGGCTGCTAGTCACTCATCATATCACATCTCAGCTGTCTCCTTCTATACTTGGATCCACCCACCCTCCTCATTTGGACCCAGAACTGATGCTCTTGACATAGCTAGTGCACCTTGCCCTCCAGGAGCACGTGCACCCAGTCAGACACTTGGTATAGAACCAATAATACATGGGATTTTGTCACTGCACAGACGTATATGCTTGTGCAATTCTCTCACCCACCCCTGTGATGTGCCAACATGGGGGCACCGTGACAGCTTTCCATAAGTTAAGCTGACTGAGAGGGATGGCATGGTACTAATTTAACTGGAAGGGTCAGGAAATTTGTCTGGAGATGCCATCGTATCTTCAAGTTCTCACTCTGCTTCCTTGATTTTCTGTGGAGAGGAATGGGACCATTTAGCATCTATCATGTGACTGATTTTGGACCTATGCAGCTTGAAGTTACCAATAGCTTGAAGGTTATTGTGGATGCCCCCTCCCTGGAAGTATTCAAATCCAGGTTAGATAAAACCTTGAGTAACATGGTCAAGTAGGAGGTGTCCCTGCACACGGCAGGGGGTTTGGAACTAGATGACCTTTAAGATCTCTTCCAACCCAAACCGTTCTATGATTCAATGATCTGCCTTGGCTGTAGATAACATTAACCATATCTGAGCTTGAGATTTCTGCTGCAAACTTGCCATTTGAAATCAGACAGACATGATCAGTCCTCCCAAAATCCTCATAATGTGAAGCCAGTGTATATACGCACATCAGTCTTCTCCACTGATGGCATCAGAAATGCCAGGAAGGAACAAACTGTCTATCTGAGCTCCTCAACAGAATTAAGGACATTTGATTCTGCTGGGTATTCTCACACAGATGCAAATCTGCCTGCTGAGCAATGGCATGCTTTTTAGGAGGACATCAAATTGTTCTCCAAGGTCACGGGCAAAAAAACAAGATGTGAGGGTATCAAGAAGGGTTGTTTCTCATAATACCCTCGTTTTTAAGACTGGTCTTGCTTTAAGCACAAGTGAACTTAGCCATGTCAGACTGAAATGATTGGTTAATTTTATGTTCATTGCTCTGTCCTTACCGTTACTGCCTGCTCAGGTGAAGTCCCCAGCATGCACTGAATGCTTTGGCAGACCAAAGCCCAGGAAATATGTTAATATCTGAGCTTTTCTCTTTTTTTAATCTGTTTTTTTTCTTTATTTTTAATTCTGAATTGTAAAAGGTTAAAGTGAAAACTGTAAGCCAAACCTTCATGCCTGAACTGCAGTGACTGTATTCTAGCAAGGTAGCTCTGATCACTTTGAAACACCCATGAAATCAAGTGGACACTTCTAAAGTTCAGGAGTCACTGGAGTAATGCTCTATCATTAGTTTTTTTCCTGGTAGATTTATTCTGTCATTTGCTTTTGTTTGTTTCCTTTCCAACATACTATGAAATTCAAAATTAAAATTCTACTCTAAGGTGAAAGTAGTTAGGAGATGTTATAATTTATCTGATCCACTAAGGCAGATGGGGAAAAGCTCAGTGAAGATGTTTTTTGTCACCTGCCCTTTAAACTTGAGTCTGTCACTCTGGCAGCAGCACAGGACTGCAAGGAACCTCTAGTGCTGTTTGCTTCAAGCTTGACTGCTTGCAACTTAATTTCTTCAATGGTTTCGTCTTAAAATCAAATTGTGTATTAGGCAATAACACTGCAAACATAGATCACACAGGAACACTTTTCAGCATCAGCAGTAATGTCAGTCCCAGAAGCACATGGAAACTGTGGGTCTGTGCAGGGTCTGTGCAGAGCTGTCCCTTGCCAGTGCACACAGAGGCAAAAGGGATCAAGCGATCTCTGCCACTGACTCATGGTCATTTCCTTACTACCTGTCTGCGAGTTTTATTTTAGTGAAATTCCACAGGGTTTCATTTTATCCATTGTCACAGGCAACACAAAAACAGTCACTCTTCTTTTTTCTTTCATTTCACCATCTAAATCTTCTGTGGACTGAACTTGTTTGCTTTAGGTTCTAACTCAGCAGAGCATTTAATGCTAATTTGGCATGCATCTCATACGCAATGGTTTACAGCTAGGATGGTCTGTAAACATCTTCAGGATGTGTCTGTGAAAATGTGTCTGTGCTAAAGCTATCTTTTCTTGTACTGAAAGGGAACCAACAGCAGTGTGGAACTTCTAATTTTATGCTGTCATTAGCTTTTCTTTGAGTAGAAAGACAGAATTTGCAGCAGCAAGCCTTGTCACATGAGGAACTGGAGGTGTCTCACCCAGCTTCATAGTTTAAAATGTGTATGTTTATAACTAAACCTGTTTCTGAGTTTTCCTTTGTAATCAAGTAAATAAGCATTTGTGGAGTGCTGCTGCTGGCCCTCTGTGCAGCAGAGAGGAGATTCTCTATACCTGCTCTGGAGTCCTTCACAGCAGCCATAATGGTTCCCCCACAGCCTTGCTTTAGGATAAACCTACTTTTCATTGAAACTTGAAAGCCTCAAGTTTTCAGCTTTGAGCTCAAGCCATCGATGTCTTTCTTCAGTGAAAAACTGAGGCAAGTTGCTGAAAATGGCAGCACTTAGTCCTTCATAACCCATTTGAAGGAGTCAGGTAGACTACCAAGCTATTCAGCTCATGAGATTTATTTGTGTTTTCAGCACAATTTGAAGCTTCAAACTGCTGTGTGTTATTGGGACGGTGCTTTCAAGACTGTCCATCACTGGCCTTATCGCTGCATACCTGAGCATATTGCTATCCTTTGTAAACATCCATTAAACCTGTCTTGTGAGAAGTCATCACATGTTCATTCTTGGATACCTTTAAAGGATCTGGAAACAAACTCTAATGAATTCCTTATACACATATATGTGTGTATATGTGTGCATGTGTGTCTGTGCACATGTGTGTACGCATACATATGAGAATATGGAATAACTTGGAATTATGTTGGAAATAGGTGATCTAGAAAACTAATGACCCAGGCATGGATTGTATCCCTTCACCTTCATTTTACCTCTAATAACATGAATATTTGCATGAGACACTTGCTTCCGCTGTTGCTGTCCATGTTAGTGACACCTCCACCTGTTGCAACAGAGATGTGGGATGCTGAAGTCACAGCACTGAGAAACAAAGGTGGCTCCAACCTCCTTAAGTGACTGGGACATCTCCCACCACGTTTTTTTCCTGGGACATTTACTGGGTGTTCTGAATTTTTAGCTTAATAGCAGAAGACACAGAGGTGAGGCTGAAAGGAAAGCCATAGCTGTATGTTGATAATTTGCCAGTAAACAAGGACATCCTAGAGTGATGCTTGAGCTCTGGCAAGGCTGCAGGGTGCTGCAGCCCAAGTTCTACAACTAATTTTTTCAAGGCTGAGCACAGCAGGCAGTTAAGTCATTTTTCTGCAGACCAAGAAGCAGTTGCCAAGGAGCCTGACCCACTTGCAGGGTATGTCAAGCCCCAAGGGAAGGTGGGCAGGTCTTCAGGTTATTTTGCATGTGCTTGATTCCTATCCTGGAAACTCTGTGGCTGGGGATAGCTTTTATTAGAACATTGTAAAACCATTAACAGGCAGCTGCCTTTTGCTATCTGCTTTTGCCTCACCTCTCCTAGAACAGGGGGTGCTGCTTGCCCCTCTACCATAGCCACCGGGCTGAGATGGCCCAGAGCCCCCTCCTTTCCTCTTTATTGTAGCCATCTGCTGGGAACAAGTACTGGGAATGGTTACACCCCTCTCCATGCCTCTCTCTCTCCCTTTGCATCCTTTATCTCATGAAAACTGTATGTTCCTCTCCAGAAAGGAGCTGGAGCTGCTTGTAGCTGTTACTGGGTGCTGTTGTGGTGAGAGGCTCAGATAGCCTTAAAGAAGGGAGTGGATGAGCTAAAGGATTAAGAACAGATGGCTGACATCCCAGGAAGGTGTAAGCCCTGGGAAAGGGCCTTGTGACCAGGTCCTTCACCTAAATCTCTTCTTCCTCACACACCCTGCAAACTGCTTCTTGCAGGGCCAGAACTAATACAATTTTTGCCCTCAGGAAGGAAGACATCTTGCGATCCATATAGTTCTCAGTACACCAACTTTCCTAACATGATGTCTCCCTTTTAGTGGACATCTCAGGTTGCTACAGACAACCACAAGGGATTTCAACCACATCTGTCTCTCCTAAACATCTATTTGGACAAAGTAAGCAAGTAGTAGAAATATAGAATTGTTTAGGTTGGAAAGGATCTTCAAGATCATCAAGCTCAACCTAACTGTACCAAGCCTGCTGCTAATCCATGTCCCCAAGCTCGGTATCTACACGAATTTTAAACATGCCCAGGGATGTTGATTGGAACAGGCAGCCTGTTCCAGTGCCTGATGACACTTTCAGTGAAGAAGTTTTTCTTGATGTCTAACCTAAACTTCCCCTGATGCAGCTTGAGGCCACTTCCTCTTGTCCTGTCCTACTGAGCCTTACGGAAGAGGTTTAGCAGGAAAAGGTAGTTCTTACTAGCATAGCACAATCCTCTACCCCTATGCTTTTCTGAACCACAGCTACAAGTCCCACCGTGTCAGAGCAACAAGTTGCAGTGATAGAAACCTTGTAGCAAAATCACTGAAGAAACATTTCAAACAGGGCAAGGACTGGCCTTCCCTTTTGCCTGATAACATCATTCTCCTGCAAAAATTGCAAACTTGCACTTCTGTGTTTGCACTTGGCAAAATGTTTCCTTTGTGCTTGCATCTCTCTCCACTCAATTCTTCAGCAAATAGAAGGACGTGGCACCAGTTTTATACGAGCATGCTTTTTGCACCCCAGTGAAAAGAATCCATGCAAGCGGGAAAGCTAGACTTCTGGAAATGAAACTTTGAATTACTCCTTTTATGTATTTAACTTCCTATTTACCATATGGTGGGACAATAAATTAGGTGAGTTAATTAGGAAGCCTTGGAATTCTGTTCATCGCTGTGCTATGCAATCATAGATGCATGTTGCCTTTAGGACCTGAATATGCTGACATGCAGTCTTTTCTGCATGCCAGCCTCACGGCATCTCCATCACAATGAAGGAGCAGGAGGGGGAGATGGTTGAAGTAGCCAAGCAAATCAGGACAAACACCAGCTAAATTGAGTGCTTTCTAATCTAATGCACTTAAGTCATACTCAATAAAGCTTGCCAACAAACCCTGGCCTCTGTGCTGCAAAGATCACAGAGGCATCTGATTAGAGCAGAACATGCCTTCTAAAAATCTTTTTTAAAGAGATTTCCAATCTGGATATGAAACTTATTGAGTCACAATTGTCCCTTTGTTTCAGCAAGCCCACTCAGCCCCAGGAGTCCTCATACTCTCTGCCTACTGCAAAACGCAAAACACATAACCTGAGGCAAGCATCTTCTTTCCTACCAAAAGTAAGTAGGCAAAATAGAAATAGCTCTGATCAGTCCTGCATTAAAGACATTTTCTGAAAAGAGTTTTAGGCTTGAAATGAAATTCCCCTTTTAGATGCTAGCAAATCCACCATACATCTGAGGGTCCCCAGGAGTTTCATCCCTCAGAAAAGTATTGAATTCAACAGGTGTGTTATGTAACTTACAGTAACTTCTCCATTGTATCATATCATGGGCAGAGGGGCAGAGCAAATATGTGACTCAGAGACTGTCAAGAGAAGAGAAACATTTTTTTAAAACTAATTTAAGTTTTGCATAGGAATCTCCTGAAAATCAGACCAGATGAAACCTTGATTGCGTAAAAGAGATTATAAGCAGCACAAGCTTTGTTTGTGCCTGTTCTTGTGCCTGAAGAACAACTCCATGGCCTGTGTGCATCTCTGCTCTATCTGTATGTATTCCCAGAAGGAGTTTGAGCTTTCTACTTACAGAATAGTTGGTGTCCAGCTCTGGACGTGTTCACTAGCAGGGTCACTTGCTGATTCCCCCACTTCATCTTGGCATAGAACATCAACGAGAATAACACTGAGAATGGGGTGTCTGATTATCTTGAGGAGTTTGTGTATTGAATTTGTGTATTGTATTTGTGGTGATGCTAGGTCATAGGCTGGACTTGATGATCTTAGAGGTCTTTTCCATCTTCAATAATTCTGTGATTCTGTATTTCACACATGGTGTTAGGGTCAGGAAACCCCTCAGGGTCTCTCAGGCTACACCCGACCAAAACTTTGCTTGTAGCAACAACATTCATCACACCTTCCTTTACTGCATTCTGGCTTCCCAAGACTGTTGGTACCTCTGCAAGCTGGGAGGATCAGAGGACATATGATGAAGCAGATGTTTCTGGCTTGTTCAGTTCTGAGCACCGCACTACAAGGACATTCAGAAAAGCGTGACAAAGCTCATGATGGATCTAGAGCACAAGTCCTGTAAGAAGCAGCTGAGGGAACTGGGTTGTTCAGCCTCAAGAAAAAGAAGCTGATGGGAGAGTTTATTGCTCTCTATAATTACCTGAAAAAAGGTTGTAGCAAGGACAGTGTTACAGTCTCTTGTCTCTACTAGCAAACAAGAGGACTAGTGGAAATTACTGCAAGTTGCACCAGGTTTAGGCTGGATATTAGCAAGTATTTCTTCACCAAAAGGGTTATCAAACACAGGAACAGGCTGCCCAGGGCAGTGGTGGAGTTTAAAGGGATTTAAAGGACATGTAGATGTGGTACACAGGGACATGATTTAGTATGCTGTGGTGCTGGGTTAATGGTTAGACTTGATGATCTTTTTAAAAGTCTTTTTAATCCAAAGAGATTCTGTGATGATGTGTGTAGCAGAAGAACCAATTCACATGGCGGAGAAGTGTCATGTGGATGTTCAAGGATGGAGTCACACTGGCCTTCCTAGACTCAACCAATAATGAGCATGGAGACAAGGCTTGAATCCTGCAAAGCACAAGGCTGCTTCCTACTATGTGCTCCACAGAGATCACTCTTGCCTGGTTGGAGCTCTGGGTCTGGCCTGGTAGAATGAGATAACCTCCAACCTTTAATCTGACTGTGTTTGTGACATCTGGGCACGTGGGACGTGATCAAAGGTGCACAGCACTCCTCATCATCCTACACTCACACCACTGAAGATGAAAGCTTCAGATAGCTGAGAAAGTGTACAATTAAAATAGACTTGCTGCATGCCAGTAGATGGGGAAGCCTGTAGTATCTGACATATTCTTCAGTTGTATCCGCAGTCCTCAAAACCTCCCACTTTCTTTGGAGAACTGGACAGAAATGAGAACATGACTTGTGACATGCAGTGTCTGGAGAAGCACTGAGCTGTCTCAGATTTACAAACACATTTAAATTAAGCAGTGAACTATTCTTGAATCTTGGTGCCAGACTCTGCTTTTATTTGCTCTTGTAAAAAGTGTTTCAGCGCAGCATTAATGCACACTGTCTTTACTGGGAATTCAACTGTCAGGTTTAGCATGGCATATGGTATTTGGTTGTACCAACAATTAGGCATTTACAGGCATGCAATTTTATGCCTGAGGCTAGCTTCCACCAAGCAATAAGAGTTTGCACATATGGTGCAGATTTTCTATAAACAAGGAGCTTAGGTGAAATAGCAAAGCCCTAGAAGTTTGCATTCAAGTCTGACAGTACCTTGAGGAGTTGCAATTTCTCCCTTGCTTGTTCCATCTCAGGGGTGTAGGGCAACCCACTACCTCCAGCCATTCCCTACAGTGTGTCCCAGAGAAGGGAACTTTTCCATTCTCTTCATGGAATTTAATTATCACTGATAGCATTCTTCTTTTTGGGTGTTAAAGAATACATGAGAAACTGGTTTTGATCTCCATCTGACAGAGACACATGGTTTTATACTTCCAGTATAGGTAAAATATGCTCTAAACCCCCAGCCACTTCTTTGCTGAGTGCCTATGGAATCTTTGATTATTTAAAATCATTAAAAATATCTATGGGTAAGAGCACTTGAACCTCTTCATACTCTTCAAAGAGTAACTTAGAAAACCTGACAGGATTCATCCCTCTGTTCCTGATCAGTTTAAGTTTTCACAATGTTGGTGGTGGAGTACCAGCTAGACCAAGGGGAAATGACTACTCACAAGTAAGCTGCTGAAATAAATAAAGCAAAAGGCTTGGAAATCATTCACTAATGACCTTCATCAGCTGAAATGTTTTTATATTTTAAGTGAATTAATGAGCCATAATTATCAGTGATCTCTGAGACAGTGATCAGAGAAAATATTTTGCATGATGCAAACAGTACAACCACAACTGGAGACACTGTCTGTCTCAAAGAATCAGACAAGGTCCTTTTGTTTTAGTAAACATTATCACCTTCTCTGCTTTTTAAAATGTTATTCACACGCTATACTTTGATGCCTTCATGCCACCACCCCATCACTATTTATGGTACAGTCACATCTGCCTTAGCAGTGGAGGTTTTGAAAACATCTTACCTGACTTTTAGCAGATGGATGTTAATGGGATATTTATTTACAGAATAAAATTAGATCGAAGCTGAATCTTAATGCACAATTTACATAATCAGCTTTGTTCTGAACTGGTGAGCTGTTTTTTCCCAGCACTTGGGACCCTTCAGTCACATCTGCATCAAAGAAACAGCAACAGAGAGTGAAGATTAAACAATTTCCTAAAGCTAGACATCTTGATGAGAATCTATTATTCCATATTAGAATCCCATAATTTCTCCAGACACTGTCATAAGATCAAAGATGTATATTAGAGCTTGGGCATAGCCCACAATCAAAAGGAAACTGTTCAATCTGCATTTAGAAAACATTTCTGTCAATTGCATTTTTCTGAAATATTGGAAACATTGCTATTTTACCTTTTGCACTCCAAGTAACTACAAAACCTATCAGTCCAGAGCCATGGAATGTATATAATTACAAAGAGTTTGGTGAGATTTGGTTGTGGTATTTGTGCACAAGTCTGTGACTGTAGTCCCCTGTCCTACAGCAGTTTTGCCACAGGCTTCAAGGAGTGTGGGATCAAATACACAGATGCAATGCTGAAAACCTGGTTGGTGACTAACTGCCCAACGCAGAGCCTGGGTGGTGCTGGGATTGGTTTGGGGACTTGATTTGAAGTTCATCATTTTTTGCTTACAAAGACAGCCAGACTCTGCCAAGTCATTTGGCACTTACTCAACCTCCCTTTCCTTTAGTATCATTCAGGTTGACCAATTGACCAAGCCAGTGGAGCACTTCCCCTGGGAGGACTGGCTTGAGAGAGTTGGGATCGTCCAGCCTGGTAGGAAACTCCAGGGAGACTTTCTTGCAGCATTCTAGTACCTGAAGGGGAACTAGCGGAAAGATGTGGACTCATTACCAGGGAGTGTAGTGATAGGATGAGGGGTAATATTTCCACACTGGAAGAGGTTAGATTTAGATCAGTGGTTTAGATTAGAACAACTTCAAGCGATTTAGATTAGAACAACTTCATGTGGTTTAGATTAGAACTACTTAATTGTGAGGATGGTGAAGCATTGGAACAGGTTGCCCAGAGAGGTTGTGAATACACCCTCTCTGGAAATGTTCAAAGTTTAATGAGGTTGTGATCCACCTGGTCTAGCAAGAGGTGTCCCCTGCCTGTGTCAGGCGAATTGGAACTAGGTGATCTTTAAAGTCAGTTCCAATCCAAACCACTGTATGGTTCCATGGTTCCTGCTGCATGACTGGGCAAATGCATTAAGGGATGTGACCATCACTGAAAACCAGAATTGTTCCACCTAACACGGGCTACTCCAAGCTCTTTGCAGCCTCTCTTAGAGCTGAAAGTCCCTCTGACAAAGCTCACTCTGTCTCTCTCCATCAGTTGTGGAAGCCATCTTAGGTGGCAGTGGATCTCAGTTGCTGCATTCATTTGAGTGCCTCGACCTAGGTGGGATGAATACCACTTCACAAACTCTGGTAGTGGTTCAAACTTGTTTGCTTTGAAACCACTGAATGGCCTCTGTAGGTAACACTTTCTTCTTGCAGCTCATCCAAAGTGCTGCTACCCCACCCTCTTTGCACCTCACTGCATGAATGTTGTGAGTAGTCTGCATGCAGATTTATAGAATCATAGAATCATTAGGGATTGGAAGGGACCCCAAAAGATCATCTAGTCCAATCCCCCTGTCACAGCAGGATCACTTCACTGGAGAAGTCATACAATCAGAATCACTCTGGGTTGGAAGAGACTGATCATCCAGTTCCAACCCCCCCACCATGGGCAGGTACACCCCACCCTAGACTAGCTTCATTTCATCACAAAGGTTGAGTGAATGACTTCCACTATACCCTGCATTTAAAATTATACACATGGCTGATTCTGTGCTGAACTGGGACCAACACTGGGAAGATCAGACCAGGCTGCTAAGAACCCCACCAATAGCCTGCATAGCCATGGAGAGCATGGGTTTTGGCCAGTGCCACAGCTTCTGGTGCACGCCCCCATCTTCATGAATTAACAAGTAAAACTCTGGAAAAACTATCTTCAGCAGTTAACAGGAAAAAAACAGGGCTCATGGAAGCTCAAAACATTTTGAAAAAAGATTCCTGAATTGCAACTTAGGGGTGGAAGGATGTGGTGGGACTGCTAAGACAAACACAACAGGCCATGGTGGATGCTATGTGAAGACAGGAGAAAAACAGCTGTATTAGACTGCCTAATAAGAAATAAGAACAGGAAAGTCAGCATTCACACGAAGCCCAGCTACAGGCAATAATCCAATTTACAGGGAAGAAAGAGGCTGATCCTGACCTTGCCAAAAACGCAGCTTTCCAAAAATAGTACTGACAAGTACATAGTGCAAAACTAAGGAGCTAATCAGCAAAAATAAGGAGGGAGGCAGAAAGTTTGTCTCTCTGCAAAAAGTAAATTATGCAGCATAAAAATGACATGCATTCACTTCAAAACAGAACAGCTATCAGTTTCCAGTGGCTTGTCACTCATTTAGAAAAAAAAATTAACCTCACCCCACTTTTTCCCAATCCTAGCTAAATGCAATTATTAACAAGTAGTTCCTCCAAATACCTATTGCTATGGGCCCTGCTCTCCTCACCAGCACCTGCACTAGATGGAGACCTGTAGCATGGTGTGATGACCCCACTGAAGTGGTTTATGCTGCTCATTGCTGGCATGGAACAAAGAAGAGAACAACAATGCTAGGACCCTCCCTGTACAGTCCTGCGACAATCTTCAGGCAGCTTAGCCAAGGCTCACCGTCTACACTCTTGAGCCATTTAGTAATGGAACAGAAATGGGTTGACAACTAGACTTGATGATCTTGTAGGTCTCTTCCAACATTAATCATTCTGTGATTCTAATATTTTATAAGAAGTACATGTAGACTGAGCAATACTCATTATCACCTGTGTTTCTCCCATCATCTAGAATAGATTCTCAGTTGCTGTCACCAACTTATTGTAATTCAATAAATGCATATGGGAGATTGGGTAGCTTCTGAGATTTTGGGTTTCCTTATAAAGGAATCTTCTCCAAGATCAGGCGTTAAGCATTCATTATGGGCATTGTTATCTCAGCACATGACAGATTTGAAAAACCTTTAAGGCATTTTTAAATGCAACATCTCTATGAGAGATGCCAGAAAACATACTCTGAGTACAGGCTTTTTATAACTAGGAAAATCAAAGCAGTGATCAAAGCATGAAGGGCTCACAAAACTTAACTACCTCCAGGAACATCATTAGCATTCAGGAGATGTTGTGATTTCCCCCGAGGATCATGTGTTCCTGATAGTTAAGCTCTGTCCAAACTAAATTTTATTCACAGAGAAATAATTTTCCCTTACAACAGAATGATCTGAGTCAGCTGCTTAATGAAGGCATCTCTCAGAAAGCAAAGCCATGAACTGGCTCTGGCAGCACACATTCCCAAGCTTGTGTCACTTCACCGTCTAGTGAAGTACCTCCTCTGCTTTGGACTGCAAAACTCCTTGCTCAGAGAACAGAATACATCCTATCCAACTCAAAGAACTCCAAACTGGGTGTTTAAGGCAAAAATCATGTTATTAAAATAATAACCCAATCGAAGCTTGTTACTACTGCCACTCTGATGCACAGCTCAGCATTACTGTGTCCATAGACCCCCTTCAGTCTCTTAACAGAGACTGAGGGGGACAACTAGGAGAAAATAAGTGTATTTGAAGGCATAGAAGCATGAACAAGGTCCTCAGTATGGGGCTGAGGTATTTATCTATATGTAGTTGTAAGTAAGAACAAGTTGCTCTCTGTACATCCTTCTATGAACCACCACTGCTCCAGGCCTCCGCCTTCTCACCTGATCTTTATCAAAAGCGCCCATGCTCTCCCTGCATCACTGAGAGACAGCTTTTCACCTTCAAACATGACAGAAAATTTACCTTAGCATCTTGAAGCCCTAACAGCATGAAAACATGCCCCTTACTTTAAGCATCTGACGTAAACATTCATTGCCGGTATCAGTGCCAGCTCCTGGTGTTGTTTGAGCAAAATGCAAGGTGAAAGAGAATTCATCCTCTCAGATAATTTGGTGCCAAATCACTTAGAGACCTATAAGCCAGAGTGACAGACTGCTTTGTGGCTTCTGCTGTGAGGAGGTAAACCTCTCCATAACCATCCCTTTGCTTTACAACAATGTTCATACAATTGCTCTGCAAAAGTTTCCCTATTTTATCAGGTTACCCAAAGACTCACCTGTACTCTGCCTGAAATATTGGGACTGCATTAGCAGTAGCCAAGACAGAGGAAAATGCATTCCCAGGCACTGTGGCCACACAAATGAGACCAAACTTTTTAAATATGAGCATACCTACAGGCTTCACATCTTCTGTGTCAGTAGATCACTTGAGACTGGCATATTCATTCGTAGTGAACAGATACACATCCAAGTACCAGCTTAAGTTGTGGAACAGTCACCAAATATGCTGCTTTGGCAATCTACTTGCCTGCTATGGAGCAGCAGAAAACCTGCATTTTCCAATTGTTCAAGAAATCAGGGGCGACCTTACTGTTCTTCGTGGGAGATGTGGCCCTGCTGCCTGCTCCATTCACCCCTGTCATCTTGCAATGGATGTGAGTATGCCCTTGGACCCGTGCTTCTGACTGTAATCTTCTTGTTCACCTCTCCCAGCCTATGATTGCCTGTGACAGTTCAGCAGCAGTTCAGAAACCCGGTTTCCAGAACCAGTGATCCCACAGCCTGAGCACCTGCTGAGTATGACAACTCTTTCTGCCCTCCTCCACCGCAGATGCGGACATACCTGTGCCTGACCTCCCTTCATATTCTCTGGGGCTGTATCCATGAGGATGTCAGTCAATGCATTATTGAACTGTCAGTCAATGGGCCAGTTCTGCTGGATAGGAGCTTAATAGTGAACTGCAGCTTTGAGAACTGTTAGCTCCCTAACTACATGACTGCAAAAGACATGCTTAATGTCTGGCCACAAAGACAAAACGGTCCAAAAAGACCACCAAAGTTTACAGGTATTTTCCTTTCAGCAGTGAGCAGATAAGAAGCTAAAGTCTTCCCTGTATACACTGAATCCTAGAAGCGCTGTCTATCAGCAGATGATAATCTCACTTGAAATCAGTAGGACTATTCACGCAAAGTAAAGCAAGATCATCTGAGAAGAATTAAGCCTAACTAAGGCATAACATGATGAATTTACAGATAATAAATGGGGAAGGAGATGTGTTGTTCTGCTGGGTAATGTTTGCTTTATATTCCTGTTAGACTCTAAGGCAAGAGATGGATTTTCTTCTGAGGAAGAGCTTTTACTAAGGGAAAGCGTCAACAGTTTAGCTGGGAATTGTAGAGCTGAGAAAAGAAGATACCAGGAATGTATGCATGCAGCATATATACTGTGCTTTTCCAAGTCCCATTGTCCTTCAAGAGCCTATCTCTCCTATGCTTAGAGTCATAGAATCATAGAATGTTAGGGTTGGAAGGGACCTCTAGAGATCATGATCCACTTCTTACACTATATGAGAGGGGGAAGGTGGGTGCATGGCAGAAGACACAGTTGAGCCATTGATCTTGGCCAATCATAAGAAACATGCTAAAAAACATGTTTTCCTAACACCAGGTAAATTCGTGACAGTCACCCACACTGCATAATCAGAAAATGAAATGCTTCTAAGTTAGTGTAAGACAGTTTCAGAATAACACAATGTTCCAGAGACATCTTCAGGCTCTACCGAGATTTTATTAGGTCCCCTGAAACAAGGAGAGCAGCTTTTCAGGAACTCAAAGTAGCAGGCCTTAGCACCAAGCTTTACATCTCTCCAAACTGATGTTCAGTTGACATCTCCTCTTCTGCTTCTTCATACATCATGGAAGTGATGTCAATGATCTCTCTTTCCAACATTTCCATTTGATTTGTAATGTCTGACACGGTGTTTCTCACAGCATTCAGCTGCAGCTTCAATGTATTGTAATCTTCTTGGAAGGATCTGTTCACGTCATAGAGAACATGATAGCCCTGCTTCTCACCAAGGAGATTGTTCACTTTCAGGAAGATATGGAGGGATTTGTATAAGTCCTGGAGAGCCTGGAGGATTTCATGCTCACCTTGCATTCTTGGGGCAGACTCAGTCTGAGTTGGAGTTGTGTTCTTTGTAGCTTCATGTTCGTGCTCTGAGGCTGAGCCAGAGTTAACTTCTTCCACAGCTGTGATGGTGTCAGTATCTGTTGAAAGATCTGAGCTGACATCTTTGCTTTCCTCGTGGACTGTGATGGGTTTTTGGTCTTTCCAGATAATGGGTATTGCTTTATTCTCCTGCTGGAAATCCTCTAAGGCTCTATTCTTCTCCCGGACTACCTGGAGAGCTTTGTTGCCTTGGTTGACCTGAAAGTCTACGTTTCTTTCTTGAAAGAATGGGAATGGCTTATTTTCTCTCTTGTGGTTTTGCTGAATGACATCAGTGTAAATAACCTGGACAGCTTCATTTGGTGACTGGAGATGTTGCAGAGCCTTGTTTTCTTCCCAGAGCATTCTATTTTCAATCCGAAGTACATGATTTTCCTCCCAGAGTGCTCTGTTCTCTTCCAAGATGCTCCACTCACTCTGTGCCCTTTTGCTAGGGTATTTCCAGCGGGAAGTAGAGGGTGGTTGGAAGTAGATCTCATTCACCCATTTACCATCGATGAAGGCAAACACTTCATCCCTCAGTTTTATCCGTGGGACAATACACTCTGTCTCAGGCTCTGTATCCTGCATGCTCATGTTGGTTAGATCAAAAGTAGACATGGCCTTTCTTTGATAAATTGAGGAGGATGGTGTGAAAAGGCTTCTTGGTTGACTTCTGCAAGAGGCCACTGTCCACTGGCAAGGAGTAGGAGACACGGTGAAGTGGGAGAAGCTTGATCAGGGCTGAAAGAACAAGGAACACAAATGCACAGAGTTACTGATAGAATTCAAGGTCAGAATTGAAGTCCATTTAATAACAGGAATCACAGAATCTCAGAATCACAGAGCATTAAGGATTGGAAGAGACCTCAAAAGATCATCTAGTCCAATTCCCCTGACACAGCAGGATCATCTAGACCAAGTCACACAGGAACATATCCAGGTGAGTTTTAAATGTCTCCAGAGAAGGAGACTCCACAACTTCCCTTGGCAGCCTCTTCCAGTGCTCTGTCACTCTCACTGTGAAGTTCCTTCTCACATTTATGTGGAACCTCCTATGTTACAGCTTACAGCCATTGTCCCTTGTCCTATCACTAGATGACATTGAGAAGAGCCTGGCTCCATCCTCCTGACACTCACCCTTCACATATTTATAAACATTAAAGAAGTCACCCCTCAGTCTCCTCCAAGCTAAAGAGACCCAGCTCCCTCAACCTCTCCTCATAAGGGAGATGTTCCACTTCCTTCATCATCTTCTTTGTTCTGTGCTGGACTCTCTCCAGCAGTTCTGTTTCCCTTTTGAACTGAGGATCCCAGAACTGGACACAATACTCCAGATGTGGTCTCAGCAGAGCAGAGTAGAGAGGGAGAACCTCTCTCGATCTGCTAACCACCTTGCTTCTGATCCACCCTAGGATGCCGTTGGCCACAAGGGCACATTGCTGGCTCATGGTCATCTTACTGTCCACCAGGACCCCCAAGTCCCTTTCTCTAGCGCTGCTCTCCAACAGGTCAGTACCGAACCTATACTGGTACCTGGGGTTGTTCTTGCCTAGATACAAGACACTACACTTACCCTTGTTCATTAAATTTCTCCCTGCCCAGCTCTCTAGCCTGTCCAAGTCCTGCTGGATGGCAAGTAAGTCAGTTCTCATAGTTGCCCCTTGACTTGGAATGTGAAGGAGTGCACCAGAAACATGGCTTATAGAAGCTGAGAAAATTGTCATTGGTAGATAAAACAACTCTGTGGCAGCACCACAAGCTTTGCTGTAAAGCATGGACTCCCCTTTTATCTCTACTTCATTTTTACAGACATGTAAGAGAGTAAAATATGAGGATATCTTGAATATCAGAATAAACTGTGACCAGATGACTGACAGGCAATTGAACTAAACATTGTTAATGGGCTGAAACCAATTTTTTAAAATAAAATATTTTTAAAGGATCACAGTGAAATCTGGCCCCAAGAGCAGCTTTTTCTTGTTAATGTCCAGCAGTCTGTGTTTAACAGGGCACTTCAGACAGACAGGACAAATGGCAGCTGTGCTTTGAATCTTAAAACCCTAAGGACAGTAAACAAGAAGAGCACCAAGCAATACAATATGCACAGATAATGAACCCCCCGATCTTCAACCCTAATACATTGAGAACAGGAGAGCTTTGTTGCTTTTTGCATGTCTTTCTGAAAAGTTCCCAGCACCATGGTCCAAAACCCATTACAACCTGTAGATAGTTCATCTCTCCATCTTTCCAGCTTATTTCTCCTGTTACTCTTTTCTTTATACCCTTTGATAGCTCCACTATTTTTCTTGCTTTCTAGCCTTGCAATAGGGATTGCTCATCTCATTCCTGCAGCCCATCTGCCTCTTTCTCACATCAGAAAACCCACCACTTTAAAATCCATACTGAAGGGCTGTACCTCCAGTGCTTCTCAGTTCCAGCCACAGAAATCTCAAACTCGTCTGCTCAACACTCTTCCCTCCCTCCCTCCACCTGAAATATTGCAGCTTAAAACACCGTCTAGTCATGAGTGAAGCTGGGGAAATGAAGGATTTCAGTCTTTTTACATGAACAAAAAACACCTAATCAACCACCAGACCATATACCCAAATAATATTTTGGGCCAATAAAACTCTTACTTTCTGCAGTTGTGATGGAAATTACACTCCTGTGTTTCATCACTAAGTCATGTGGAATAGGGTTAGATGTCTTTAAAACCAAATTGTTCTAATTCTTAATGTTTCTGCACAGTGTTTCTACCAGTATGTTTGTGTCTTTTTAATCAAAAAATAAATAAATGCACTGACTGTCAAACTATCCCCAGGTCTACCCCTCTGTCCTGCTGACGTTCCCCAACTGCCCTCCAGTCCCCTGGAGAACCCAGTTCTTCCTTCCCATCAGCAAGGAGAGTTTTACCTTCATGAATTTTGCCCATGTGTCTGTCCCTAGCATCAGGAACAACCATGCAAAAGCTTTTCATATCCTCCGGCTCTACCATTATATCAGGTAGCCCCTGCCCTATTTTCACTCTCTGCTTTCCAAAATTTGCTTCTCCCCCGCTTTCCCTGCCATCTGCATGTCTGCTTTGGTTGTCTGAGCTCTTCCTGGTTACTCCTGAGAGCCAACATCCATCCCCTTCCTAAGCTTGTCCAAAAGGTCAGAGAATTATTGATTGCGCTTAAAATCCAAAATCCCTTAATGCTGGAGAGGGCAATTGCAATATAGGTCTGCTTGCAATAACACTTCATTTTATTGCAATAGGGTCTCCCTGTGACTTTCAGGGTTGACTTCACATCACCAGCTGCTTTATCCAACATCATTGTGTTTTTATTATATTTAATATTTTTAACATATATTTAATATATGTTTAAAAATATTCCTCCCAAAACTCACAGTTTTGGAGGTTTTTGTTTCCCCTCATGCCGTGTTCAGAGCCATATATCGTTTCCTGTCTTGCACCTTATCCTCTGCAGCCTTTCCAACATGTTCTGTTCCTTCAGGGGCCCCTGTTCTATTGTTTCCACCATCAGTCCCAGGACAGGAAGTTAAATCAGCCACAGGGGGAATAGACCCCCAAGTATACAGAGGAGAAACAAAATCTCAGAATCACAGAGCATTAGAGATTGGAAAGGACCTCAGAAGATCACCTAGTCCAACCCCCCCTGCCACAGCAGGATCAACTAGACCAAGTCGCACAGGAACATATCCAGGCGAGTTTTAAACGTCTCCAGAGAAGGAGAAGGGAACAAAACATCCAGCATCATAAGTCCAGACCACCTGCTACTGCATATCATGGGCAAGGAGTTAGAGATGTTAAAGTCACTTAAAATGTTTAGATGGCATGTTTTTAGGATAAAGTATAATATATACAGCACTGAAGGACATTATCTTGAGGACAATTAAACTTGAGAGCAGCTCTGTCAGCTCTTTTGCACTGCAGGGTAGACATCAACCCGGGCTTCAGAGACATGCTTCAAGCTCTCCCACCTCCTATATCATTTCCCCTCCATCTCAGAACTAAATAACCACAGCAAATATCAGATATCCAAGGTGGGTAGGCAGAGCAGGCAGCTGAAGGGAAACCACTCAAAATCAATCCAAATTGACTAATTTAGCACCACTAAATTATATATCCAGCACATTCTTACCTGCTTACTAGGGATGACCGTCTTCCCTGTCCTCCTGCCAGGCAGCCCAGTTTGAGGTCCTGCTGTTGCCAAGGTGTCAGGAGTGGCAGGGGTTTGCAGCACAGGACAGAGGGGAGCAATTGTGATGCAAGCACTGGCAGGGACCTCACCCCCAGAGCCAGACACACCTTCCCTACCCCTTGGGACTCCTGTGGACGCCTGTGCGCTGTCCTTGCACAGCCCACTTCTGCACTCCTTCCCCACTGGCCTCCTAAGATTGTCTGATTTTTCCCAGGGTTACACTTTTGTGTTATTTCTCATGGAAATGACCTTTGTGTACTGCAGCTCTCATGCTCTTTCCTGATCCCTGACTTCCTAGTTTGCCTTTGATGCTCATAACTGAGAGCAGTTTGGGTGGATTCTTCTTTCACCACACAGTCTTAAAACAGATTTTGTTTTCATTCTGAGTCTTCACATTATGGTTGTTACTGAACTGATACGGATATGTTCAAAACTCACTTTTATGTGCTATAAGACATGAAGCTATTTTCCAAGGACAGTATGGATTTGGAGTTTGACTGTAAATTTAAGAACAGACTACTACTGAACCCTATTAAGAAGAAAATAGAATTATGCAGGGCAATCATGCATTGCAAGTTTAGATACTATTTGCAGCAGCTATTGCCACTTCCATGTCTTTACATTTCTAATGATTTCATTCCCTTTCTTATTTGCTACATCTTTCAGATGTGGAATTTTTTTTCTAATCAGTGTTCTTGAATAATAAATACAGCAGCTAATTTCTTTTCCAGTGAAAATTACCAGCTTAACATCAATCTCAAGGTGACTTTTATTGCTGTAGGAAGTTGAAGGTAGAGTTCAGCTTTGGTCTTACACAAAGATGATAAACTTAGGCATAAAATTCTTCTCTGTAGTTTTCCCATTGCTTATATTTAATCTTAGACAACAAAAACCATCACAGGTTACTATGGCAACTGCTCAGGGAGCATTCAGCTTTTTTCAAGCTCTAGGATTCTACACAGGGAAGCAGGAAAATGTTCTCAAAAGAGAAAGGAAAATATTTTGTCATGGACTATTTGAGCTTGGCCTGACATCTGATGGGAATTTCAAGGTGTAACCAGTTTTCCAGAGAGGTGACTGAAATGGCAAGTCTGAATTTCTGAAGATCTAAGTCTATGGACCACTGAAATAGACCTTTGATGAACATTTTAAGGTTGAAGAGCCTACCAGAAACTGAGTTTATAATAGAGACAACTAACAGCATAACTCTGAGCAGTAGACAAAGAGCCACAGAAAAATGATTTCGCAGTCTATTTTCGTCTTTTCTTATGCAGCATTTTTCCTTAAAGTTGGATGGCAAAGTCACTTACTTGCCAAAAATTATTACTTCAAATATCAGTGCATTCAGATCAAATTTAATGAGTATCATCAGATGTGCCTATGCATACATCAGAATCGCAAATTCTGCAACAGCTCACCACAGATTTTTTGGTAGCAGCTACACTGACTTCTGAGCTGGACTCTCCAAAGGACTGAGATATCATTCACAAGATTACAAAGGCAGAAATAATGCTGTGTGTTCCCCGCCCTGCCAAGAGACAAGTGACCCCTGCCCCTGCTCTGTGAGAAGAGAATGAACTAACTTCCCAGCTGAGTGCTTTGCGCACAGCTTCAGACTACTCAATTTCTCCAGGTGAAGCTGTTTCACCATACAAAGAATTAAATGTTAATTGGAGCAAAAGCCATACTCCCCACCCCGACTGCATACCTACACTAGGCTGTTCAGATGATCTTGTTGTGCTTCTAGGACATTATCTGATTCCGGAAAGGATCCAGTGGGAGACAGTGGGTGATCCCACACACTTTCATATAGTGTTCTCCAGCTTGGAAACGCAGTCCCATGCTGGACTGCAAAAGGTCACCATCCAGTGATGGGTTGGGGGAAAACAAGGTCTGAACTGCTGCCATGAAGATCTTGCATAAAGCACCCAGGAGACCCCATCTCAACCCCTTCCCATGGGGAATGATGGACATGTACCTTCAGTAAAATTCCACCCTTTCCTCATTTTGCTGTTTGGTTTAGAAGACCTCTTAGAGTGCCTGCAAACAAAATAACATGGATGGGATTCTTAAGGTAAAAGCATAATGTTTCTTAGAATTTGGAGTATCTTGTCTCTTCTTCCCTTTTTATAAGTGTGCTCTGCTCCCAAATTTTTATTTGACAAAACCAAAGGCATCCACTGTGACTTTCTACCACCCCAAACACACTTGTTCTTCTGAAACACCACCCTGTACTCATGTCAATCCAGGCTGATATCACCACAAACTCATGCTCCACTCTTCAGGGCGTTAAGCCTGGTTACAAATCCCACTGAATAACTACAAAGATTATTGCATACCTGAGTGATCTTGAATCATCTTCTGACCTCAACATCTGGATAGAGAGTAAAAATATCGTTTTCTCAGTTTTTAAGGCAGTGAAATGTCTGGAGGGAGAGGTGGTGGTATCTCAGCGTTATATTCTGCCCAGGAAGAGAAGAGTGCACTTGGTCAGCAGTGTGAAAATCAGTGATGAAAAACACCAGAACAATTTTTTTCAGACAGATAAATCTCTTGAGGGTCACACTGTATTCTATCACTATTTGGACTAATTGTCCTTCCAGGGACTCGGTCACAGCACTGCTGTAACGGAGCACTACTGCCTTGGTGTAACCCTCACACATGCAGCACTGCATACTCATACCAACACCAGTATTATTGGTTGCCCTGAATTTATCTGGACAAAACTATTATTTTCTTCTTAGAAGCTCACTTCTTAGCAGACAGCATAGTGCTAGGGTTTAGAATCATAGAATCATTAGGGTTTGGAACGGACCTCGAAAGATCATCTTGTCCAATCCTCCTGCCAGAGCAGGATCACCTAGACCAAGTCACACAGGAACATACCCAGGTGGGTTTTAAATGTCTCCAAAGTAGTATACTGGGTTTAGTTTTGCTGAGGTATCAACTCTTGATGTTTGGCTAGTGTGCAGGAGCGCAAGTTGCTGGGACAGTTGACCCAAACCAGCCAAAGGGATATTCCATACCACAGAACATCATGTTCAATACATAAATGAGGGGCAGTGGGCTAGGAGAGTGGATCGCTGCTCAGGCATCAGTCAGGAGGTGGTGAGCAACTGCATCGTGTGTCACCTGTCTTTCTCTTGGGTTTTCTTTCTCTCTTTTTGTTATATTCCTTTTCATTGCTATTATTATTATCACCATTTATTACTGTTGTTTATTATACTTAATTTTAGTGCAGTTATTGAAATGCTTTATCTCTCTAGCCATGAGTTTTCTTCTTTTTCAATTCTCCTTCCCATCCCTCTGCAAAGGAGCGAGCAAGTGGCTGTGTGATGCTTAGTTGCTGGCTGGGATTAAACCATGAGGGTCCGACATGGGGCACAAAGGGTTTGAGATAAAGACAGATCAAATGTGTTGAAACTATTTTGGTATAAGCATTCATGTTTTAGTTTAATAGTCATGATGTTGATTTATTAGCTCTTAGAGCTATGGTGCTCTGTTTTTAGAGTTGTATCATTTAACACCTCACTTGCTGCCTATGGACCTTGTTCTCAGCATCCCTAAGAGGATTTAGGTTTTTTGCTTTGATGTGCTGTGTAACACCATCTTACTTTGTGATAAAATTGCTAGTCGTGGGATTAATCAGATACTTCTACTCAGCATTGTCTTCACCTCTGCACTTCAGGAGCTATCTGTTGGAGATTATTAGTAAACAAACCCTTTACCTTTTCTCCTATGAGGGAGAAATGTTGCTTCCCCTTCCCCTTCCAGGCTAATTACAATACTGTTTGAGAATTTTCAGCATTTTTAATATCCTTGGGATGCTGATGCTTGAACTTGTTACTGCAAACCAGCATGTCCCCAAACATGGTTCAGGCCGTGTTTAGTGTTAAACAGTTATTTAATAGCATCACCCAGAGATCTGCCCCAAGGCTGGAGAACTATGCCAAGGGCTATTCCAAGAGGCAAGCCTGACTCCAGGCTGTGCCAAATGCACTGGGCCTGGGCTCTCAATATCAATAAACCCCAAACAGCAATATGCACTGGCATTCAGGCAACAGACTGGAGACCCTAATGGCTTGTCAGTCAAGCAATGCTTCAGCCCTCTTTACTGGACTGCTAAGGTCTCTGCTGGCTGCAGAAGAGCTTAAACACTTAAACACTTCGCTGTTCTGTATTACATGTAGACTTCTCAAAGTAGCTGCCTGCAATTTGGAGATGTATTCTCCCTGGCCTGCGATGTTGTTGAGCTTGCCAGACCACCTCCTAAAGACATCTTTCATCTCCCCAACCACTGAGTAGTCTACAGTTTTTAGTCTCCTTGATTACGTGGTAAAGTGTATCTCACACTCTAGCAAAGTGTTCCAGCTCAATCTGGCTTGTATGTGCACCCTTAAAAGGAAAATGCTGCTGATCCACCAACTGCTTCATAGCCTGGGACCTCTCAGTGGAGTCCATCCTTGCAGGAATGAAAGATTCATGGTAAAAATAAGCATTCCTGTTACCAGAGGTTACAAAAAGCCATGTGCAAAGTCCCTGTCCCTCACAAGCATCAATCAAAAGACAGCAAAAGGTGTAGGATCAGGGGGAACACTAAGGAACTTCCCCTTTCACGTGCAAGGACAGGAGCTGAGGGTCTTGATGAGTGGAGCGGACCATGAGGGCATAGATTTGAGCTGTGATGTCCTGCAAATGGGAGGGAGGTTTGGGAGTCGAGGGCATTTTGGCTCATTTTGAATGCAACAGTTCTTCCACGTGACAAGTCTCACTGGGTGAGAGGAAAAGTCAACAGCTCAGTTCCTGATTGACAGGGAGAAAATTGAGGGTTCAGGCTTATTGAACAATCTCTAATAGTGATTTATGGGGGCTTGTACATTTTAATTAAAAAAAAAAAGAAAATAGTCTAATTAGCTAAGTGTGTAACCCTGTATATTAATTATCTATTAGCCATTTCTTAATTATAATGGAGTGCTTATCAAATAACATGTGATGGCCACATAGAACCAATTTAAGTCATTATCAAACTAGCTCCTGCTTTAATAAGTATCTGTTTAACTCAAATCTAACCACTTCGTTTTATTTTAAAAGCTGTACAGAGGATGATCTTAAAAAATTAGTGTCCCATTAGGATTTACTAGAGGCTATGCTATAAACAACGCCACAAAGAGAATCATGGAAGCAGTGCACAAACTGCATTCAGATGCTAGCCCAGATGATTAAATGGCAGAGAATGGTGAAAACCTACTGGGGAAGAAAGATGTGTCTCTTTTACAAATACTGGCAAGTCTAGAAATTTCCCGTGTCTTGGGTGTTTGACTCTACAGCCTTAATGTCCAGTTGACCTGTGTTTGAGTGCGCTTTTTCTGACATTTTTAAAGACATGAACTGAGAAATATTTTATTATCAACACCCACACTGATCTCTAGACGTGTCATCAGCAGGACTGGAAACATGCTGCAATTTGAATTAAACAGGGACTACTTACAATATCAATACTAATGAGTTACTATTTTATATGCCAAGACATGCTATAGGGAGATACATATGACGCTGTACTGTCAACAGGTTTCAGGTGTGTGTGCTGACTGCTAAGGACCTGGAGGCTCAGAACACTGGATTTGGGTCTGTGGGGTGGACATGGTTTCCTAGAAGCCATTCACCATAGATCAGCTCAATCAGTTATCCTATGTCTCTTCCAGTTCTGGCCTGCTTCCAGTTCTGTTCATCTCAGTTCCTGTTCTGGGCTTCCCAGTTCAAGAGAGGTGAGGAACTGTTGGAGAGAGTTCAGCACAGAGCCACTAAGATGATTAGAGGACAGAAGCATCTCTTTTATGAGGAAAGGAAATAACTCTTGAGTCTTGAGTCTGTTTAGCCTGGAGAAGAGAAAACTGAGACGGATTCTTGTCAATACTTACTAATATCTAAAGGGCAGGTGTTAGGAGTATTGGGCCAAACTCATTTCAATAGTGCCCATAGACGCAACAAGGGGCAACCAGACACAAATTAGAACACAGGAAAATCCATATGAACATGAGGAAAAACTGATGTGCTTTGAGAGTAGCAGAGCACTGGAACAGGCTGCCCAGAGAGGTTGTCTGGAGACTTGCCTTGACATGATCCTGTGCAACCTGATTTAGATGAACCTGCTTTAGCAGCAGAGGTGGGACTAGAGGATCCCCAGAGGTCTCTTCTGACTTCTGCCTTTCTATGGTTCTGTTAGTCTTTCTCCTCTGTCTTCCCCAACCATTGCTGATGCTGATTTCTCTCTCCTATTGCTCCAGCCCATGAGACAACATTGTGTCCTAGAGAAGCCATTTCCAGAAATTATGAGTATGTATGGTCCAAACAAGATTTTATACAGTCTTCCCTTCCTTCCTCTTTACTCTCATTCTTCCTTCAAGAATTACCAGCACTCTAAGGGAAAAACACAACTGTGTACAATTCTTTACATGCATGCAAGGTCTTTTCTCCCATTTTGTCAGCACTACGTCTCTGAGGACAGACTTGCACTGGGGCACAGGACCCAGCTGGCAACGTTATAAATCAGACTTGGCTTTCAGGAACAATAAACGCTGCCTGATGGATGTCTCTAATGGTAGCATTGTCACTTGGGTTTTGCAAAGAACTCCACACTCAGCTCCAAGGACTGTCATTCCACAGCATTTTTGCCCATTACATTTGAACCTACATTTTGACTGCAGCTGATGAGCTTGTGCAAAACAAGCATCTTATGAAAAAGATTAACACCTCAAAGGGTCTCCAAAACCTATTGCTGGACACTGTAAGTCTCACAAACTAAATAAGCAAAAAGCACAGGAAAAAATCCCTGAAGATAATACAGGCTCATAACAACACTTTGATGTGGAACGGTGCTGAAATGAGACCATTTCAAGTTCTGTGGAGCCACTGGCTTATTTTGTCTAGAATGTGTCGTGTTTTGGTGGGCCACGGCATGCTTTGCTTAGAGGAACACTACTTTAACACCTGTTTATCTCATGGTTTAAATTGCTGCCAGATTACTTTATTAACAGTATACCAGAAGAAAAGAGGTTTCAGCAGTAAAAGAAAAGAAGAAGCAGCTAGTTCCCAGGTACTATTGTTGAGCCCACCTAGGAACAGTTAAATGAGCAATGCCACCAATGTTATGCACCCCCAAGGAAATATTTTATGCCGGAGAAGCAGCTCTTTTTACCTGTTTCCCACAACTCTTAATCTGCAAAGACTGTCCTGGGCTGAACAGAGGTTACAGAAGTTACTCTGTTTTCTAAAACTACCTGCAAATCTGGGACCACTGCCTGTCCAAGTCTCTGTGGTGGCACTCAAGAAATAGCCAGAACTGGAGCACACATCCACCCACAGAAATACAGTGAGAAAGAAATAGGTTAAACTGTCTTCATGTGTGTCCGGAGGATATCATTAACATTAATGTAGTCATAAAGCAGCACCTGCTGGTTCAACGCAGCAAATCTTTGCCTACTACCAATTAACTCTTCAAAAAATAATAGAGAACAGTTTTCACCCTTTTCGCCCCAAGCACAATAACTTGTTTCCTGCTAAGCATTGTTAATTATAATGTCCCTGCTGCTTTGCCTCGCTCGAATGAACCTTGCCATCAGTAGCATAAGTTTCATAGGAAGGTGTATCTCAGCAGAAGCAAGTACAGAGTTATTGGACTTTAAAAAATATTGCACTACTTTTTGTTATTGTTGTTGTTCCTCACTCAGTGTAGCACTTTCACCCTTAGCCACACAGAAGGAAGAAAAGCACAGATCCCAGTCAAAGCACAGAGCTAAGCGACGTGACAGGACAAATTTCCTAAAATTATTCACACTGCTGTAATGTCAATGATTCAGTGAGAGAAGTCTGGGAAAAAGGCTTAGGTGGGGCAAGTCTAGTGATGAGATAGACACACCTCAAACACAGCCGTAACCTTGTCCTGCATTGCTAAATGTGAACTCTGGTCAGATGGCTGCCTCAACTGATGGGAAGAGTATTGGAGGTTACCCTTCTTCTGGGGCCAAGTGTAAGGTTCTGTAAATGTAAGCTGCACATTCGCTGTCTGCTGCTAACTTGCACATGTCCTTGGCTCCCCTCCAGTGACCTTTTTACCTCAGCTGTTCTCCAGTGCACTCAAGCAATGGAAGCCACACTTTGTGCAAAGTTTCTGATCTGCAGTTCCATAACAGGATCACTAACATATGCATAGGCTTTGGATCTTTGATTTACAGCACAAGGGACAGCGTCTCTTCTGCAAGATGTCTCCTACAACATAAGCCATGTTATGTGACCGAGCTGCCAGCCATCTCAGACACCACCAGGCATCATTTCTGGTCTGAGCAGTGCTGGCTATGCGAGAAGAAAAGCTAAGCCTCTTCTGCACGAGGAAAACACATCTCATCTCTTTCCAACCATAAGCAGGAATTAGGTGGCAGAACTAAGCAATGCCATTGAAGTGTTTAACCTGAGCATTGTGGCAGAAATGACAAGCCACCTGGACTTTCTGTCCAAGACAATCATAGAGTACATGGCAGCCAGCCCGTTAATTGAAACACTGTTTTGCATAACACTAACACTGAGGTTACACATTGTGCTGATTTTACTTTTCCTATTGTACCAAAGTCACTTTCTGCATAGAGAGAGCACCAGGAATATGATTTACTGTTTATACCTGTCAGTGCATTGCAGGTTATCATGGACCAGGTACCACAGCGCTTGCTCACTGCTGAATGGACAAACACCAAGGGCAATGGTTCCCATATAGTAGAAAGACAATAACAGGTACATAGTTCCACTCCAAAGGAAACTTCTCATTACTCTGTAGCTTGTGGAAGGCTGCACAACTGCTCCTCTGAATGTGTGACTGCTTGCATGTTCATTCACAAGTGTGAACTGTGCAGAAAACAACAGATACTGTGGCTGCAGAGTCTCTGCAAACCTTTTTCTTATGTGACAGCAGAGTCTTTCCAGAGCCATGAAATGTTTTGTGTAATTTGCTGTTATGATTGTCACATCTTCTGTATCTAACAAGGTGCCTGGAGACTGTCCTCCTATTTCTAGCAAAGATTTCTACCTGACACTAATAAGAAGACAGTACCCCTACACTAGTTTTTTGAGTCAGAAAGGGGCACTCTGGTGACCTGGGAAGCCTCATCTGAAATAAGAGAACCAAAGCCTGTCATAAGCTTACAGACATGGTACATGTCATCAGCCCCTATCTCCCTCACCTTTCCACCCCAATACTGATTAATTTCTACAAGTCTTATCCCAAGAACTGATGAATGACAGAAAAAAAATGCATTTCTGTGGCTAGCAGACCAGTCCTTTGCAGTGCATCTTTATCTGCTCTTCCTGATTGATCCAAGGTACTGTTATCTGCTGTGCTCTACAGTCTCACTGACTGTTCAACCTCGATAACCCTAAGCCTTCAACAGTTATAAAATGTGCTAAAAATACATAATTAAAGAAAAAGTGGGGTCCTTTTCATTGGATGTCTGTATTCTAGATCTTTATGGTGATCAAATTTCCTTCACACCCACAGGAGACTTTCTTTCTGATGGTAGCAGATTCTCTCTTACAACTACAAAACTGCCATGTGTCTTTGGTTTGTCTTACTTACTTTTTCTCTTTTTCTTGTTATGTCTGTTTTCTTGTTATGCAGGGAATAAAAGACCACACTGTGAACACCCATTTCATGCAACTCTGCCTCAGAGAAAAGCAGATTACTAGACAGCTACCTCCAGCTGTGATTGTGGCCATTGTGATTACTAGCAGCCCTTGCAGTCCTACAAGTTCTGTTATCTGCCACTACCTCCATTTCTTTCTCTTGCACCAGCTCCACCCCACCAAACACCCTTAAGGCCCTTAGAAACCATCTCCAACCATTTCCATTTCCATCAGCACATAACCCCCACATGTCCTTTCTTAAGGACGCCCCAGGCAATATTGGGGGCAAAACTTCGGATGTTTATTAACATGATTGAGCAAATGAGACCTGCAATTGCTTGCCTCCTTGTTGAAACACATAATCTTTGATGCATAACAGGCACTCACAGAAATATGGAGCATTTCCTCCAAATTACATGTATAAAACACTAGCACCTGGAAAGTAGTATCACACGACCTTGTTTTTCTTTTCCAAATGACAGAACCTCGGAAAAACTGCCTAAGTAAGAAAAGGCAGATGTGGGTGACAAGAGTTGAACTGAAACCTGGTCAGACCATGGAGTCTATTTTAAAAGATAAATGTTTCAAGTTTATTTAAAAGATACATGTTTTAATGCCTTGTCACTTGCGTATATGTATATATATATAAAAAAATAAGTGATAAATACAGTGGCTTTTCATTACACTGACATCTTTTTGTGGTGTGCCTGAGAAACCACAGGTACAAGTTCACTTATATGTCACAGCACAAAGGTACTTGCCGTCATCATTTTCATGGGGAGAAATAAGTGCATGCAGGACAGTGTATTTTATGTTGTAAGTTCAGTTAATGCCTACATCAGCCAGATTGTCAATGTTGTTTACAACCCATGCCTGGATATTTCCAGCTTTTAACAAGTTACGTCAAGGAGAACCAGAATTCTTGAAACATAATTTTGTCTCTCTCCATGTACTGCTTTCCTTCCATCTTTGGTTTCCCTGGTAAACTCTTTGTATCTTTTGCAAATGCTTTAGAATCCCACAGCCACCAGATCATTAACAACATCAAGACGACATTATTCCTTTTCTGAGAGACTACCCTGGGTCTCCCACAAAACTTAGGACTAAGATTTCTGATATTTAGGTCATTTCATCTGCCATATCCTTCTAACCTAAGTTTGCTCCTTTGCACGTTACATTGCACTCCAATTCCTTTAATCCAGTTCCAAGAATGTACTATTCTTCTTTCTTCTTTTTCTTCATTTTTATGAACTTTTGCATTCTATGCCTCTATGTCTGGCAAGCTGTGACTTGCTGATTAGGATGTATGTCTTGTCTGAGATTTGGCCAAAGTTTAGAACTGGCTTAAAATATAATAGTCCTGAGAGAGGACACTAGAGAGAAGAAGGATCGGAGGATCTGTATATTTTTCGTGTGAAAGTTGAGGTCTGAAATTGGAAATGACCCTTTCCTCCATATTTTTGTCCTAATTAAAATCATAGAGAAATCTAAAGTTTTATCTTCACATATACCATGTGCCACTTAACAGAGACTCTGAAGTTGGGTGTTTCAGGCCATAAAGGCGCTGCACTGAACAAGCACCAGCACAGAAGATTTCTAGGAATACGCACTGAAAAGAGACAAGCTCAGTTGTGCTTTACACCATCACCAAATGAGGTTGACCTAGCCTAGATGGACTTTCCTTAAGAGACAGATACTAAGCCTGACAGTGAGCCTGTGGGAAAGGAATAGGTGCCATTTATTCGAAGTACTAAATATCTCACAGAAACAGACAGGGAGAAGGGAGGAAAATGCAAAAGGGGAGGAGACGGGTCAAAAGCAGTCCAAAGCTTGTGCAGGCAAATGCAGAATAAAAAACTGAACCAGTTCTGTCTTGAGACTTCTATCATAAAGAAAGTTTAATGGCTTGTTACTGTTACAAAGCCTTCAGCAACACAGAAAGAAATGCCTGGTTCCCCTCACTTCACCTCTTTACTGTTGGACACGCTATTTTTCTTCTCTTTCTCCTTGTCTTAGTCTAAACAATATAAATATGGTTTGAGTACAACTATAAAGCAGACTGTTAGCAGGGACAGAGGTGTGTGCCAACTCGAAACAGTCTAGTCTTGTCCCTTACCGAGGTCATTCCCTATTAGCCAAACTTGAGAACATCAAGCATGTGACACTGTGATCAGCTGTGAGCATTCATGAAGGGCAGCAAAGGGGCGACATGTCCTAGAAACTTGCTGGGATGTGCCTGAGTGCAGAAGGATCTCAAGCCTTTGAGGTGTTGTCAAACATAGTTTTCCTTCAAGTTGTCTATTAAACACTGGATATTAGAATGCCCTGATAGGTTTGCGTGGAGGGCATTGTGAGCCTGACTGACAGGCCAATGACACAAAGGCATCAGGAACGCATTCAAAGTTTAGTTTCAGTAAAAGTCAAGAAAAACAACTGCAAAACCTTCCAAATCTTGCTGCAAACAGGCTTCCCCACAGATTAATGGTGGTGAGAATGTGCATATTCCAGTAGACCCCCTTCTCAGTCACATTAATGATTTGAGATGCGCCATCATTCTCTACACTACATGAACTGCAGACTTTTTATTTCCCAGACTCTGCTAATAACAAGTCCTATAATTATGTGTCTGTCCTTTGCAATCAGCACTACAGATTTCTGATCATAGGAGAAAAATAGTACTGCAGGACAATCTCTCAAGAGCACAGGAAAGAGCTGTCACAAGCATAGTAAGACTGCTTAATGGTTAAAAAAACTGTATTAGGAGAGAACAGTTCCTTAACTTCAGTGTGTGGCACACTAATGAAATCCTCTTTGTCACTTCAATGTCTGATTGAACCCTACTCAAGCTTTATGTTCCAACTCTCTTTCTCAGACCGCTGTGGTTAAGTAACACATTTCTTCTGACTTGCTCCTCCACCAGACCCATGCACTTTTTGCCTGGGTGACTGGCCACAGATTGTTCTTGTTCATTAGTGCTGGTCAAGATTTGCTTTTGAAGTTTGATACAGTGAGGTGGTAGAGAAAGTTGTAGAGATGCTGCCCGGGCTTTTACCTGCCTGGGTTATAGGAATTAGGGTCAGACCAATACCCAAGCAGTTAGCTGGTTTCTGATAATTGATTTGCAGTGAAAAGCCCAGCTGTTGGCAAGAACCAGGCTGTTATTTGACTATTTCTGAAAGCTTTGAGTAGCAGTGCTATATTCTTCAGTATAGAATCTTTGCGACTGAAATTACAGTGACATCAGGTGAGTCAGGGATTTTCCATCCAAATGTGACATATTTTAACAGCCTCAAGTTGTGCTAGGGGAGGTTTAGATTAGGATGAGGAAAACTTTCTTCATGGAAAGAGTGGTCAGGGATTGGAACAAGCTGCCCAGATAGGTGGTGGAGTCACCGTCACTGGGGGCGTTCAAGAAACTCACAGATGTGGCACTAGAGAAGATGGTTTAGTGGAAATGTTGGCATTGGGTTGACGGTTGACCTTGGTCCAACCTTGCTGATTCTATGATTTTGCCAGTCATGTTACAGCCATTAAAAATGAAAAAAAAAAAAATTCTCTGATCACGTTGCTCCCAGGAAGGCAGAAAATATATGCTCTGCACTGCAGCACACTGCCAAGCCAACAACAAGATCACAAGCCATTCTGATAGAGTTCCTCCAGACCTGCTTTTATGTCTGGAGGAGTAAAATTCCCCAACAAGTTGCCTTTGATTACGTTTTTTAAATTAATTTCAGGCCAGTGAAGCATCTCGTTCTCCACTGCAGCAAAACTGCCTCTGGAGGAAGAAATGACAGCTCTCAGAGATAATCTTCTGCCACGCACTTCCCCAGTAGTCTTTTCATCTTCGAGGTTTGTAAAGCCAGAAGGGTTATTTTTGGGGCCACACGTATTAAAATTAATGCTAAATCAAAAGGACTGCCTGCCGCGGGGCTTGATTGGATTTGGACAAAGAATGTCGCTTTCTGAAGTCAACCTGCTTGTAGATCTTTTTTTTTCACCACCTAATCATGATTGTGAGAACGTAAATCATGTGAATTACAATGAGCAGATTGATGAATATGCACCACAGGGTCTCCAGCTTCAGTCCCTCTCGAGGTCATCACTGGAGGAAGTCCTTTCCTAGAGCTGAGTTTCAGCTGCCTGGCACATCCACACTCTTTCAGAGGAGATGAGAAGGGTCCCACCTTTGTTTCTGTTTCGTCTGCAAACAGCCTCTCCCTTTAAAGGGCAAACAAAGCCTGCTAAGTGTCTTCTCCACAAAGGCTTCCTGGAATCTCTTTTCACTCACTTTCAGCAGGGCTCTTAATAATCGGATGTAAAGCAAAAATTCTCAGGAGCACGAGAGTAAAGTCTGTGAGTGCGTGGGAATTCAGGACTCTCAATATTTATGTTTAGCATTAAATACTTCATGCAAAAATAATGACTTTGACTCCTGAGGCCTTCCCTTTCTTATCTCAAAAACTGTTCATACACGTGCTCTGGGATCTCTATGCAAATATAAAAAGAGGATTAAGTTGTATGTGTAGTAAATTCTGCTTTTACATTAAATAGGTAAGAACTAACTGAGGGCCTCTGGATTAAAAATAGGTCCCTGTTTGCTGAGTAAACTAAAGCTTTCTTTCCTCTGGCTGCCCTGCCATGCAGGAATTGGCTTTTTCCTAGAGAGAAATTCAAGTCAATTATAAAATCTATAGTGTATTCGAGGTGTGCACTGTACAATGTATTCTTCTGGTTTAAATTACTGCATCTTAGAGAATGCCCCCTGCTTCCACAAACGGCTTGCTGCTTTTTGCAACGGGAAGCCAAGCCCCAGCCTGGCAGCACCATTGCATAAGAAACCTCCACATTTGGGAGCCCTTAGGGAAATTCTGGGGCACAAGGTGAAAACTGAATTTGTGGCCATCCAAAAGAGGAGGTGAGCACTGCCTGGATATGTTCCATGCGACTTGGTCTAGGTGATCCTGCTGTGGCATGGGGGTTGGACTGGATGATCTTTTGAGGTCCCTTCCAATCCCTAACGTTCTGTGATTCTGTGACAGCTCAGCTCTGTGGCCACTGACATGGTCAGATGGAATTTTTTGTTGTTGTTGCTGCTTTACCATTTTTTCCCTTAAAACAAACAAAAAACCCAAACCACCAGGACACCACCAAGCACAAGCTGAATTCCTCTTGGTGCATTTTGCAAGGTCATCCCCCAGGGCCACAGCAGGCATGGTCAACTAGTGTGGAAAATATCTTGCGGAATCTGATGAAGGGGTTCAAAGGAACTGTCTGTAAAACATAAAACACAGTTGGAATCAGCAGAGATGGGGCCACAGCTTTCTGATGGCTTCAGCACATCTCAGCAGGACTGCAGCAAGCACTGATTTTAAACTTGGGTTTTCTTTCAAGAAATCTTAGTGAAATGAAGAAGCAGTTTCCGCATGAGTCATTTGCTTTTGCAGCTTCCCCAGAACCTGAAGCCCTTTCAGTTCAGATGTAGCTGCCAGATTAGGAAACAACCTTATTTTACTTCTGGATGGAGAGGGAAAAGGCACACAAATAAAAGATCAAAACCCACCCAGTTCTGTGAGGACAATAGCAGACCTTTTTTGAGGGTCACTAATTCACTGCATTCCCCAGCACTGGCAGCTGGGCGGGGTGAGAATAATGGTGGGCTGGAGACCACAGTTCATGCTACAGAAGGTTCAGAATGCAACACGTCACAAAAAACAAACAACAAGGGAGGCCTTGGGTGGAAACTATCCACTGTGACTTAGATGTCTGGGTCTAAATACAAGATGCTCAGGCTCTCCTGGTGGAGAAACACAGAAAGGCCATTAACCCACCTTCTCTCAGGGCTTGTCTGGGTCAAGACATCTCAGATACTGTACTGCAGGTACAGACCCTGCCATGAACTCATAGATCAGCATCTAATTTCCTGCAAGCTGAGCAGTACTGGCATTTCTGGACACAGTCTCACACATCCTCCACTACAGAAATGCCCTGTCCTCTCCATCTCCCGGCTCTGCACTAGGCTCCCTCAGCCATGCTGAATTTTCCAGGGTGGGTTGCAAGCTGTCAGGAGCCCCTGTCTCCCTGCCTGACGTTGCTATAGGAACCTTGACACCAGTGACTAGGCAGATTGGGACAGTGGTAAAAGGGTGAGAGATTCTCCAACCCTCAGGGCCACTGGGGACCAAGGGAGCGTCCCAGACACATCCCTATCAGTGCCTCTTACAGGGGGCTCTTCCACTCTCCTGGATACTTCTGCCCAAAGAGGTGAGCCTGTCTTGGGATGTCTGTGTGGGGTTTGCCAGAGGGGAAGCTTTTTAGGGCACCTGCTGTGGCTGTCAGACGCTGCTTTACCATCTACCTCCATACTTCCTCATAGCTCCCGTTTTCCTCACGGCTCCAAGAGTAGTTGAGGCATCCCTGCCCATGGCAGAGAGGTTGAAGTAGATTATCTCTAAGGTCCCTTCCAACGTAAGCCATTCTATGATTTTTGTTGCTCTCCTACCCCATGTTCCCTTTCACCCAGCAGATGAAAACCAAATTCCAGTGTGAAAAGCTCCATCACCGTAAGACAGTTACAGAGGGAGGAGGAGGATGCAGGGTACCCCAAGGATTCTTCCCTTCCCCACAGCAGACAATAGTGGAAACACAGAAATAGGTGATAGGAATGGGAGACACATGGAGCCAACCTCTTGCTTCAGCCCCCCAGCCCTTCCTAAGGTAAGACGTTTCTGGTATGTAGGGGCAAGAGTACACCAGACCATACTATAACATATCTTAACTGGAGTCAGTGCACTCCTCTGGCCCCATCTACACAGCCCCTTGTTCTGGCAGGTCCCACAAACTGCACATTGAGACCGTGCTGCCTTGCAGGCAACCTCTTACCACAGAGCCTATGGGCAATGTGCAAGCAAGTGCTTCCTAGGGTATTTGATAGGACTGTGCCTCAGCAAGATCACTGCTGGTAGCACTGGCTCTTGGCTTCTTTCTCCCTCTCTTCTGTTCACTTCATAAACAGTGTTCAAATTATTTTACCTCTTTTTGTTTAATTTTTTCAGATTACACCATCATAAATTTCTACTTATAACTTACAGCTTTAATAGATAGGTCTGTGAATATGTTTCTTTTCCTGACACTAAGCATAACATTTGCATTTCCAGATGCCCACTTTAGAGAGTGCAGCATAAAAACAAGGACCAATTGAAGAGTCTAAGTATAGTTTATTTCATCAGCGGAAGGAGGAGACATAAGAGAGCTGCTCAGCTCTTTCTCCATGTAACTGCCTGTGATTTATTCTGCTCCAAACCCACAGTAACTGTAGTTACTCAGTAATGCTTCACACTTACACCACTGACTTTCACTGGGCGCATCATGGCTTGAACATGTAGCTCTGTGTCTGGGGACTAATTTACATGTTATTGGCCGCCTGCAAGAAATGCTGTTCCAATGTCTACCAAAATATTTGTCTTCTGTCAAGGGCAGGGCAAAAGTCTTGGGCTTCTTTCTTGCATTGCAAGACATGCAGCAGGAGGGACTCTCCTGCTCAAAGACCTTAGCATGGATGACAGGATCGGATCCTGCATGCCCAAAGGAGCACAAAATGTTTCTATCTGCAGTTCCCTGAAGTGTTAGAAATCAAAGATACAGCCAGTAGTAACTTCAGCTCTGCATTACTCAGAGCCAAGCCCAGTAAATCTCTTGCAGAGCGGTCAGACAAGTCCTTTTCCATTCCAGAGCAGGAAAGATCCTGAATTACTGGCAGTGTTAATTTTGATCTTTAAACACATCCAAGGATAGTAACTTAACCACCTCCCTGGGCAGCCTGTTCCATAGCCTGACTCAAAATTCATGGCCTGTAGCATCTCAGCTGTCCACAGACCACGCATCCCATCCACACCATGGCCCAGGCAATGGCATCTGCTAAAATTAGGTTTATTTTAAAATCCCAGCTGTAGAGGCTGGTAGTCTGATTCTGCATGACTCTCCTAAGGTGTTTGTGTCTAGGTATAAAGGAAGAGACATTACTTTTCTGATTTACCAGAATAAACTATTTTAACTCCTAATTTACAGATGTTAGTGGCTACAGAGGCAGCTGGTTCTCACCTGTGCACCTACAGAAATACCACAATCTTTATAACCTTGAGGCTGAGTTAATTCACTGGGGCTTGGACCACTGCGTATTTGCCATATTCTTCTATTTTTCCTTTAAACCTGCCACTGCAGGTGACAGAGAGGTAGGCAGCCCCTCAGGCAGAGCCAAGGTCACTGTTATGGTGAGATCCAGGCTTTCAAAATGTAAGACATTGCTGAGATGAGTATTACTGGCTCTGGTGGTTCTTGCAGGTCTAGTGGGATGCAATAGGCATAAGAGCTGCACAACAAGAGACCACTCCAGAGTCTTCTGTGTGATTTACAGTGACCAATTACTTTTCAAATGTCCTTGCAAGTGCAAAGTGCAGACATTGAATTATTTTAGGAGACTGTTTTCTCTGCAAGTGTGGTTGTAACTCAGACTTTGGAGATCTAGCCCATACGGAGTTGCAATGGCAGAAAGAAGAGAAACATCCTTACTTGCTTTTAATAGTCTTGTTCTGCAATTAAAACCCATAAATGCTATATTTATATATATATATATATATAAATGCATATGATGTGTATAAAAATAATAGTGTGTACAAAATATATGCTGTTAGGAAACCAGCCAATTACTTTCCTTGGAACTGTAACTAGAAGTATATGCATACATACACACATACAGTGTGGACTCCCATCAGCCCAACCTGCCCTTGGTGGGTGTCATTAAGCTGTAGTTCCACACATCACAGCACCCATGTTGCCATGTGGGCCCCTCTGCTCCAACTGAATGAAGGGACCACAGTGATGGGAGCACTTCCCTGAGGGCCTCAGTCCCTCCTGGGCTGTCACTCTGCGAGTTTGTGATATTAAAGTTCTGCCACAAAGTCACATCTCAACACAGCAGAGGTACCATCTGATGCCTTCCATTGCAGTGGGCTGTAGAACAGGAGATTCTAAATCCCATGGGATTTTTAGAGGGAAAGATTCCCTCTACAAGCACAAATATCTGTAAGAGGGAAAAGGAAAGCAGAGGTGAACTAAACTCATATTTCCATAGTATTCTCTGCAGTCTGCTGTGGTGTGGAAATTCCCCTGCGATGTCCATGTAGGAAAGTTTCTCTAGCTGTGTGTAAACAGGACTCCTCTACCTTTTGGGATATGTACAGGGAGCTTACGACTGGAATTAATTTACCTGTCATTTGATGGTATGGTGCTGAGTTTGATCCTCTTTATGATGGCATTGCACTGTCTGCCTTCTGACACTGCCCTGGGGAGATACAGGAGTGCAAGTAATACTGTTTCCCTTGGGACAATCCTGCGGGGTAGGTATCATCTCTCACCACATGCATGCAGCACCCAGCAGAGCCGCCTGTGTCTTACTAGAAACTCTCAGAAAAAGAGTTTGCACGTGTTCTCCTCCAGCCATTCTTGTGCCCAATGGGTGACACCAACCTAAGGGCCGTGGTCATAGAAATAGTGAATTCTGATTGATTTTTGTTGGGGACGATGAGAGAGCTCAGAATAAGGAAAAGAAGGTCTCAGCTAATAAGGAAAAGAATATTCTCAGCTGGCAGCTGTGAATATCCACGTGGGGCTTCAGCTGCTTGGTTCACCAGCCCCAACACACTCAGGACAGTGCCCCAGAATGGGGATGGCAAGAGGTCCCACTAAGACCTCCTATGGACACATCCAGCCTGGCCACAGCTGAGAGTGGAGGAGTGATGGGGCTTTGAGACAGGGCATGACAGCAAGAGCCAAAGAAATATGGGGTAAAGGCACCAGGGATGCAATTCCACTGTTATTAACACAAACAGTCATTGCTCTGCTTTTGTCTCCCGATGAATCAGAGGAAATTGCCTCCTGAGCCTTTTGCCTTCCAGCTACTTCAGCTGTGTTTTGTTTCTCTAAGATTCCAATATTCTGACTAGATTTCAGCATATTATTATGCGAACAGAAGAGCTATAGAGAAAGTGAAGCTTCACAGAGGAAATAGCCAATAAATGTTGCTATGAATTCACTTGCTTTTTACGGCAAGCTCTGATGTCAGGGACAGATACGGCTTTGCAGAACGTGCATTGCTGTGCTGCAGATGTGCTTGTGAATGCTTGGTGGACAATCTCCTGTGACACTGTAATGGGTAGCTTCCCATTATCTATTAGATTTTTAAGCCAGTCTTTTGATGTGTCTGATTTTTCGATTTAATACCTTTCCCCATGATCTATAGGCTTACAAAAGCAAGAGCTCTCTTCTTTGTGTGGTAATCCTATCTGGCCAGATTAGCACTCTATTTATTTGCATTTTACAAACAAGACTGGGCTTTGTAATGAAAATACATATCGGGTCAAGTGAAAAATGTGATGGTTTGATATCAAAATCCCAAAATGGCTCGTGATGGAAAGGGAGAGGCAAACTTCCAAAGCAGAAATCTTTAATTTTGGCCCTTTCAAAATGTGGCATTTCATCCCTCTAATTTGCCACGGGCTTTTGTTTCAAACATTTATTTTGATGAGAGCAAGCATGAACAAAAAAAAAGACATAAAAACCCAACCCTATTTAGGATTCAATAAAACGCTTCATCTGAGCCTCTTCAGTTTCCTGGAAAAGTTCAACATGAACATTCAAGTACTACATTTCTTTAGATTGTGGGGAAACTGCTGATCTGTGAGTTGCATCACTTTAATGTGCCAAGTGCTGTGAAAGGGTCCTCTAAAAGCTACTGTAACTCACGTTACTCAACTAAACTACCCCGATGCGTGTGAAAGCTCTAGCAGGTACAGTACGACCACGGAGCCAGGGGCTTTCTGTCATGAAGACTTTACCCTCTGGATATGCTGTTCCCATAGGGTCGGCGATAGACTTTTGTGCAGAGTGGCACAAGGAGAACAGGAAGATCCATTGGAAATTACTTTCCACCACTGGAAGGGAAGTTCTCTACCCCTTTTCTATATAAGATGACATTTTGGTTTTAGAGGGATGTGTATCATGGATGAGATTGCATTCCTAGGTATGGCAGTGGCTGTGTGGAGTCAGGCAGGTGATCTAAACCTATGTGTTCATGGCTCTCACTCTTCTACTGGGCTTCTAAAGTGCTTGTTTCACTTGTGCTTTTATTCATCCAAATTTCCAGTTATTGAGGTTGCAAGATAAAAGGTTCATAAAGACCTACTAACAATGCACTGTAAAATGTCCTTTAAAACATTGATGAAAGAGTTCAAGTGTGGCAGCCAATTTTAAACAGTGATGGTGCACAGGGACTTACTGAGGTAAAATGTGGCACCTGTCCTCAGGTGAAGAGAAGCATCATGCCCAGATATGGGGCCAGGACAGCCTGTGCCATACAGACATTGTGAAAATAGCACCAGCTTGCTCCAAAGGGCCTCTGAGCTTGCCCAGATCCATACATTGGAATCTAGGGCAAATGGCAACTACAGGATGTGAAACCAGGGAGAAGGCCACCCTGGACTGAAGGAAGCAGCAACCAAAATGGCTGAGTGAGACTTCCAGACCTCAGGTCTGGGGATGTGATTATTATCCTCTGCTTGGCACTGGCAAGGCACATCTTAACTGCTATGTCCGTCTTGAGACTCCTCAGTATGAGCTACATTGGTGCAGTGGAGCAAAGGGACACCAAGACAGGTAGGGGCTGGAGCCTATGTGCATAACAGAAGACAGAGAGAGCTGGAGCTGTCCAGCCTGGAGGAGAAATGTTTGAGAGACATTTCCTTGCTGCTGATAGCTGTTGAGTGGGAAGGTGAAGAGAAGACAACCAGACTCTTTTTAGAGCTCCAGAGGAGCTCTGGAGGCTGTAGGAGAAGGGACAACAGACACACACTGGAGTATGGGAAACCCCACTTAAATATTAGCAAAAAGATTTTGAGTATGGAGTCAGAAAGGCTGTGGAATCTGTCTTTGGAGATACCTCAGATTTGACTGGATGAGACTCTAACCTCCTAATCTGATTGACTTGCTTTGAGGATGAGCACATTCTTGTTCTACAGGTCTGTGATCTTAAAAACTCAATGCAAGAAGTAAAAGAACTGCAATACAATGATCAAGAGCTAATGACATCAGAGATACTTCAAAGTGTGATGAGGAAGCAAAGGAATCTTAGCATTAATTTGTTACAAGAAAAATGATAGAATTGTTCCTGAAAGGCAGAAATGACAGACTTTTCCAAAGCTAGTTCTCTAAGAAGATGAAAATCAAGTTATTACATTATATGAGAATGAGATCGTTTCTGTCCCAGCAATGACAGACGCAGCATTAGGCTGCCATGGGTAAAGCAACCTGCTGTAAAATCTGATGTGGCCATCTAACTTTCAGGCTAAACAGTAGCAAAAGAGAAACCTTTGGGGTCTATCTGGGCCATTGCTATTGGTTTTCACAAGTCCCGAATCAGAAGGAAAGTTTCAGAGGACTGAAAAAATCACTTCTGAGAGAAGGATAAGAGAATTAAAGACAGTCCTTATTGTGAACCGACACAGGCAATAGGGAATACAGCTTTTGCCAGAACGACTCAGTGATTTCTTTTAATGAGATTTGTAAGTTCAATTGACAAAGGCAAAAGTATTGATACCCTATGCAGTTTTGCCGTGCAGCAGTTGAGCTGATTTTGCCAGGCATTTGTATTAAGAAACTAAACTAGCTCAGCCTTGTGGACTAGCATGCACTAAGCAGCAGGTCTCACACACATGGTCTTTGAAACACAGCACAACAAATTGTAATGGACCACCATCGCCACAGTCCTGCAGAAACACTGCTAGCTGGGACCTTACCTACTCAACCTCTTCACCATGGGCAATGCTGTGCCATTCCTGCTTGTATTTGCCTGCTGTGTTTTCAGAAACTGTCCTTTCTGTGAAGCCCAACCATGAGGACCACATCCCACTGAACAGCCCTCTGTGTATTCATGGTGCCCACGTGCTTGTGTCTCCATCAGCTCTCACAGCTAGCAGAGACCACTCTGCCCACATGGATGGGGAAAGCTGCGTAGTCTGAAGGTAATCCATGGGTGTCCCAAAGCACCAGGCACCCAGGGCAGTGGAAAGTTTTGGGCCTCCTGCATTGCTAAGACACCTGGAAACAGCTGTCTCAGTTTGCGTTCAGTCAGAGCAGACAAGCATCGTGCCCAAAGCAAACTGGCAAGGAGGGGCAGGCGGGGGAAGAGGAGATTGTGAGGCACTAGCTCTGCAAAACTAACTTTATTATTTTTCCTGCTTTCTCTTTTGACATTAAACAGACTGAGTGGATGAACACTGGAAGATGTAGACACAATTAGCCAGATATTGCAAACAGGAGGGAGAGACTTTTTATGGCCAGTTTATGTTTCAGCTATACAGAATAATGCAATAACAAAAATCATGCAGTATTTACCCTGGGTTTATTCACTGCAAGTCCTTGGAGAGCTGTTTGTGTTTGTCTTTATTTAATTGGCATGGTCGAATGGCTACCAGCAGGTCCAATTAAACAGGTTCAATAGATTCCACTGTACGGGTTTTTTTTTTTCTTCATCAGCATGTAGCATAAAATGTCCAAAATAATTTGTCTGAGTACTAGTAATGAATATAAAGTGCACTCTGCTCCAGCCTGCATACAGTGAATTTCATCTGTGCAACATTTTACAGCCAAAGCAAACTGGGTTAATAATGAAAGCACTGATGCAATCTTCAGTAGTATAGCTTTAGTGAGGATCAGGGTACCACTGCATGTAGGAGATACTTGGATGCTCAGCTTTGGGCCTATCTGAGCACAGATAGGCATCGTGCCACCTTCTTTAGCTATCTTAACTTTTGCTCTCAAGTGCTAGGTGGAACCTACTGAAGAAAATCCCATGGATGGGGTTTGGGCTTGCCCTTAGTATCAGGTATTTGTTTAAGTGCTTTGTTGAATTGGAGCCTAGAAGACCCTCTCGTAAAGAAAGTGACTTTCAATCTAATGAGGTTATCTTAGTGTGAACATTTTAACTACATCAATCAATATGCCTGTCAGGAATAAATAACTAATGGGATTTCTCTTTTCTTTCTTTCTTTGTTACCAGAATGATGAATTGACTTTGCCTGTTGCTGAAGATTCTCATCTCCTTAATGCATTGCAGATATGTCTAATGGATGCAAGCTGTCAGGGTCTGGCACTAACCAGTCCCAACCAAAAGTATTTCTCCCTGGGACTGGTTCATCAGATTCCATCCCCGCTCTCACAGTGGGAAATGTAAAAAGGCTGGAAAAGGAGTACACGGCTTCTAAAGAAGCCTTCGATAGGCAGAGAATACAAGACTATATTGAGCAGACTAGTAGTGCTTGCTTCAGCAAAGGGACAACTGAGGAAACCAGCACAGAGCTAACCTGGGATGCAGAGACTGAAGAAGCCTCCTCATCCTTTCCTGCAAAACAGAGTGAAGACAGCAAAGAAGATTTCTTGAAGGCCTCTGAAGAAATTTCAAGGAAAGGTAAAACAGTAACAGGTATTTTTCAGCAACCTGTCAGAGGGAAGGAGATGCAGTAAAACACATGGCCTTAATCTTTTCTACATTTCTGTTTGCATATGGTGACTACGAGGGTTATACATAGGCACCTAAAATGGTGGTGGATTTTGAGGTGCAACATGTGCCTGCCCTTCCCTGCCTGTCAGCAAGGGCAGTTACTCTGTGGACCGCTGAGATGATTTTTACCATGTTTTGGGCAATGATGTTGAGTGTTGAGGACATGGTAAGGAGCACCCAGACCCAAATCCCAACAATGGAGTTTGTTGGTGAGGTCATCACAAATGCAAGGTGCTAGATTGAGTGCCCTGGCTGGAAAAAAGGGGATTTCACTAGTAATTTATACACAAGAAGAGTGAAGCCATGACAAAGTATAAACAGGAAACCCACATATCCATTTCAGGCTGCACTTCCAAATTTCCAAGGTGTTTGGAACCCAAAAACTATGATTAGTTTTGTCTGGAGCAGAGTTATGCTGTTGCATGTAAGTGCCAGCAAATTAATTTTAGATCATTATCTCTCTTATTAGATGTCTCAAGATATTTCAATATTTGTGTGCATATATAGAGATATATCCTGCTTGTAATAAAAGTTTACAGCTCGTGAATTAATCCAGACAGTGTTTGGAGGATGATAACAGGAACAAAAATCTAGTTAATCCACAGACAGGAAAATCTCATAAATTACAGAGCCAGGGATAGTCTGTTTTAAAGATCAGTTCAAGAGGGCCACAGAGATGCTGGAGGGAGTCCAGCATAGAGTAACGAGGATGATGAAGGAAGTGGAGCACCTCCCTTATGAGGAGAGGTGAGGGAGCTGGGTCTCTTTAGCTTGGAGAAGAGGAGACTGAGGGGTGACCTCATTTATGTTTATAAATATGTGAACGGTGGGTGTCAGGAGGATGGAGCCAGGCTCTTCTCAATGTCATCTAGTGATAGGATGAGGGGCAATGGGTGTATGCTGGAACATAGGAGGCTCCACATAAATATGAGAATGAACTTCTTCACAGTGAGGGTGATGGAGCACTGGAACAGGCTATCCAGGAGAGTTGTGGAGTCTCCTTCTATGGAGATGTTTAAAACCCTGGTGTAGGTGATCCTGCTGTGGCAGGGGGATTGGACTAAATGATCTTTCGAGGTCCCTTCCAATCCCTAATGATTCTATGATTCTATGGAAAGAGCTTGTCCCATTTTGGTTCTGGCTGCCTGTGCTGACACAGTCTATCTCCTCTGCTCGCAAGCCATAACATGGTTGTGACAGGTTCACAACTATTTTCTGTGAGTAGTTGAGGAAGGGGCAAGTGACCACATCAAAAGCCACTGGAAAGGGACCACACAGCAGCTATGGGGAATAGCAACTCATTCACTCTACAGTGAGAGTCTGGTTTTCTGTGACAGAGACTGGATCCCAAACTGGAGACCAGCTGGGACAATTTGGCCTTATCCTAGGTATAAATCAAGCTTTCAGAGGAAAGATTGGACTTTTTCCTTATTTCCATATTTTTTCTTTGAACAGACTATGAACATGCGTTTCACCCGCTACCAGTGAGCCCCTAGCACAGCTGGAAAGACACAGCTGGAAAGGCACAGCTTGCATGAAAGAGCCAGACTAATGCTTGAAGTCAAGGATTAGCTATTTCCGAGAGAATTCACGTAGAGGTCCTCCTTGGAGGTTGGCCAACAGGAGTGTTTTCTGCTCACTTTTGCATTTTTCTCGATGCAAATTTACCACCTCCCAAGAATAGGAAAATAGACTGTTTGCACACGTAAGGTTTACTTTTTAAGAGCTTTCAGCAAGGAAATCAAGCATTCCTTGCAGATAGACACAAGAGCTGCATCCCTGAGGACAATTCTGCCCCTGCAGAAGGGTGAGAAGCTGAAACAGCCACAAGTGACGGGAAGCAAATGTATGCAGAAACCACTCTCGGTGCTACCTCAGGCAATTGCTTTTCAGATTTCCACATCAAAATTTAAAGTTTAGATTAAATGTGGAGAGGCTTTCAGACTGTTTCAGACAGGGCTACTACTTAGACACAAGTAGATTTGCAGATGAAAATCAGGTATGGGAACACCTCATTAGGGACCCAGAGTGAACAGTTAACATGTCTTCAAGCATTTCTGAGGGATCTTTAGACTTATTTCAACTGCTGTTCATTGGGAGTTTTTTGTCTTTCCTAAGAGTTGCTTATGTAATCTGAGCAGTAATGTTAATTTCAAGGCTTTTTCTGGCTCCCTGCCACAGCCTTGCCTCTCTTTTTCCCATGTTTCTTACTCTTCTGCATTTTCTTGTCCACAATGTCCTCTGCCACTCTACTGACCTCCCCAAACGCCTCCATGCCCAGACGTCTGCATGTGTATGGGTGCTCCTTGTCTCTCCCACCACCTTCTGCATGTGCCTGCCCTAAATCTCTTGCCTTGTCCTCTCTGATTTTTTTTAAATCATGCCACTGAGGTAGGTAGCCTGAGCATTCATTTATCTGATAGAGCATTTGAGCTGAGATGTAGAATCATAGAATAGCCTGGGTTGGAAGGGTCCTCCAAAGGTCACCTAGTCCAACTCCCCTGCAGTGAGCAGGGGCATCCTTAACTAGATCAGGTTGCCCAGAGCCTTGTCAAGCCACACCTTGAATATCTCCAGGGATAGGGCCTCAATTACCTCCCAAGGCAACCTGTTGCAGAGTTCAACCCTTCTCTTACTAGAGAACTTCTTCCTAACATCCAATTTAAATTTATTCTTCTCCAGTTTGAAATGAATGTGCAATTAGCCTGGCAGATGAGGGCTGCAACAGACCCCAGGTCTGCTGTGGTCTCTGCACAAAAGGAAATGTGCAGCTGTGGCCACTGAATTAATGCACCCTGGATATGTTTACGTGTTGTGTGGACCTGGGCATGGTTTTTCCCTTCACCCCACTGCCCATGTGCACCAGCACAGTCAGGGAAGGTGAAACACTTGTGAGCACGTGCCTTTCCAAAGAGTCGGTAAAATAAGAAGACCCGAAGTGCCCACACAAGAAATCTGAATGGAAAAGCAAAGTAAATTAGCTTGTACCTCCCATCTTTTCTTCTGCAAAGCCTGTCCTTGGTCTCCAGCAACTCCTTTTATATCTCATTTTTGGAAGCTTTTCCTTTGCTTTCCTGCAATTTATTATGCCATTAAAACCGATGCTGAAAAATGTTCCTCATTAAAGTGGGAAGGTTTTATCTGAATCACAAAATAATGAAATGGCAAGAGATCTCAAAGTGAGGAAAATACCCCGCTGTTCTACACAAAAAAGAAGGTCTATTTTATTTTAAAGAAAGCTTTTTCTGTCTCCTCCAGCACCAGCAACAGATTCCACATCAGCTCAGCCCACCAGTCCTCAGCCAAAGGAATCCAAGTAAGGAGAGTAACTGGTAACACTTTTCTATATAATTCAGTCACGTTTGGCTGTATTTCTGCCATACATGGGTGAGCAGCAGCAACACCTAACAACTGGAGATTTACAGTATTCCTGGAACGTACACAGCATGGCAGCAGCCGCTGTGTCCCTGCTATTAATAAACTGGAAGCTATGCCTGTCCGAATCGCTGTCTTTGGGCCCCTCCACATTTGCTCTATTAAACGGGATGCTGCTGGCCTCTGCAGCGGGGTTTTTAATATTTTTGTTGTTGTTAGCCAGATAAATCCTGTGCAGCATCTCCTGAAGCAGCTGCCATGTGTGATTTCAATTTTGCAGGCTGTGCTTCCAGCTGGGGAGGAAAGGGAGGTCTGATTTCCGAGCTACGGTAAATCAGAACCACCCTCCCCACCACCAGTGCTGCTGCAGCAGCATGGATTTACATTGGCCAGCAATGTAGCTCACCCTGTTTGGCCCTCCGATATAAATGTTAGACATATCTAATCTTCCTTGCAGACAGAGAAGAAAGAAGGAGCAGAGACGCTTGCTCAAGAGCCAAATAAAGACCAAATTCTTCCGCAGTGTACTTAAATGGCACTCAGCTCATTGACGACATTCCTTATATGAATAGCTGAAGGATCTTTTTTCCATAAAGATGTTACCACATGTGCTTGGCACCAGGGGAGATGGACACTGGCAGCTGTTGAAAGATGGCTATTGTGTTGCTGCATGAACATGCAGCAAAGGGGCTTTTTCATCCTAGAGTTTTAAGTTCATAACCTGCAGCCTGAAAGGGTGCAGGCTCTATCGCCTCCCAAAATTCTGAACATGTTTTGGTCTGAGCTAAAACTTCTGTTGCATTATCAACAGAATTTGTTTGGTATCAACAGAATATCAATAGAAACTTGGCTTAGTGTTTCCAGGCTAACAGAAAGTCCCCACACAAGTGACTCGAATACAAGAAAAATAAGAATTCCAGCCCATTTAAGAAGTTTGTGCCTTCCCATGAGGTGAGGAGCTGCTTGAGGGAGCTGGAGGGAACCAAGCAGTTCAGCCCTTTGCACGGATGGCCTGAGCTGTCCTCAAGGGACCATCCATGATTTGGGGTGCACACAGCCATCTGCCCATGGATCACTGGGGCAGCATCTGGACTCCTCATGGGTATGCAAGTTGCTTTGTCTGAACACCTGGTCTGTCCTCAAACAAATACCAGTTTGACCTGTGGAGCAGCCCAGGTCACTCCAGCTCCCTTGTCCCAGGAATGGGGGCTCCCATGATATTTGGGTTGGATACCTGCCCCAGTTGTCCCAGCTGGTTCTTCACTGGGCTCTGTTCATAGAATCATAGTATTATAGAATGACCCGAGTTGGAAAGGCCCTCCAAATGTCATCTAGTCCAACCATCCTGCAGAGAGCAGGGGCAACCCCAACTAGATCAGGTTGCCCAAAGCCCTGTTGAGCCTCACCTTGAATATCTCCAGGAGTTTATGGCATTTAGCTACCTCAGCAGAGCTGGGAGAGCACACATTTGTGGACAAGAAGCTCAGCATGAGCCAGCAGTGTGCACTTGCAGCCCAGAAGGCAAACCGGATCCTGGGATGCATCAGGAGAAGTGTGGCCAGCAGATCGAGGCAAGTGATTTTCCCCCTCTGCTCGGCTCTGGTGAGACCCCACCTGGAGTACTGCGTCCAGTTCTGGAGCCCTTATTACAAGAAGGATGTGGACATGC
>JAOXOE010000001.1:101510775-101566487 GCA_028565055.1 Phoeniculus purpureus | reverse complement strand
TGAGACCTGACTGCTTTGGTTTCCTTTCCCCTTAAAACCTGGGAGCAAAGCAGTTTCTTAGTTTCAACCCGTTACACAGTGATACCCTCAAAACAAGAAATTAAGCATGGAATTACTGCCTCGCTCTTTGATGTGCCGCCATTAGCAACACATGCAGTGTTAGTCCCAGTGCTGCGATACGCAAATCACACTGGGAATTCTCCCTCAGCTATTACTGCCAGCAGAGGGATGTTTTAACGTCGACGCCATTAACTCAGAATAGTCGCTTTGCTGGAAGAAGCTACCTGGAGAGCAGGGTCTTGGAGTTTTCCATCCATTGTAAAGTCACAGAGCTAAATCCCAGGCTGGGATCTTGCAGCCTTGGTCTCTGCTGGCTGCTGCAGGGTCAGGCTGGACTCGCCTCTTGGGACTTAGCCATATCACAGTCAGAAACACATGGCATCAGCTGGGATTTCTGCCGGCAATATTGTTCTTGGTTTCCACATGCATCCTCTGGCATGAAAAGCATCTGGGAAGAAGGTGCTGGTATCCCTGGAGACAGCAACCCATCCCACTATGAAAGGCATCTGTTACTCTCTGGATAGTGGTCCCATAATTAAGACATCTAGCAATTAGGACAGTTGCCCCTTTAAATTATCATTTTACACAAAAAGCTGTTGCTGTTATTGTCAGAGGATGGCCGCTGGAGCCGTACATTTGACAACTGCGCCTGTTCACAGGCAGGAAGAGAAGCAGTAAGGTCTGTCCTGTGGCTGTGTCTGAACACAGAGGCAACACAGTCGGTATTGAAAACTGCTTTCTCCACAGAAACCGAAAGTGAGGTGGGCAGCAGATATTTATTTGGTAGTTTTCATTTCCAGTGATACATATTTCAAATTTATTTCAAGCACTGTTGAAAAACCAGTGAGAAACCACCTGCCCAGAGGCACCCAAGTGGGTGATGTGCCCACTAGCACGAAGGGGATTTGTGCCATCTTGCTCCAAGGAAACAGGGAACTGAGGGTTTATAACCAAGGTTAATAACTCCAGACACATCTCCTTCTGCCCCACAAGGAAGGTGGATTATTTATAGGCAAATATTCTCCCCCCCTAAGTCTTACCTCCTAACCCTGTCTCCCAGCCCCTTTCCACAGCTCTACAATCACCTTTGAGCTGTCCCTGACTCCAACCTTATCTGAAGCATGGCGCAGTATGCTTCACTTGTGATGCAAGAGAATGTAAAGAGAGCTCATACTTGGACAGCCTTCCTGGTGTTTCTCACCTTGGTATTTTCCATGTTAGACAGATGTGATGTGTGTCTTGGACGTTACAGCCCATCTCCAGCTCATGAGATGCCAGTCCAGATGCAGAGAAGAAATAATCACTTGAGGACATAGCCTGGAGAGAGGTGGCTGGGTGGTTTTCACTGCACTGGCCAGCTGGTGATGGCAGGCATCAGTCTGCTTCGTCTCTGCAGGCACGAGTCTGCTTTGTCTCTCTGGCATCAGCCTAACTGTAAAGGGATATTAAGCTGAAGAACAGCCCAAAAATTGATTTCAGAGGGGACCAGCCACCTATGCTTTTGATTCCTGAGAAGATCCTGAAGGTGAAATAAACAGTCCAAGAGGGGAATTCTGCCTTCATATACTCGTCTACAAACGCCACCAGTGTCATGGGAACAGTACATGTGTACCTGTGAGCGTGGGAAGAGTATTAGTTGCTCCAGGTGAAGCTCTTCATGCTGAGCACCCTTTTTTGTGCACAGTTTCTGGGCAGATGGCTCCTTACACTGTCTCTGACCTAGGTGGGCTCAATCTTAGCTGTCATTGGGCTGAAACAGTGCCACCTGCTTCCAGGATGCCTTTGGTGGATGTACAGCTGTGAAAGGACACAGTCCAGGCAAGAGGAAAGCTGTTACTGGGTGCAGCTCACAGGGAATGGATGCCTCTGGTGATACACTGGGATGTAGTAATCATCTTAACAGCACTTGGCACTGAGTGCTGCCTCCATCCACACTGGTCTCTGAATCTCTGTGGCATTAGCTAATTGAACTTTGATGCAGTACCTCAACAGCACTGGCACTGACAGGCACATTTTCCAACTGAGTAAATACAGATTTGAAAGAGCTATGTGTTCCACCTGGCTAGTGGTCATCAGTGGGATCTGCGAGTCTTTAGGTAGCAGGAGCTGGTGAGACAGTGGTGATGGCTCTTGAGCTTGCCAGGACTATGTGGGAAGCTGTTGCTCTGCTCTGTTATGAAAAGGGTTTAGAAATTTAGAAAAAGGATCTGAAGTTTAGACCTTGTTGGCGCTTGTCCAACCATCACCAAGCCATGCCTGTATATGACTGGCAGCGGAGGCTCCAATGCCCAAAGCAGGATGGCGACTGGAGGTGACGCAAAGGCTTTTGCAGTGGTGTGTACCCAGATTCACTAGGGCCAGGCCAGGGGGATGCCACAGGCGAGAGAGCAGCATGAGCTCTACATGTACCCCTACAGCAGGAAGGACCCCTTGCAGAGGTTATTCATGCTGATCATAACAGGGCTGGCCTTCCTGAAGCCCTGGCTAAGTGTTGCTAGTGACAAGTAGATCCTCACTGAAGCAGCCCCTGCCATGGCACCCACTGTCCAGGTGGGATGTACAGGGACTTCTCTGGGGTTGCTGGATGACATGTGCTAGAGCCACTGTTTGTGTGGCAATGCTCACCTTGCTGGGCTTGGGATTCATCCTCACCTGCTTGTGGAGGAGCATAGTGCCAGTTCTGTGAGAGTCACAGGTGTGCAGTCAGTGGAGGAGATTGGATACTTTCAGGTAGTGAGAAATCTAACCCGTTTTGATACTTGCATGCCTTGAGTACTGTGTGCAGTTTTGGTCCCTGCTATATAAGAAAGATATGGACAGGCTGGAAAAGGTCCAAAGAAGAGCAATGAGGATAATAAATTGACTAGCAGACCTGCCATATGAGGAAAAGCTGAGACAGCTGGGTTTGCTCAGCCTTCAGAAGAGAAGGCTTATTACCTTGTACCTGTACGTTAAGGGTGGCTACCTAGAAGAGAGCAACTCCCTTTCCACAAGGAGTCATATGGACAAGGGGTAATGGCTATAAGACATTTCTGGGGAGGTTCTGATTGGAGTCCAGAAGAAAATTCTTCTTCACCATTAGAACAATTAAATATTGGAAGAATCTCTCAAGGGAAGTGGTCGATTGCCCTACATTGGACAGTTTTAAGACCTGGATTTAAAGCTGCTGGGACATCTAATTTAAACTGTGTTTTTAGCTTGATAGGTTGAACTAGATAATCCTTGAGGTCTCTTCCGATCTGGTATTCCATGAATCTATGATACAGCTTTTAACTGGAGACGATCCAGACCTGCTTCTCCCCACTGCCTCGGGAGGCATGACTAGCTAACTCAGGCATAGACATCTACTGGGGGAAGATATGTGCCACTTCCAGCACTGGAGCATCTTCGATGAAAACATCCTAAGTCTGCCTCAAATAGATCTTGAAGACAGAAAAGTCCAGCAAAACATAGATGTAAGATTCAAGGCTCTGAAGCAAGGCTGTGTTGAATTATTTATCATTCATGTGATCCCAAAGAGCAGGGACTTCAGCCTGTTCCGCTGGGTCATATGGACACAGCCCTCCACCTCTTCATTGCCCAGGCCCTCTTCTGTGGGCAAGGCAGAATCTCCATGACCTGATTCAGCAAAGCTTGTCCACATGCCCCAAAACCCCTGACTCTTTGACATGAATGCAGCAGGTCTGTCTCATTCCTACTGTCTGCCTGTCCTTCACATATCTCCATGCATGTGTCTGTGTCTGTTTTAGAGCAGATGGACTAAGAACAAGCCTGTAGTGACACTGACAGGCTCCTGAGGAGGCCCCAGCATTTCGATTACCAACAGCACTAGAGCTGAGAGCACACCAAGGTGATTAAAGTGTGACAACAGCACTGTCACCAGTTCGTGTTGCTGACTGCTGCTTCCTCCATTCAAGTGCAGCTCTGGGAGTGACAAGACCATGACCAGAGACAGCCTCTTATGCAGGCTCCCCGGCAAATGAGAAACTCTCCAGCCTTTAAAGCCTGGTCAGAATTAAAGGCAGTCTCCAAACAGGCTGCTGCCCAGGCTGTCAGCAGGAAGAGGACCCCCCTCCATCCATCACTACAGGCTCTTGGTTTGTTTGGTCTGTGACACAAAGGCTCCTAAGGCTGTGGTCTATCCACCCCCCTGTGTGGGTATGGCCTGGGGCTGTCGATTGGAAGCAACTTGTCCTTATGGTAATGTGAGCACCAGAGAGCCACTATGAATAGGAAATGATGGCAGTTACTTTATCTAACAACAGCACGAAAATGTAAAGTGTTTTACTGAGCTGCTGGCTTGCTGGTGAGAGTTAAAGGAGATGTTCTGTCGAGTGTAACATTTGCAGAGAGAAATGGCATGAGATATTGCTATAAACTCAGAGCAGAGGAAGGAAGAGCAAATCAAGCACAGTCTTTTGAGGGGGCAAAATCAAGACCATGAAGGCAGTAGCCTTTTTATCCTGAGGCAGCAGGTGTTCCCCAAGGAGAAGTGAAGAATCCCACTCTTGACCCAGTGCCTAGAAAACTCATGTACTGATAATAATAGTGTAGGAAGGATGGCTTTGAAATGGATACAAGAAAAATTCCTCTTGCCATGATAATGTACTTCAATACCAGAGGGAAATTTAACTTTCTGCTAAAGGGAACCAAGCAGGAAAAGCCCAGCCCAGCAGCTGTTCATTGATGATGCTCTGCAGGTGACCAAGGGGTGCAGAAATTACTTTTGCCTTGTGACAGATGCGGGAGACATGGTCCAAGGGAGGGAGCAGCTCCATGCATTTTCCAGGAAGGTTTGTCTTTCTCCTCCCTGTCTACAGGCAGCTCTGGCTCCCACAGGGCTGTGCTGAAGTAGCATGAAATCTGCCCTGCAAGGGAAGAGGAGGTGTGGGAACATGGACCCGAAGGAGTGGAAGTGTCTTGTGTGTAACCAGAGCACCGTGGTGCTATGAGCTGAATGCAAGTCTCCTCTCAGTTCCAAAAACAGCTCTTTCTGCTTCCCTCGAGGTGGGACCTCCAATGTTCCAGTACAACAGTTGTAAGCATTGAGGAAATACCAGGAGTGTGGACAGCAGGTGGTAGTCCTTGCCTATGAGCTGTTTTGAAATGCAATCTCTTGTAGTCACTGCTGGAGATGGGGTGATAGGCTGGAGGGACCACTGCACTGAGCTAGTGAAATGTTTCATGCGCTGAGTAGAAGTTCCCTTCAGATGCACTGAGCACTCATTTTTGTCCTTTTCCACAAATATTGCTGTGGGAACATGCTCCTCAGAAGGTCACATGTAGGAAGCAAGATGGACAACAGATTCATACCCAGATTTGGGCAACACGAAAGGTCCCCCACCCACTCCTGGAGGTGTTTTTTTCTTTAAGAGACGGCAATACTTTTTTGCATACCAGCCCACTGGCCAGGATGCATATTTAGGTTGAAGATGTTCCTGTGGACCTGTGGTATCAGGGACAACATTCTCCTGCCCCACAAGAAGGCAGTTAAGCCTCAGGGAAGCTGGACCATGGGCACTTCCAGATCCCCAAGGCTGGCTGGACAGGAAGGATGGAGGTGTCTTATCTGCTCTTCATAGATGGTCCCCAAGCCAAGGCAATCAGTTGAGTCAATTGCTCAGACAGAAGTAATCCCAGGAGACTTAGGATGTGATAATCAATGTAAATAGTAAGGACCTTTTGCTCCTCTAAGGCTTTGATGGCAGAACACTTGCACTGATAACTTGCAGGCTGAAATTCGCTGGTATAAAGTGCTTGTGCAGCTACCGACTACAAATCAGGCAGAAATAAATAATAAATAGCTGGATGCTCACAGTTACTTTGGGAACGGAGAAAAGGATGCATTTAGGCAAATCAATTCACTCACTTGTCCTCAAGTCTGTCTGAAAATATTCTCAAAGTGTCTCTCAGCACTGCAAAAATTATCTCCTGTTCTAATTTACAAGCAAATGTTAAGAACCAAGAGATACATAATTCCTCCCGTCTTTAATGTTTTGGGCATGGGGTGGGGGGGACGCTGTGTCATCAGCTCTACCAGGATTCACAATTTCCTACTGATTTATCTAATCAGGCCCCTCTTTATTTATTTTTTTTTTTCTTGTTAGGCAGAGGCTTTCTGCAGTCTGGCAGAGCCGGTATTGCAGTATTGATTTAGGAACAGGCAGTGGTGACAATCCAGTCCCAGGCTGAAGCCTGTGCTGTATGAGGGCTGCTCTGTCCAAAGCACAAGCCTCACCCCCAGCATGGGGCTCGCATTTAAAAGGAAATTAAAAAAAAAAAAGAAAGAAAGAAAAGCTACTTTTATCAGTCCTTCTTTGAAGGCAAAAAGGATTACCAAGGCTAAATAAGCCATCTGAGTGCTTAGCTAGGAGCCTAAATAGCACCCAGATAGAAGTTCTGGCAGAGACCTAATTAAATTATCCCTCTTTGATTTATTAACAAGCAGAGCAACATATCACACGGGATTGTCCCATGAAATGAATGTGCTTTCTGATTCCCTTGGCCGCTTTGGCGCAGCCACCTCCCAGAAAACCCAGTTACAGGGACTCAAGTTTAATGAGACTCAACGGCTTGGGAAGGATCCCTGCCCACCAGCAGAGACACGCACTGGTGACAGTACACAAAAGCAGGTTATTTTCCTTGTGCTCCCCCAGTTCCTTTGTAATGCCCATGACGGTCTAATGGCTAATTTGTAATTTCCTGCCCACCAATATGCAGATGAAGGACAAGCACAAGCCTTTTGCATTTTTAATTATTGTGTTGATTTAGAAGCTGCTGTTGCCTCAGTGCAAGTTGTCCTGTGTGTGTGCTCTCATGCATCATGTATTCCATTATTTTTAGAAGCATGCTCTGTGCCTTTTTACGCTCTCGTAGTTCCAGCATCCAATAATTGCCGTGTTTTGTGTCCAGTGGACCTGATCCACCGGCAAACGTAAATCAGGAAAACATTGCTGACTTTAAATGGAGCGAACCCAAGTTACACCAGACTTGAGACCTGACCTCTCCTATTTTTACCTGTGGGGGGAAATGAAAATGTTATTGTTTGTGTGCTGGGACTCTTGTGAAGTAGCAGAATATAAAATTCAGGAAACTTCAGAGGGGTGCAAATCCAAATGGAAGCCTGGAAATGCACAGGCATGGATCTATTTATATAGTGAGCTCCACTTCTGCTTAACCCCTGCAAGGGACTCTTAACTCTCTTTACATATTTGATTTTTCTCCCTCAGTAGAACGTTGTCTCCTTAATCTATTTTTGCCACTTTCTAACAGTTTCATTGGTGGGCTTCTCCCCTATGCCTTACATTTGGCTTTGGTATTGGAGCTCTCTTTCGCTAAATTAAGGCAATTAATAAATGGAGACGTTAAGCAATCAATTCTGCCTGCATATCTCCACAGCCTTACGTATGACTGGCTGTAATCACAAGATAAATGCAATGTGCTGATGTATGGTAATGTTCAATAATACATTCTCCACCAGGCTCAATTCATCAGGGAGTTTCTGGAGGGGAGGCATTTGTTATTGGCTGTCTCCGGACCTCAAGGATAACATTTCTGTCCTTTCCATTGGCCGCCCCGCTGCTGCAAGCCTCTTCCCGTCTTATTTTGATGATGAATATGAAGGCATGCTAAGCCGTGCCGGAGCGTAGCTCTCATCGACTTCACTCCATCCCTCCCTGGGCTCAGGCACTCAGGGGCTCCCTCGCTGATTCCCCTGCCCACCGCCAGCAGCAGCAGCAGCAGCAGCACCACCACCACCAAAAGTTGTGATGCTTTTCTTCACCCAGTGCTTTGGGGCTGTGTTAGATCTTATTCACCTGCGGTTTCAGCACTACAAGGCAAAGAGGGTTTTCTCAGCTGCAGGGCAACTGGTCTGCGTCGTCAACCCAACGCACAGCCTGAAGGTAAGTCCAAAATATTATCTTCTTGTCTCCCCCCACCCCTCCCCAACAGCGGTGTTTCTCTGCAGGGAACGAAACGCTACTCTGGCAGTACGGGTAGAGTGCTGTTAACACACTGCAGCTCTGGCAGAGGGGATATTTGCATTGTCTGGCTGCACACGATTCCCTTTGGGGCGACAGAGAAGCAACTCGCCGCTCCAAGAGATCGTGGGAAGTCAGTGCTCCCCCTCCCCAAAGTTCCCTCACCCCTTTCACCCATGTAATGAGCACACATGTTGCAAATATCTGGAAAAAAAGGATTGGAAAAGTTGGTCTATAACCAGCGCCTCGTTTCTGGTGGAAGGGTGCTGGGTGGTCTCCCAGGCTGACACCCAGGCACAGGGGGATGCTGCCAGGCAGTGGGGAGCAGGGAAAGGGCTGGAGGGTGTAGCAGCGGAGGTGTCTCGGGTTGCTGGTCTTGTTTGCTTTTTCAGGGGGAAAAGGGTGTTTCTGTCTCCTGAGCAGAGTCTGAAGGAATTCCTCTGGCTCTGAAACTGTCCTTAAGTCATTTGCAAGGTGAATCTATTTTAGGCAGGAGAATACGTTCGCCTTAACGCGAAACTATTTATAGTCCCCCGTAAACACTTCTCTTACTCGCCCAGCTCTGGATTTTCACTGACAAAGTGTCAACAGCTCCGTCTCTGCCAGAGCCCTGGTGTTCGTAGGTAGAGAAGGAGCAGCAGGGGGAGAAAGCAGCTGGGAGGCTTTAATTACTTTATCACAGTAGTGAAGGACCAACTTTAACAAAGTGGCTCCTGTTTTGTGAGAAGACCTTGCAGACCTGACTTATGGTGCTGCTCTGCTAACCAGATGTGAGCTCAGAAATTAATTTAATCCAGTTTAACATATACTTGGCCCTGCTGGGGTGAGTCTATGTGAGGTACTTGGAGTGGTTGTAGGGAGCATTTTCCTGAGCTGTGGGTCTCCAGGACTCCACTGAGGAACCCTACTGATGGGATAAGTCCTTCTTCAGAGCAGCATACTCCCCAGAAAAAGGTAGATGTCCTAGAGGTGTATTTCCAGTCTCAGACTTCTCAGCTCTGACAGGATTTCCCTGCAAGGCTGTGCTCAGCCCAGTGATCACTGCTGGCTGGGGCAGGTGCTCCCAGGGGACAGACTGCTCAGGTGCAGGCTCCCTTCTCCCGGCATTAGGATCTGTCACAGACATAAGCTATTTAGAACCCCACAGTTCTGTCATTATCTGAAAGAATCTGGCCATCCAAATATATAAAATAGCCACATTCCAACGTGCATGGGGAGATTATGTTTTTTACAAAGGACTCTAGAGACAGGACAAGGCAGGGGATGATTTCAAGCTAAAAAAGGGTATGTTTATTTTGGATCTTAGGATTCCTCACTATGAGGGTGATGAGCCACGAAACAGATTGCCCAGCAGACTGTGGATGCCCCTTCCCTGGAAGTGTTCAAGGCCAGGTTGGACGGGGCCCTGGTCAACATGGTCTAGTGAGACATGTCCCTGACTGCATCAGGGGATTTGGAACTAGATGGTGTCTGAGATCACTTTCAAGCTAAACCATTTTATGATTCTATGATTTTGTAAATTAATGTTTCTCTGCTCAGCCCCTTTTATGTGTCTTTCTTCTGCTACTTTCATCTTTAAAGTATTTTAAAAATTAACTGAGCAGAAAAGGTTATTGAAGGTCACAATTTCAGTGCCAGTGGCACTGTCTAGTGAGGTCTCATAAGCACACAGAGGGGTCTCCAGCCAGCTCTATTGGCATCTAGGACTAGACCTGAATTTGTTTTCTCAGGTTGTTCTTGAGTTGCAGATTTGCTGTTGTAGGAACTGCAGCATTTTGGTCTGAGCACACGTGAAAAAGAAAGTTGATTCTCATTCTTCTCTGTTAAATAGGGCACTTCAATTTATTAGGCTCTTTACTTGCTCAGACCCAAAGCCCAGCAGAGAGACAAGCAGTCTCAGTACTGTTTTGGTAGCTCTTCAAAGAAGACACTGGATGTAAAACTCTCTTGGAAACTAACTGGAGCATTGAGGAAAGATCTCATGTGAAGCTCCAACGAGAATCATATTAACCCGTGTGGGAATTGATCCTATGATAGGGTTGCAGTGGGAACCCACTTGCACATGTTTCCCACAGGGGCCCTTTGTGATATCAGGTATATGGGACAAGCTAACAAGAAGATTCTCTGCTCTAAAAATATCTCTTCTGATTAGAGTCTGAAATACGCTCCTGCATTTCCCAGCTCACATCCAGGTGTGTAAATATGATGGACTTTAGCTGTGATCCACCCCCAAGCAGCATTTGGATCAAGCAGTGGAAGCCTGCAGACAAATACCAGCTGGCTCTGAGCAAGACACATTGCCCCATGTTTTCTTGCGTGGTGGTGGATAGGTGGACACCTCCAACCAACAAAGCACCTTGTCCAAATATCTGCACCAGAGATGAGCCAGACAAACCTGCTTCTCACGTGCCCATTTCTCCCCCCGGGGAAGCACAGGCAGGCTGTGGTTACTCCCTCAATCAACCTGGCACAGAGACTTCTGAAGCTGGGACAGGGATATCCCCCCCTAGGTTGACCTGTATGTCAAACAGCATTTGAGGGACCATTAAAAATGAAAGGGGCAAAGGTATTCCTCATCGGTAGTTTACAGTATTATCAGTACTTTGATGTTTCATAGTCTATTATTTCTGGCTGGGTCACTTCTAATGTAACGTTTTGTTGACAGCCCCCAGATCTATCTTAACTATTGACAAGTGGAGTGAAAGCCCTATTAAGGTTCACAGTCGATGAATACTGGCCTGTTAGGAAACAAGGGCTAGGAGCATGTTATTTCTCTCCCTTCTATTCACAGCTTAAATGGCTGTGGTTACTCCAAAACTGTAAGCTGTTTGCAAAGGGATTATTTCATGTCATATCTCTGCAGCACCCAGACAAGGGGGCTCCTGGCTGACTGGTGCAAGTGATAAATGACAGGCACCCTGTTCTGGTGTGATTATGCACGTTGACTTCCCTCACGTAGGTCAGGTCCTCAATCAGTGCCAAAGTGCATAACTCCGTTAAAGTCAAATCGCAGCAGAACCTCCATTCTCTCTCTTTCAATCTAGAGGAGTGCTCAGGGATGGTGGTGGGATCCAGCCCACCCCAAAGATTGTTGATCATGTATGTGTGTTGCAGTTTCTGCATTGCATAAAGCACTTGGTGAGCAGCAGAGAGCAAGGGAGACCTGCTGGCACCCTCCAGTCTAAGGCTGTATCAGCCTCTGCTGTCACAGACCCATAGCTAGACCAAGGAGGGCCTCCAATAAAGTTGTGGCAGCCCTGTGACCTCTTGACTGTGACCAGAGCCTGTGACTTACCTCTTTGTTTAGTAAGGATGCGGAGGTTGGCAGAAGCTTAGAAAGAAACCTGTGTCTTTCTCCTCACTGAAAGACTCTTTAACTGGGAAGGCTGATGAGCGATTTGGTGTATCTTAAAAGAGCAGACGGTAAGTGTGTCAGCACAGACACCTCTATTGATCTGCTTCCATTTACCCTGCACATGACAGGCTGAAACAGGCAGCTCTAAACAAAGAAAAACAATTTTGAAACTGTCCCACTCCATTTGGCCTGTTTGTCAGGGATGAGGTGGGTAGGGGGAAGGAGGGGATTGTTTCAGAGCCTCTTTGTCCTTCTTGCTCCTTTCTGCTCTTTGTCCTCTCACAAGCTTTCCCAGGCAAGGCAGCAGCAATTTACAACACAGCGCTACACTGGGGTCAAAATTCACTCGCCAGGCAGAGAAAACCACATTATTTACCACATTTCTATAGGTCACCTTCATTCTCGATCGCATTATATGCATTACCTTGTAACATGTCTTCCTTCAAGCGTACAGTCACCCTGACATCTCCCTTCGGAGAGGCACTGCCAGGCAACGGAGCTCCCCAGCCAAGTGGCTGTTCCCTCCAAGGCCATATTAATTAGAGGAGCACCACTTACACTGCTGGCTGCAGGCTCCAGTGTGCAAGGGGAAGTTTTAAGGTGCTTTGTGTGTGTGGAAGAAATGACTAGAGTTTGCTATTCCTGCAGACAATTTTTCTGCATCCCCCCAGCCCTGTTAATAGCAGTTTGCCCCAGCATAGCTAATTGTACCCTGGAGAGATGGTGAAGGTGGGTGGTGTGTCCTCACTCCTTACCTGGCACTGGTTCCTGTTCCCAAAACCAGCTGTACATGGCAAGGGACTGCAGAGAAATCACAGCCCAGACGGGTGCTGGTGCATTGCCAGGTGCTGTGTAACACTGGATAAAATAAATCATCTTCGTTCAAGTTGTTACTAGCTTCTTACACACAAGTTTAACTCTTTGGAGAATGTGAAAATTATTCTTTAAAAGAGCCATGAACTGTATTTACAATGCACTTGGAAAAAACCACCTGCACCCATTTCTGTAAGACTTTGAGGAACTTGTTGGATTGCAAAATGAAGCAGATTTAAAGGAGGGCAAAAATAGTTCAAACAAAATAGTTCAAATACATTCAGAAAGGGTCATAGGATGGCTTATGGGGCCAAGATGCTTTCTAGTGGTTTTTTAAAGCAACAAGTAAAAGTATTCTGAGTTAGGGAAGGGGTTTGAAGCCTGTTACAACAGTTTGGCTCTGTGTTCAGTGCCCAGCCAAATGGCATTGTAATCCACTTTATTCCTAGCAAGATCAAAGTGCTACAGTACATTATATCCCCATGAGATTTACTTATTAATTTGGTGCAAGGGAGGAGAGTGACTCTGAAACCTGCTGCAAACAACCCCCAGACACACTCTGACACTGTGATTTGGGGACCCTAGGTGGAGTTTGGCAGCAATGCCCAGCAGCATCGTGACTGTCACTGTGACAGAGGCTGCAATTTCCTAGAATCATAGAATCATTCAGGTTGGAAAAGACCCTTGAGATCATCAAGTCCAACCATTAACCCTACTCTACCAAGTTCACCACTAAAACATACCACTAAGTAAAATTCCCTGCTGCCTGCAAGCACAGGATCCTTGCAAGGTACCTGAGTGCCATCTCTCATAATAGCAATTGCAGTGTCTCCTCAGTAGAGGGAGAGGGAGGGGAAGAGCCACGGTTTCAGAAGTCTCTGTGTTAATGTGCTCTGGCTTCCTTCACCCCACCTCCCACTCAAAACCCACTGTGCAAAGTTAATTACCGCTGTTAACTGGCCCTGCCTGTCAGACGTGTACAGATCTGGAGATGGGATACACTTGGTAAGCATCAAGCCCTTTCCTACCCATGTCTGATTCTGAGGGCGAATCTCAGTAACAAACCTGATCTGGCTGCAGGACTTTTCAAGTCAGAAGTTACCAATGGATGACAGTGCTGTTATTTTAATGTTAGAGGACTGTCTCTGCCCTTGACAGGGTGTTTAACAGCAGGGTGAGGGGTAGCCATCAGATATCACTTTGAAATTCACCCACTCTGATGTGGTTCAGTACATCAAGAATTTCCCAGAGAAGCCCTCCAGGTTAGACACAATGTCCCAGATACCTCACTCAGGAGCCAAAGCACTTGCTGTGGCTAACACCCCAGGCGAGGAGGAAAGAGGAATGTCGTAATACAAGCTTTGATTACATAAAATGAGTGGTGAGGTCTCAGTCTGCGTCACAGCAAGTGTAAGTCACCCCCAGACACTCCCACAGCTGGCATTAATTAGCATCCATTGCTGGTTGCCTCCGTAGGGAAGCAAAGCACTGACTATGTTCTTGCAAACCGCAGATGTTAAAAAGTCCAAGGCCAGGTCCTCAAGAATCATGAATTTTTGCCTTGAAGTCAGAATGTTCAGGGAGTAAAATTGCTGGAATGTACTGCTGGAGCGAGTGCAGAGGAAGGGCAACAAAGCTGGTGAAGGGCCTGGAGAGTAAATCTAATGAGGAGAGATTGAGAGAGTTGGAGCTGTTTAGTTTGAGGAAGAGGAGGCTAAAGGGAGACCTCATCGCTCTCTGCAACTATCTGAAAGGACATTGTAGAGATGTTGGTGCTGGTCTCTTCACACAGGTAATTAGTGACAGAACCAGAGGGAAGGGCTTCAAGCTTCAACAGGGGAGTTTTACACTAGTCATCAGGAAAAAATTCTTCATGGAGAGAGTGGTCAAGCACTGGAATGGGCTGCCCAGGGTGGTGGTTGAGTTGCCATCCCTGGATGTGTTTAAAAGTTGCTTAGATGTGATGTTGGGGAATATGGTTTAGGGATGAACTTGTAGAGTAGGGCTGATGGTTGGACTTGATGATCCCAAGGGTCTTTTCCAACCTGAATGATTCTGTGATTCTATTCTATAATTCTATGATTTTTTAACCATTAAGATTCTGTCCTGATATCAAAGACATTGATGGGAAAAATGACCATAGGAGAAATTAGCATTAAATGTTGCCCTCACATCTTTCGGTGACATCGTCACTGGCACACATGGCATGGCACAGTGCAGTGCAGAGCCACGGTCTTCTTGGTGCGGCTGGAGGTGGGTGCCAGGAGACATATGAACCACCAAAAAAAAGAGATCATTCTTTGGAGAGCTGATAAAAATGTACATTATATGGTGGACTTGTCTTTGGTGTGATTTTTGCAACAGAGGTGAGCAAAGCTGAGCCAATGTGTTCGGCTGATCTGGGTCAAGCTTCTGATGGAGCTGGGGAGAAGCTGCACTTGAAGTCTCCACTTGCATCTGACTGAACGTGGCAGCAACCTCCCAGACAATTCCTGTATGCATGTGCTGCATTTGAGAGTGAAAATCATGGATGTTGAGGCACTCTTTTCTGTCTTTCCATAGCTTGTCTGTTTTTGTGAAGTACCTTTTATTCTTCACAACAGCATGGTCAAGCATTTGAACAGGCTGCCCAGGGAGGTGGTGGAGTCACCATCCCTAGAGTTGTTCAAAAACCATGTAGATATGGCACTAGGAAGCATGGCTTAGTGGGCATGGTGGCACTGGGTTTATGGTTGGACTTCATGATCTTGTAGGTCTCTTCCAACCTTAATGATTCTATAATTCTGCGGTACTTATGACAAAAATCTTAAAGCGTAAGATTCTCCCTCTCATATTAGGTTCAGTAACCTAATATGGAAGGGTCTTTACTCCCACTGAAAGGGTCAGTAACTTCACTGCAGCTTTGGATCTCATTTCCCTCTAAGCTTTTTCAGAAGAAATCACAGTAATTCAGTCCTCAGCTTGTTTGGTTCCACCAATTTTCCTTCTGACAGATGAAGACTCTCTTTAAAACAATGGCCAGCAAGAGGAGGAGAGCTACAAAAAGCAGTGAAACACTGCCACCACTTACAGAGGCAGCTGCTGAGGAAGCCAAGAGCCTTACACGCCTGCGAAACCTAACTGCCATTGTGCACTAGGCTTGAGCAGGCAGGTCCAGCTGGAGGTGCCATGGCAATCTGTTGTCAACTCAACTCTGTGAACCATGATCACGATCCTTTCACTAGCACTGGGAAAAGGGAATAGCTTCCCTCTGCTTTGGTGTGGTGGAGCAAATCTACTTTCAGCAGGAATTCAAGCTGACGGTCTGGTGTGCGCTCAGCCAAGGCAGGAACATGTCCCTTCTGCTTCCATGCTGCAGGAGCAAGCAACTGAGCAGGTCTGTGGATTATTGAGGACTGTGCAGAATGGCAAAATTTCAGTGGTGCGTGGAGATCTCCTGAAGACCGCTCTGAGTGACCTGATGCTGGTAGCCCCCTGCAACAATCCTACTTGCCTCTCCCACAGTGTTGTCCTCCAAGGAGGAGGGAAGTGTGTCCTAGCACTGCTGAAGAATTGCTTGACACATACACAGTGTACAATCTGAAGCACTTTTATTTATTTAGAGGCTTTTCTGAGCATCTTATATAACATTAATGGATTTATCTTTAGCTCTTCCTTTTAGTCTGAGCCAAATGTGAAAGTGTCACTGAGGGAGAATGTCGGGGACCTCTGAGTACTTTGCATACTTATTTTGCTTTTTAAACAAAAAAACTAAACCGTTTTTCTAAGTTTGAAATGTTTAAAGTGACTGTGGAATTGCATTAATCGGTTATTTCCATTTCAGATGTAGTGCTTTCTGTTCTAGTTTTTTTCTTCTAGAGCAATTTCGCTCCAACATTCCACGCTGATCCAAACTGAAGCCCCTTTTCCTTCCAGATAGGCCTCCTCAGTCAAAAAATAAATAATCTTCACTGCTTGAGTGGTGTCGCTGGTATTTTACATAGGGAAATACTAAGCTTCAGAGTGGCCGGTGAATTGCTGATCAAACCTGTGTTGGAGACGAGACATGAGTCCTTGTGAATATCTTAAACACAAGATCACACACCATCTCACATCCAGTGCCAGCTGAAATGGAAAGAGAAACAGAGAAATGGAGCATAAATGAGACAGAAAAAGATTAAATCAGTAACATCCCCTTGTGCAGAAAACAGACACTATAGATGAGCAAGGAGGCGGATGCTACAGAGCAGAAAACTAAATCAGCAGAGGATGAAAATGTTCTTCTACTCTTAGGAACTGTCATGTGGAAAATAAGCAAAGTAATAAGTGTGAAAATGAAGTAAACAAGAACTACACAAGGACTACATAGGGCAGCTGGCGTAAGAGGGCACTTAAGGTCACCTTCAGGCTTTGCAAGAATGAGAAGCTGATGTGGAAACAGTAGTATGGTGGCAAGTGCGGTCATCATAGTGTGGCTCAGCAAGACTACTCAGAGGTTCAGTGTCAAGCATGTGCACAGATCCGAATGGATGTGTGCACAGATCCGAATGGATGTGTGCACATCCACTTAGATGGACCAGAATCTTCATTCAGACACATCTATTCTAACAATTATTACACTTGGTCCAGCAAAAGACCATATGAAAATCTGCTGGTATCTAGCACAGTTATTGATATGTTTTGAATAGCACAGAGAAGACTGAAAACATCTTCCTCCTTAAAAGGGAAGTAAGTCTGGATGCCTCACTGTTGCCTGCTCGGGTGAGAACGCCTGGCTGAACCCAGAGATGTGTTGTCTCTGCTGGTTGGAGCCCCACTGTGTGAAAAGACACCTTACAGATCTGTGGGGCAAGGCTATGTCTGTAGGGCTGTACTATGAGTTCCACATTCGTACCACCTGAGACCTGAGGCTGTCTCTAGGGATGCAACATCTTTTAGAGACTAGGAACACTGAAATTAATTGCCTTTAAAGGAAGACTGGCTTTCTTGCCACTGACATCCTTCTAGCAAGGATGCTAGAAGAGTAGCTTGGGATGGGTGCATCATTTTAATCTGGCTGAAGTTAGCTGAAATGAACCCCACCAATACCCTACAGTTCCTTTGACTTATGCAAAAGAAAACACTAACAGGGCAACTATCTCCAGAAAGTCTGGGCCCACAGATACTGAGTATTATACTCACTACTGTTTTACACAGATTCAGGTAGGACAGTTTTCTGTCTACTTCCCAAAAGCAAGTTTTGAGGGAGATTTCAGATATAGAAAAAAAGATCTGGCAACCTAACTACAGGATGAGAGATTTCAATTTATTTCTAGCAGAAGACGTTTCAAATAAATAAATAAATAAATAAATAAGAAATAACAGAGAATAATTAATAACAGAGAATTTCAAGCAAAGCAAGTCCATGGAAGCTGTCCTCACTGCAAGACACAGGGATAAACATAAATGTAGGGTCATGTGTCAGGGACGCACTCCATGCACCAGTGCAGGCTGGAGGCTCCTAGTAAGAAACTGGATAGCAAGAAATGTTGCAGAAAAGGCCTTGGGGGTGCTTGTAGACCATCTGAAAGTCAACCAGCAGTGTTCCCTTATGGCAAAGAATGACCTCATCCAGGGCTGTTTTAACAGGAGTGTAACCAGTTCCTCCATGTGAATGATCATTACTCTTTGCTCAGCACTTGTGAGACCACATCAAGACTATTGAGACCTGTTTGATGCGCCCCGCCACAAGAAAGGTATTTACAAAATGCAGCAAGTGCAGTGAGGGCCACCAAGATGGTCAGGATGCTGGAGGAGGAGAGGTGGAGGGCTGCGGTTCCTCAGCCTGGAGAATAGAAGGGAATTACTGCCTACAATTAACTATAGAGAAAACAGAACCAGATTTCCCAGAGACACACACTGGAAGAATAGGAAGGACCAGACATAAGCTAAAATGGCGTATTTTGACTAGGTATGAGGCAAAATGTCCTCATCGGAGTGGTGAAGCACAAGCCCAGGCTGCCCAGAGAGGCTCTGCAATCTACATCTTTGTAGATGTGAAAAACTAGATGGGACTCTGAACAGCCTGACCTGTCTTTGCAGTCGGATGTCCTTTTAACAGGGGTCAGACAATGTGATGCTCAAAGGTCCTTTCTCACCAGAATTGTTCTGACCCTGCAAATGCTGCTTGAAAACAGAGCTTGGTGGGCAAGAAGGAGTATAAGGGTCTCAAGAGCAAATATTAAACATTTGCATCAACAACTACCAACCCAAAGTTGTATGTGAAAAATACATCTGATAAATGTGGAGAAGGCAGACAGGGACACTCAGGAATCAAAGGATCACAACAGACAAACACCAATTATTAAGCACTGAGCTATACCAGTTAACGCTAATATATGGTAATTTAAACTCTTCAGAAATGCAAATCCTTATGGTAGTCCAAAGCCCAATGATACTATCAGCTTATGAAATCAGTCTGGGTTGGAAAGGAGGCTGCTATGGCAGATAAGGGATGGCAAAAGAGAGCAAGACATGCCTGAAATAAGTTTTGGGATAAGCACCCTTAGTGCTAATTACAAGTGGCGCAAAATAAACTCTGAAAAGGAGAAGACAGATATTTCAACATCTATGGGAAAAGATTTTGCCCTGTGGCACAAGGGTTCCCAAAGTGCACTGAGTGAAGCAAATATGTGCAGCAAGTCACACAGAGCAAATATCCACATGGACGGATCTGCTTCTTGTTCTCCTTATGGGATGGCTGCCAGCAAAACAAACTTTCCATGGGTTTATTCAATTAACTGCTTCATGATTACTTCCCCCTACGGCAGGATCCCTGATGTTTCAGACCCACTTTTGCATGTGTGAGCTGTGTTAATTAGCTGTGCACAGAGGTGCCAAGCAGAGGGGCATCACTTCTGTTCCCTACCTGGACACTGGGTCTGTTCCCAGGCTTCATGGAGTCCATTTGTGTTTGTCTTTGATAGGTGAAAGCCAGAGGTGCTATGCAGATTTTGGTGACTTAGGATGAGACAGCATCACTAGAGGCAAGGAAATGCTGATTTATTTACCCAGCCTTTTTTAGGCCAGCTCATGGCTAGCAGTACAGAAGTCTGTAGGTGACCACATGACTTTGCTGGTCCCCAGGAATCTGTCACTGTCCTGGTGCTGGGTCAGCAGAGAGCGAGATAAAGCTTGGTTCTTGCACGACCCCAAACCCACTTCACAGGCCTCCATATACTTACTGTGAGAGTTTGCATCGGTATGTCAGATGCTAGAGGCAGCTCCAACGCAGGCACGTGTTCCACTTTGCTGTCCCGATTGTGAGAGTGTGATTCCCGACAGTGGTTGTGCAGACGTTGGGATCAGAAATGTCCTAGAGCTCTGTAGCAAGCTTCACCAGAGACTGTTTGACAGGAGCCTGAGGCATCGGTCCTTGAAAAAATGTTCTGCTGGTGTTTAAGGTTTGTTGGCTTGGAGGAGATGTTCATATTTCATTTTCTCACATTCCTATAAAATATTTGTGACGTGGTCAGGAGCTTGTCCAGCTCATTTAGTTTCCTCTCTGCTATCATTCTGGCAAATGTGTTTTGAGACCTCTTTACCCTTGTTGAGTCAAACAGTATTCCATATAAATACTTGCCTCAGGACATGTGCCTGGTTTAGACCTCCTATTATCTGTGCTTTTGGAAGTGGGCATAACGACATGTCTGTCACGTCCACAAGCCAACCTTGGCAGAATGCAAACTCAAAGGCAACAGCAACGCAACAGGACCAAATGTCTGACAGATAGGAGGGTGTTTACTTGCAGACAATTTATGGCTACTCCCAGGGCAAGGTTTAAGATGTGGCAGGAAAACAGACAGAAATCCTTCCAGTAATGCCCAGGAGGGCTGTGGAGTCTCCTTCTCTGGAGGTGATTAAAACCCGTCCGGACACGTTCCTATGCAACTTGATCTCGGTGATCCTCTTTCCAGGAGGGATTGGACTAGATGATCTTTCGAGGCCCCTTCCAATCCCTAATGTTCTGTGATTCTGTGAATTCACCAGTGCTTCATCTGATTTCCCCCTTACAGCCAGACTGGTCACCTTTTCTCTAACTGCAATTCCTGCCTGGAATCTCAAGGGTCTAAATAATATGGGAAATAACACAGATCTCAAAATAGAGCAAAATTTTAAACTGGGTTTCTTTTGTGGTAGAAAATATATCAGAAAAGAGATTTTGAAATGTTAAGGTCATGCAAGGTTGCACAAACATAACCACTGGTTTGTAAATAACTGATTACAAAGAATGAGTTTTCTTTCAGGCTGTTAGTTCAGAGATGAAGGCACAATCAGAAAACAGATCTGAAGCCATCTTAATCTCCAGAAGCTTCACAAGGCGACTGGAGGTAATTTCATTGCAACTACACATGAGCTTACTGGTGAGGTATCTCTTAGCAATTCTTAAGTTTTTAATGACTTTTTAATAAGTCAATGATTAGAAAACAACGCCTGTGTTCACAGATAAATCCAGTCTGTGTCTGGGTATTTTGTCTATTTGCTGCACTAGCTAAAGCAGCTTTAATTTGCCAGAGGCAAATCAACAGCCTACAGCAAGAGAACTCAGTCTGATGAAGCAGATGTTGGGGAAGGGAAGACCTTTTCTTTACTCACTCATAGGGAAAATTAATCGATGTTGAAAGCAGCCTTTCAGCGATTTTTGTAATAGTAACTTTTGCTTCGTGACTTTTACAATATAGAAGAACCTTGCAGACCAAGTAGCTTCTGAATTGTTTTCCATGAAAAAGGACCCTGATGATCTCTGTAGGCAAGTCACGCAGTGGGTTGCAGCCAGCTCCAGTCCTGGATGACCCATAATTACAGCTCAGGCACTCCAATAAGTGCCACCTGGTGTTTGCAAATAACTGAGCGTTGAAAGGTGAGCAAGAACCTAGTTCAGCCCCCTGCAGTCGAGAAGTCTTCCAGCCTAAATCCAGTTTTGAAGATAATTTATTTCCGTGGTAGGGAATAACCTTACCTCTTGATAGGTATCACCAGACCTGTTCAGTTAGCATCCATTTTTGAGTTCATGGGCAAAACCAGGCTGAGCTCCCTGGAGAGCACTCAGTGGTGACTGACCCAATGTTGTCAGCCCAGGCTACAGCTAACGATCACAGAGAGTTTGCTGTGCTTCCTCCCTCCACGTACAAACACATCACTTGAGCTCACCAACAACACCAGCAGGCTGCCCATCTCCTGCCCAGCTAGTACCAGGAGCTGGAGTGTGAGAAAGGATGGAGCAGAGATGCCGCAGAGGCTGGATACAAGCCAGGCTGAGCCTAACAGATGAGTAGCTGCATTAGGCAAGTGCTGTGCCTGAACTAATAAGCCCTGCAGGAGACAGGATCTGTTCACTGCAGCAACCTGCCAAGGCACTGTGGTTTGTCTGCCGTCCAAAGCTGACGGGCACATCCACGTGCTGCAGCAGTCCATCATGACACTAGAGTCACCACGTGCCAATAGGGGTAGGTGAGATGCTCTTCAGGTGCCTTTGGTTTCCCTCTCTGTAAGTGCAGTGGAGGACAATGTTCTCTGCCATCATGTGATTTGAGATGGAGGCCAGAATAGTGTAGGTTAAGCTGATGCATGTGTGTGAGGGACCCCTCAGAAAAATCGGTCCTTTTGCCATAAATGCTTTGAAGCTGCTGATTGTTTTGCTGTCAATAAAGCTGGAGAGACACACTCTTCTCATCTCACAGTTGGGCTGTAAATATGTAAGATCCCACTGAGGATGCTGAAGCTTAATTGTAGTCGCCTAAGTTCATAACTTTTTTTTTACCTTAATCCCTTAATGATGATTATACTGCAAGCAGAAAATGTAAAACATTTTAGGAGCATTAAGTAATACCTAGAGGGCTCATTAATCCACACTTAATATGCAGCCACCACTGAGAAAGAAAGAAGCAATCATGCCGCCTCAGTATCACGCAGCACGTCATCCCCTCCTGCCCTCAGGAGGGGAGAAGAGGATGCCCACTCTACCTGGGACTGGGAAAGGAAGTGGAGGTGGATAGAAAATGATGACCCGAGGTAGACACCACAAGGCGTGCACAGCACCCTAACCTCCCTTGTCACTGTGCATTGGAGATTAGGGGCAGATCTGTACCAATGTCTTGACTTCTTCTGGCAGTGGGGTTGGACTGGATGATCTTCCAAGGTCCCTTCCAGCCCCCAGTGTTCTGTGATTCTGCGTGTGTGTGTGATTCTTCCCTAACAAATATAGCCAAGTTGGCACCTTTTACTTTCAGCTTGCAAGCAGAGTAACATTCAGCCATCCTAGCTCGAGGTTGAAGGTAGTGCTTTGGAAAAGCGTGCGCCAGTACAGTAACCTCTGCGCTTTCCCCTGGTGAAGGCAAAACCCCTTTGGAGTTCAATTGTAAAACTTCTGGGCTTCACCATACCAATGAGCTGATAAAAAAATAAATATGTGGGAATATTCACCGTTCTTATCTTCACTGATAAACAAAAATGCTTTTCAGCACTTCAGATTTTCTTGGTGGCCCCCAATGCACAGCAGTGATTAGTCTGTGCCTCTTTTAATCTCAACCATGATTAGCTCCCAGCACTGAAGCAGAGGCAAAAATCAGTGTCTGCAGTACAGTTGTGGGCTCTAGTACAACCCTGGTCCTGAAATACCAGGAGGGTTAATTCTTGGGAAAATTCTCCTAATGTCATACAGAAAATAAAAAAACTTGTTAGCTCGGGGATCTTCAGGAGGCTCTTAACTAGCAGAAAATTCAAGGGGGTGCTGACAGGTAACATGAGAGTGGACGAGCATGTTAGGCAACAGTGCTTGTACTGTGTGGTCGTCTTTTGTCCTGCCAGGGAACTTGGTTTTCCAGATACCTGTCAGCATAAGAAATTAGCACCAAGCCTGCCACAGTTCCAAACTAGGAATTTTAATCCATTATCTTCACTTCCAGTGTGTGAGATAAGGCCACTTATGTGCTGGCCAGGCTCTGTAACCAGCTGAATTACATCTTGGATGCACTACAGTGTCATGGCCAAATCTCCAAAAAGACACAAATCCTATCAACTCAGGGTGACTGTTGTAGTTGCAAAGCAAGGAGAGGAGAAAGAGCGGGAAGGCTGCCTTTCTGCTGGGCTTACCTCAAACTCAGAACCAAAGCTGGTGAATCACAGAATTGTTTGAGTTGGAAGGAACCTCAAGAGACCAAGTCCAACCTGCCAGTCAAAGCAGGGCTGCCTAGAGCACATTACACAGGGCTGCAGCTAAGAGGGTTTGAGTATCTCCAGAGAAAGAGACTCCACAACCTCTCTGGGCAGCCTGTTCTAGTGCTTTGTGACTTGCACTGTAGAGAAGTCTTTACATATGTCTAAAGGAAACTTCCTGTTTTCCAGCTTGTGTCCATTGCCCCTTGTCCTGTCACTGGGCACAACTTAAAACAGTGTGGCACCATCCTCCCTAAAGCCACCCTTCAGGTTTTTACAGGTGTGGGTCAGGTCTCCTCTCATTCTTCTTTTCTCAAGGCTAAACTGTCACAGCTTTCTCAACCTTCATCATAATAGAGTTGCTCCAGGCCCTCAGTCATTTTCATTGCCCTTCACTAGACTCTCTCCAGTAGTTCCCTGTCTCTCTTGAACTGTGGAGCCCAGAAAGGAAGGCTAGAAATGCATGTTCTCAAGGGGTTAAATTCTTCTCTAGCCCCCTCCAGGGATGCAGGGCTGACCTGTAGTGCATGTGCAGCACTGGCAGCCACTCAAACTTCATGGTCAGAGAACATGTGGTGTAGAGAGGTCATCATCAGCATGTATTGGTTTGCTGCAAACCAGCCTCCTCCTTCCTGCTCTGTGCTGCCTTTGATGTTAATGTGGACACATCCTCCATGCCTTCTCTAATCCAGCACCTATGCCTGGAGAACCTATAAATGTCAGACCATGATGCTCTTGATTTTCCAGAAGTTTTATCTAAGCATAATCTATTCATGTTATTTAATTACCATAAAGCAGCTGCCTTATAGCATCCAAAATACATCTATTTGCCTTAATTTTACAGTATGGTAATTAACTACCAATGGCATATTTAAAACATATTTACAGAGGGAAATGTCAGAGATGCATTGCCTTTTTTCAAACCCAGTAAATGCACCCACAATAACCAATTTGGTGCTTAATTAGCTTGCTTATGAGTTCACCTCTGAGAAAAATAAATTCAGAGAATGTGTTCGCTCTGACGCTTAAGCAGGTTCTCAGGGAGAGGATGCTCCAGCTGCAGGTCAGCAGCAATTTCGCTTTATTACGTTGGGATGTTTTGCTGTTCACACAGGATTAGTGTAGTCATGGCATTCACATAATTTTTAAGTTAAACTATTAACCACACAGCAAATCAATATGAAATAGAACAAAGTTTGTTAAGTGAACCATAGATCTTCTCTCCTATAGACACAGCAGGTTCCAAAGACTTTCATAAAATCCCTGCCTTGTCATGATGAAAGGAGAGGAAACTGTTACTGGAAACAGCACAGTTCTGTGCACCAGATCTCAGTGAAGCAATACACACCTGTGACTTGGTCTAGGTGATCCTGCTGTGGCAGGGGGATTGGACCGGATGATCTTTTGAGGTCCCTTCCAATCCCTAATGGTTCTATGACTCTATACCTGCTGACAAATATTAACTACAGTGGGACTTAGACTAAGACCCCAAAAATCTGCAAATAGAAATCCTGTTTGAATTAATAAAACTGAACAAAACACGTAAAACACAAATGAGCTGAAACTTAAAATGCATCTGAATCCTAAGTGACCAGTTCAAACCACAGGACAGTAACAATTACTGATATTTATTTCAGATTTGCTTTTGAATAAACGCTGTATCAAAGGTGTTCGGTGCACGTAATAAAAGCACTCTTGAACCAAAACATCCTTATTCTCAGTCCATCGTTCTGTCCAATACTTTTCCTGAGTTTTATAATTCCATCTAGAATTGGATGAGGGATCTAGAATTCGGAGAGGAATGTTTTACAAGGGACTCTAGGAATAGGACAAAGGGCAATGGTTTCAAGTGAAAAGAGGGTAGATTTATATTAGGTTTTAGGAAGAAATTCCTCACTGTGAATATGGTGAGGCTCTGGAATTGGTTGCCCAGAGACGTTGTGGATGCTACCTCCTTGGAAGTATACAAGGCCAGGTTGGATGAGGTTCTGGGCAACCTGGTCTCATGAGAGGTGTCCCTGTCCATGACAGGGGGCTTGGAAGTTGATATTCTCTGAGGTCCTTTCCAACCTAAACCATTCTGTGGTTCTCTAATTGTATGAATTTGTCAGAACCTGGCAACAGTGTGGTTCTTCAAGAGTTCCATCTGCTGTATCTCCCTGGACAAGATGGGAATTGCACAACTTCAATGGCTCTGCCATTCCTGCATCTTGCTTAGGGGATATAGTTCTTCCAGCAAGTACAGCACTGGTCCCTTGAATGAGAGTTGTACCACCATCCCTTGGGATTGCCGAGCTGCCTTTTAGCTAGCAGTCCCAGGGACTGCAGGGCATCACACTGCTGTCTTTGGTCTAAATAAAGTGCAAGTTGCCGGGTGTGAGGATTTTCCACTGCTCATCACTGACCTCGTGTGCTCACAGCACGCTCATCCATCACTAAGGACAAGCATCTGGAGTGCTCCAGCAAAGCTGGCAGCAGGGCAGGCAAAAGGAGGAATCACATTTTGCAACTTCAGTGACATTACACAGAGTGAAGCTTTGGTGAGGATGCAGCGATAATGTCTTTCCTTCCAGATATAAATTCACATCCTTGAAGCTGGAAGAGGCTCTCACAATGACCTAATCAGACCAGCTGCACAAATGCAAAACCAAGATGCTTCCCCAGGAGCTTCAGGCTGTAACTTTGGCTTCCTAATGCCTTTCAGAAAGACCTCTGGTTTGGACACAGTGACTTTCATCGACAGAGATCACATGTCTATGGGCAATACGTTGTATTTTTAGAAATGGTACAGTCAGCAGAAAAAAAAAAGAAAAGACTACACTCGATCACCTTGGAAGGCTTTGGGGAAGCTGGGGAGATGCTGTTCAGTGTTTTCTTTTTCTTGACTGTTAACGACATTGTAGCAATTTGAGATCATATGCAAAACCCTGGAAATTAAGTATCCCCTCGCCCCTGCCTGGGAGAACAGCACTGTATTCCCTCATAAACGCTGTGCTGCATTGGAAAAAAATGGAGTAACTTTGCTGGGGATTGGAGGGGAGGCAGAGAAATAACCCCAGAAAAATCAATTACAGCTGATTGACAACAGAGGCTGGTATGGATTTGGTGACACTCCCTTCCTCAGGATAGTTTTTTAATAGCCTTACATTCCCTGGGTGCTCACCACGTCAGTCTGTTCTTTCCACGGCAGCTTTTCTCCATGCTGCTCTCTCTACCAGCATTTGCAGGTGTGGTTGCAGCTCAACTTGACTACTGGATCAGCACTTTTTGCCTTCTGAGGCTTCATGAAAGTCACCCCAGCTTGCAAAACCTCTGAATGATGCTTCAGCCCTCTGTAAAACCTAGTGATGTCTGCATACACCACTTCCCCCTAAAGCAGAGTCCCAGTGCTCTCCAAAGTAGCTGCAGCATCCTCACCCTGTCCCATTTAGCCAGTAAAGGAGCAATCGGTCCTTTACTTTTTCTCCCAGTCACATGCTGAACCATCCAGCTGTTTTTTCCATCCGGGAGTGAGCAGAGAGCTTTATCCCTGCAAAACATCTTCTCCTGAAGCCTCAGTCATCCCAGATTAGGGAGATCAGCTATGAGCTTTCTGCTCCCTCAGCCTTTGGGGTACCAGCCTGGCAGTGTTGTAGTACCCTAATGCCTCACATCTGTTCTAATTAGATATCCACACTTCTCTTTCAGGGTACTGGATATTCTTGTATTTTATTTTTCAGCAGTAGAGTCTATGGCTCATTGGTCTGGAAAATATCGTACTTGTCTTTGGCAAATAGCCAGGCTTCTGTAAAATGTTCCTTGAGTAGAAACTCCCAGTCTGCTTATAAATACTGTCACCTACACTTCAGAGCTGGAGAAACCAAGGCCTCTCTGAGGGTAAAGCGAGGTCTGCCATGCAGAAAGGAGAAAGCCCCAGTCGCCTCTCTTTTTATTAAGAACGAGTTCTCCATAATTCTGTGGAATAAGAGACTAAACCTCTTCTGAAGTCAGGGAAAGTCTCAGGGGCTCGTTGCTTACAAGTTTATACCTGCCATCATCAGAAAGAAAGGGCTTTTTTTGAAGTAGATCAAAATACATTTGATTTTGAAGTGATAGAAAGCCATTAATTGTGCTGGTTTTAGAGATAATCAGTCCAGGCACCTGTCACGTACAACAAACAGAAAGAGAGTGCTAAAAAATCCCCAACCAAACAACAAAAAAAGAGCTGTAAGCTGATAGCATTTATGGTCCAGAAAAAGGTATCCTTTGAAGGACAGACTCTCTTCCCTGTCTCACCACAAATTACACGAACCAGGAGCTTTGTGAAGACATTTTGGTTCCTGACGAGGCTGTTGTGCCAACCCCAACTGTCAAGAAAAGAAATTAAGAAAGTAGTTTTCAAGTCTCTGCTGCATCATTTCATAAATACATTAAATTTGTTATCCAAGTCACAGGAAAAAAATGAAGGCACCACTGAGTCTCCAGGAGAGAAAGTGCAAATTTCATGCAAGGTCTTTCTGTTTCTCCCTGAGGGCTGCACCTGGGCAGCTCCCGTGGGATGCTGCTTTCCAGACATGCCTTTGCTGGTGTTGCTCCTGGAGGTGACATCTACAGCAAATGCTTTCTGCTGATTATTTGAGAGGAAAAGAAAAGATTTATTTTAATTATATGGTAGAATTTACTTTGGACCAAATTGGAGATCAGGTTTTTTGTTCCTGTTTCACAATAGGCTGAGCATCGAGCTCATTTCCTGGAGACTTTATCCACCTTTGAACCAGAAATGGAGAATGGAAAGTGGAAGGTGGGAGGTGGCTTCAATGTCAAAAAGGGAGATTGGATTTTGGTCCCTTGCCATGTTCTTGGATGGACACAGTCATTGACCTTAGCATCAGGAAATGACCCTAGGGCAGAAGTACACGAATAAGAGGGAATGGCCTCCAGCTGCATCAGGGAAGGTTAGAGTTGGACGTTAGAAAAAATTCTCACTGAAAGAGTGGCCAGGCACTGGAACAGGCTGCCCAGGGAGATGGTTGAGTAATTATTCCTGGATGTGTTTGAAGGCCATTTAGATGTGGTGCTTGAAAACATGGTTTCATGATTAATTAGGTAGAGTAGGGTTAGTTGTTGGACTTTATGATTTCAAATGTCTTTTCCAGCCTGAATGATCCCATTATTCACGATGACACTGATGGCAGCAGTTCTGAAGCTCAGCCTGGCTCTTTGGCCATTCTGCAAACCGAGCAACAGGGTAATTGTCCCACGAGTGGTCGAATCTGCTTTTTTCTAATCAATGACTTTCACTGTAAAACTGATGATAGTGCAGGATTTGTACTTTTCTCCTGTCTTTTTCTTCCCTTAATACAGCAAAGTAGTCCACTATTAATGGACATGCATTAAACTGCTTGGCACAGCATGTTCAGCACTGAGAGCAGGTAATGATCATTTCAGGGCCACTGCTAAGAAAACCTGTTGAAGTGTCTTGAGGCAGAGTGAGTACTTGGGGATTAATTATCTGGAATTTAACGAGGCCACAAGCCAGGTAGCAATTAAACGTCTGTAGATAGAGTGGGTAGTTCCATAATAGACTTCAGCGGTGAGGCTGACTTTAAAAGTTTTTGCTCTCTCCTCTGTCTGGAGGAATCTGGTACCTGTCGGATACCAGTATTATGATTTTGGGATCTGTGTTGTGGACCAGATTGCTGAAGTGATTTGCATTGCAGACTCTTCTGGGGGATGATATTTGAGCTGTGATATTTCAAAACGAGCAGCCACTTTCTGACAAACTGAAACAAGGAAGACAACGCACGTGTGTGTGTGTGTGTGCCTGTGTGTATTTATACACATCAGCAAAAATCAGTATTTCGGAAGTGAGGTTTGCACACAGAAAGTACAGGATCCAAATCCAAGATTGGCTGGTTGTATCTATGCTGCTAGATGTAGGAGGGACAGGAAGCAATGCAACGCCTCACTACAAGAAGGGCATTGAGGTACTAGAATGTATTCAGTGAAGGGCAATGTAGCTGGTGAAGGGATTGAAGAACAAGTTCTGTGAGGAGTGGCTAAGACAACTGGAGTTGCTTAACCTGGAGTAAATGAGGCTCAGCAGAGGCCTTAATTCTCTCTACAACTACCTTAAAGGAGGTTGTAGAGAGTTTGGGATCGGTCTACTCAACCAAGTAACAAGGTATAGAACAAAAGGAAATAGCCTCAAGTTGCCCCAGGGGAGGTTTGGAAAGGATTTCTTTACTGAAATGGTTATCAAACGTTAGAATGGGTTACCCAGGGCAGTGGTAGAGTCCCCCTCCCTGAGGATATTTAAGACTTGTGTAGACATAGTGCTTAGGGATATGGTTTAGTGGAGGACTTTTCAGTGTTTGGTTAATGGTTAACTCCATGATCTTGAAGATCTTTTCCTGACTTGGGCTCACCTGACTGATGTAATCAACTCAGAATATCTTGTTTTACTACCCGTCTAGCTTTATTTCTATATGTCAATACATGAATAACAGGAGGAACTTCTTAACGACAAATTATACTTTGAACAAGTCAACAGGACGTCCTTTCCTTTTATGATTGATATTAAGAAATATGTGAATGGTTTCTTTTTCGTCCTTTTAAGAAAAACACGCTGCCGTGTAAAACTCTGGTAGAACTGAGCACTGTGTCATCAGCCCTATAGATGTCTACTTTGCATTAGCCAAAATCCAGTACTATCCACATTTTATCCAGTCCAGTTTTTCTGCAGCTTTCATGTTTCTCTCCAAGTACAATAATCATATCACTCCAGTTCTTGTTGTCATCACAAGACCAGACATGCTTCCTGGTTCTCCTTACGATATATAAACTCTGGTTATATAAAGTATTAGAATAAATTATTACATCAAATAGGATGCAGACAACAGTACTAAAACACTGTGACATGACACATATAATATAGAATTATAGGCACGCTGCCTGACTACGTATAAGTGTGTAAGTTAATTTGCATATAGAGCCTAGGAAAATATTCAAGGAATTAGAGCGATATAATTATATTTTTTAAATCACAAATCAGAATACAACCACTCTGAGACTGAGCAGAACCCTTTCCTGCCTCTCACAAGAGACTGATGGTTTTCTTACAGCCATGGACCAGCTCTCCGTCCGTAGTTTTTTTCTTTAAAGCTATTATAAGATCAACCATAGCTCAGCTTTCTTTAACTCTCCACAGGCTTGTATCAACACAGATGTTCATGAAGAAGAGATAATGGCTTAAAAGCTCTAATTTTGTTACCCTCTCTGCCATCTAAGCTGATGCTAATGTGATTAGGAAAGTCCTTTCGTACTCAGGCAGAGACAATTTGTCTCAGAGGAGTTAGGCAAAGGACATGTTGAGGGTGCCAGTGCTGGCTCCATGCTCAGAAATGTTATTGTGGCAGCTAGGAGGCTTGTTAATGCAGTGCCCTTCATCACATCCAAAGGCAGGGGAGAGTGACCCATTTTAGTCATCCTTTCTATATTTGCATTTATCTGGAAGCAATAGGCTGCCACATTTCAACAAAGTGCACTTCATACAGAAAGGGCTCTGAAGCCCGGTCTCTGTGGTTGTACCAGATCAGGCTGGGTTAGTCACATCTGATTTATCACAGTTTCCCCTCAGTGTGGTGAAGGACCACAAGAAACCCAGTTCACTGGACAGCAACCTGCCAAAATTTTGACACAACACTTTTGGCTGCCAGACCTCCCAAGCATTTTGCATCATACATAACCAGACAAGGAGAAGTTAATGCAGTCATACGGAAATTCAAGTTAAGGTTAGAAAATACCAGGATTTTCCCTAACCACCAGGATAAAGTTGACTGTCTGTGCTGTGAGTGCTTGTTGTGTGCTCATGTCCAGCCTTTCATTCACCAGTACTCCCAAGTCCTTCTCTGCTCTCAGTCTTCCAGCACCAATACTGGGTGTTGCCCTGACTCGTGTGCAGGACCTTGCACTTTGCCCTGCTGAATCTCACGAAGTTCACACAAGCTGACTTCTGAAGCTTGTCTAGGTCTTTCTGGATGAGATCCTCTACCTCAGGCATGTCAATCTCACCACTCAGCTTGGTGATGGTACACTCAGTTCCACTATGTAATTGATGAAGACATTAAAAAGCACTAGTCCAAATATAGAACTCAGAGGAACACCACTTGTCACTGATCTCCATCTGGACATCAAGTCATTGACCACTATATTCTGGATGTTCTTACATAACTGAGCTGAGCTGCCACCTCCATCCCCTGAAAGGGAAAAAGCTCCAGTTCCTTTCCTCGTGGAAACGTGGAGTCCATTCAGTCCTTGCATATGTCCCTCAGTGTCAGTGGTTCATTTAAGGTCCAGTTCCCTGTTCCATGTGCCTCTAAGCCAGTTTGCCATTTCCAGCATGCCAACCCTGCAGACCACACACACAGGAAAGGCTCTCTCTCATTTCAGCAAACAATGGATTACAGGCAAAACCTCCCCTCTGTTATCTCTGAGGTTCCACTCACCACATTCCTGGGGCAAGACAGCTGCCATTCTCAGTCCAGTATCATATGTCTTCCTCTGAATAAACAAAAAAGTGAAGTGAAGAAGAAGGAAGCAGGAAACAAGAAGCTCCAAACCACTTGTACTGGTTTTCACAGAGTTGAAAATAATCCTCAGCTTGGAATTCCAAGTCAAACATACCAAGTTCCATAGCAACTTCTCGATGCTTCAGGCAAGGAACCCGCTCAAATTCAAACCACAACACCAGATTTCTCTTTTTGAGGTCCTAGATACTCTAGCCCAGTAGATGGGCTAGAGTGGACCTAAATGGTCCACATCTTCAAACATATATTGTTCTGTGACTCTTGTGAAAGCATGAAATCTTGTTCTTAAAAAGACTCAACACCATGAAGTACTGCACACCGTACATCACTTTCCACTTGTGTGCGATTTGGTATACAACTCTAACTGTGTTTTCGATGACTTGGTGGTAACCCTCAATACCAACAAATCAAAATGAAAGAGTTTCATTTTCATTAGCTAGAGGGGCAATAAAGATTAGAAGAGAGAACAAGAACAAACAAACCAGATTTTCTTCTATTAGCTGCGTGAGCTTTCTGTGCTGGAGAGTGGAAAACACAACCTTCCTTTTCTAGGTCACTTTGTTCAGGCACCCTTCACTATGCACAAAGAGATTCTGTAAGCAGGATATACACAACTTTGAAGTGTGAAACATTTACTGGTTGCTGCAGACAAAAGGCAGCTATGATTTAATGTGCTGCCAGGCTAAGCACTAGTAGGTTCAGTGTCCCTGATAAGATGCTCGAAGAGTCCTCGCTGGCTGGGCAGCTAGCTGTCAGTTGGGGAAGGGTTGGTTTTGTCACAGGTTGATGCTGGGTTAGCTAATGACAGATACTCTCTATTAACACTCTTCCTTCCCCAAAATGAGAAGAGAATAACAGAATCATCAAGGCTGGAAAAGACCTTCAAAATCATCATTACAAACACACAGTGAAGTTACGTAGGGAGAAAATTAGGAAGGCCAAAGGCCAACCAGAACTAAAATTGGCCACTGTGGTGAAGGATAACAAAAAAAGATTTTGTAAGTACATTAACAGTCAGAGGAGGGCTAGGGATTATCTCAACATGTGTTAAATGCAGAAGGGAACACGGTCATCAGAGATCACGATAAGGCTGAGGTGCTTAATGCCTTCTTCGCCTCAGTCTTTAATAGTAAGATTAGTAGTTCCCTGGGTGCACAGCCCCCTGAGCTGGAAGATAGGGATAGGAAACAGAGTAGGCCCTTCATAATCCATGAGGAAGTGGTGATGAACCTACTTCATAGGCTGGATGCTCATAAACCTATGGGGGTAGATGGATTACACCCTAGAGTGCTGAGGGAGCTGGCAGGTGTGGTTGCCAAGACACTCTCCATAATGTTTCAACAATCTTGGTTAACCGAGGTTGTCCCATTGGACTGGAGGTTGACAGGTGTAATGCCCGTCTTCAAGAAGGGCTGGAAAGAAGATCCCGGCAGCTACAGGCCTGTCTCCCCTTGGTGCCAGGGAAGGTCATGGAACAGATCATCTCAAGAGCCATCATGGAGCAATTAAAGGTCAACCAGGCAATCAGGCCCCATCAGCATGGGTTCATGAGAGGCAGATCCTGCCTGACAAACCTGATCTCGTTCTGTGGTAAGGTGATCTGCTCAATGGATGAGGGAAAGCCTGTCGATGTAGTTTATCTGGACTTCAATAGAGCCTTTGACACTGTCCCCCACAACATCCTCATGAATAAGTTGGCTGCCCATGGCTTGGACCAGCACGTACTCTGCTGGGTGGAACACTGGCCGGATGGCCAGGCACAAAGAGTTTTGGTCAATGGAGTTGGAGGCCAGTCACGAGTGATGTCCTCCAGGGCTCAGTGCTGGGGCCACTCCTATTCAACATCTTTATCAATGATCTTGATGAGGAGTGCATCCTCAGTAAGTCTGCAGACAACACCAAGTTGGGAGGGAGTGTTGATGTGCTGGAGGGTAGAAAGGCTGTTCAGAGGGACCTCGACAGACTGCATTGATGGGCTTAGGATAAGTATCTGGGTTTCAATACAGCCAAGTGTTGGGTGCTGTGTTTTGGTCACGACAATCCCCTGAAGCGCTACAGGCTTGGGGAGGTGTGGCTGGAAATCAATCTGGCAGAAAAGAACCTGGGGGTTCTAATTGACAGGTGGCTGAATATGAGCCAGCAGTGTGCCCAGGCACATGGTCCAATGGCATACTGCCCTGTATTAGAAACTGTGTGTCCAGCAGGAGTAGGGAGGTGATTGTCCCCCTGTACTCAGCACTGGTGAGTCTGCACCTTGAGTGCTGTGTCCAGTTTTGGGCACCTCAGTACAAGGGAGACATTGAGGTGCTGGAGCGAGTGCAGACGAGGGCAACAAAGCTGGTGAAGGGCCTGGGGAATAAATCTTATGATACTGAGAGAGTTGGGGCTGTTTAGTTTGAGAAAGAAGAGGCTTAGAGGAGACCTCATCACTCCCTACAACTATGTAAAAGGACATTGTAGAGATGCTAGTGCTGGTCTCTTCTCACAGGTAATCAGTGACAGAACCAGAGGGAATGGTTTCAAGCTTCAACAAGGTAGGTTTAGACCAGACATCAGGAAAAAATTCTTCATGGAGAGAGTGGTCAGGCAGTGGAATGGGCTGCCCAGGGTGGTTGAGTCACCATCCCTAGATGAGTTTAAAAGATGCTTAGATGTGGTGTCGGGAGATCTGGTTTAGGGGTGAACTAGGTGAACTAGTAGAGTAAGGTTGATCTCAAGGGTCTTTTCCAACCTGAATGATTGCATGATTCTGTGATCAAGTCCAGCTGTCCTCCCTATAACCCCTCACTACCAAACCATCTCACAAAACACCATGTCTACCAGGTTCTTTAACACCTCTAGGAACAGTGCCTCCACCACCTCCCTGGGCAGTCTGTTCCAATGCCTGACCGCTCCTTCTGTGAAGTTTTTCCTAATATCCAATCTGAACCTCCCCTGGTGCCACTTGACCCCATTTCAAAAGGAGTGAGGGAGACACTTAAGGATTGTAATAGAAAAGTAGAACTGCTTTAACATAAATAATAAAAATAATGTTAAATATATACAGATATATACAAAACCTTGAGTTGTTCCCTGTTCCTATCTCAGCAATCCTGCCTCTGTTTGCCTTTTCACCTTTCTCATCTCATGCTATACAGACAGACTTCCAGCTCTTTCTCAGCAGTCTGAGACAAGGCTATGCAGCTGGTTTGAACTAGAGCCAGGTGCTGGATTCCTGTATCACAGAAGGCCACATTTCTGGGAAGAAGGGAGGTTGCAAATGTGTCAGGGTACAAGTGATTTATGGATTCACAGATCTGCAAGCCAGTTTTTGCTGGGCACCAAGGTTAGCAGTACTACTAAGGAAGCATATTACAACCAATATAGGTCCTGGTACCATGCTAGGCTTGCAAGCCATAGATATCTTGTGCCCCACCACTAGAGAAACCCCATGCAAACATTTCAAACTGGACCCTTACTCTGTCTGAGCCTAGTTCCATTTTTCGCACCCTCTTATGCAGCCACAGCCACCACCAGGCTCAACTCCCGCTGGCAGAACAGAGACCTTCACTACCTGGCCCCTCCTTTTGAATGCGCTTTCTCAATATCTTAATTCAAGGTGTCTGCTTTTTTCTCAGCTATTGTACAAGCTTCAGTGTGGTGTCACAGAGCAGAGTAACACTTCTGCAGTCAATAGCTGACATATTTGAGTATTTTGGTGGCCCCCCCAGTAAACAAGGGGTAGATAAGTTCCCATGATGGATGATGCTTTAGCCAGCATAGGGGAAAACTGTGATATTCCATGCCCATGAACATGACCTGTTGAGGACTGAGTGCAGGATCGAGCTCCTAAAATACAATTAGATGCTTTTGAGTTCTAACTCCAAGACCGATGACCTGATAGTTTGAACTCTGTAAAATCCCTTGTACACCAAAGCTGGTAGTGAAAATATGCCTAATGTGCCTATTTGCCCCCAAAGGGGTGACATTTTAGGATACCACATAATTCAGCTCAGCATCTCCCATTTGTACCTCTCTGAGTGCAAAATCAGGCAGTCCCATGCTCCACAAGGGACTAGATCCTGTTTTCCATTTGTGAGTGAACCCAACACAGAGTGATAGCAGAGGGTAGGAGAAGATGCTGCTCCCTGGCAGCAGCTGTCAGTCTATGGTTCATCTACTACTTGCAGAGAAACCTACAAGTGAGAAATCTTTCCCATAGTGGGGGAGTTGCATCTCTTACTTCCCACTGGAGGGTCCTAATGGTGGAAGGGATCTGGGTAGGGATCCTCCTCTGGTCTTTCTGTTGAAGCAAGTCATCATACAGTCATAAACACAAGCATCTTGGGCTAGAAGAAATATTACTCCATACCTTTGTGTCTTGTGGAGAGAGCTACTATCTCCTGAAAAACACAATCTACAGAAACTAGAACTGGATTGTAAATTTGTCTTCCCTTGTATCAGTATGCAAACTGTGAATGCCTCTGCTGTCCCCATATCTCCCTGCTCCTGGCATCACAGCTCCATAGCGGAGGTACAGCAGCTAAAGTAGAGCTGTGGTGACTTTAATCAGATAAGGATTTGGAATTATAGCAGTTGGCTCTTTCCATACAGTCCTTTTCCAAGGTACCCGTTATGCTCACTGCTGGAGAAATAAAAATACATTAAATAATGAGGGTGGCACAATGGTAAAGCAGCCAAGTGAAAATTGCACCACTCCAGTGCAAATGAGACCCATTCCTGCTACTCAGCATCTGTTCTTCTCCCTGGAGCCACGGCTCCTCTGCCATCAACATCTAGGAAACCTTGAGGTGCCTCCACTGAAACGTGTTTTCACCTGCACACAGCTGAGCATGTTCCACTGAATGTCACCCTTTTCCAGGTGTCTGTAGCTGTGCTGATGGGATTTGGATGTATAATGAGAAGGCGAATTTACTTGAGATACCCTTGCTCCTGTGTGCCAGTATCAGGAAACAAATGACATGAAAGTAATGCACCCCTGTACTCGTACAATACACTTAAAATTAATTTCCTGTAACTGAAACCGATTGTTCACATAAATCTCACCCTGCTTTTAAGCTAGGACATAACCTCAGCTTAATTGATATTTGTGCTTGAGGACAAAGAAATCAATTTGGCATGTCTAAACAGCCTTTAGTCTTTTCACAGCGACTGTCCCTGGTAAATGAGCTTGTCTTTTTATAGGCTTGGGTTTGCAAACACGAGTAGCTGCACACATAGATGTAGATATCCTTGGTGGGCTTGGAAACAAGAACACCACCTGGATGCATCCTTACTGTTGTGTCCTTGGTTTTCAAATGCCCAGGGACATGAAAAGTTGCACAGACACTCTTTCCCATGCTGTCTCACTATTCCAGGGTAAGGTGCCTATTTGTAATTATTTATCAGTATGTACACAATCGGGATGTCTGAAGGCAGCTACTGAAATGGGGGTATCAAACCTTGACCATCAAACCTGCAGTGTGGGCCTATCAGCATGGGAAAAACATGTGTGAGAAAGCTCAGCCCCATTTCTGGCTGTCTGGAGTTTGACTGGGTTAGCCATGTGCCCTGAGAAGAACACGGTCCTTTACAGCTCTGAATCAGGCTGAAGTGAGTTTGTATAGCAGGTTCACTGTGTGCTTATCGTGCCTTGTAACGTGCGCTGCCTCCATGTCCTACAATTCGTGTGCTGGGTATTTCTAATACAGCAACCACATCGATTTCAAGGGCAGTTTGCAGAGCAGTGTGACTCTTCACTGACAGGGAAGGTGAAGCCTGACTACCCTCTTCTAGCCATAGAAAACCTGTGGAATGGCTGAGCTGAAATTGGTCCAAAAAGGCTGCTAAAACAATATGTGTTTGAAGGAAGAGTTGTTTTTTAATGTAGTGCCTTGTGAAAACAAACACACCCCTGACACGTAACTCCATTTTGACATAGGACGCCAAATGAAAAAGCCTTCCATGGGAAAGTGCTTATTACTTTCTCTTCCAAACGACTGAGTGCCTAGGAAAAGTGCCAAAAGATGTCCCTGAAGGCTGACAGTCTCTGTGCAGCCATTAACCTTCAAGGGCTTGGGAAGCAGCACATGAAATTCCCTGATGGGATTTCCACCTCTCACCCGCACAAGCTGAGCCACGACCTGGTGTGCGAAATTCAGGTATGGCCACATCCAACAAGCTGCTGCAGGCCAAAGGACAGAGCATCAACTTGCAATCATCCATGCTGTGTGATGGCCAGCACTCTCCCTGGATTTGCCTCATGCCAGCAAGTGCTCTCATCAATGGGCTCGGAGAGGCTAGGGATTGTTCCCACCAGGCACAACACGGAGGCCATTCTGTGTGAGAGGTGACTTGAACCACATGGACACAAGTTTTGTAGCTTGATTTGAGGGCTAGGGAATGGCTCCTGGTCTAGTTTACTGACATCTATAATGAGAGCCTAGACTGATAAATTAAGAGTTGAATTCTGTGTTTGAAGTCCAGACCTCGATCACCTACACCATTTTTTCTTTAGCACAGGTCCAGGTCCTGACTCACTTGAAGAGAAGTATGTCTGTAAGCCAGGATGTGTCACCCAAGCTTAGCACCAGAGATCTGTCCCTACACCTCCTTTGTTTGGCAGTTCAGGTTTTGGACATAAGACCTGTGTATCATCGGCTTTTAAAGGCTGCAAGTCATGGTGAATACAGGGGTGCTTGTTCTGTTATGTGGAGCCTTTCACCCGAGTGCCCAGGTGGTAAAGAGTTTATCAGCTAGACAACTGGTATCAAGGCACATCTTCACATAATAAAGAGAGGGCATGGATGTACTCCAGCTAGCTAGCTAAGATCCTGAAAGCCATCTAAGTTTAGACTGGGATGTTGATGCTCCCATTAGGGAGTAATGGCTCCGTTAGAGTAGAGTTCAGGGAAGAGCATAGATCTTTTTAGGAGAGTCTAAATTAATAAAAGTGCTAATATGAAGAATGTGGATACAACAGGGGGCCCATGTTTGAGACAACACAGGGATAAATCAATGCAAGGCCAAGCAGATGGATCAGGAGGAGACTAAATCAAAGGTCTTGAAGGTGACCAGGAAGCTCATGAACCCAGGCAGGAGCAGAGTGGGATTTATCTCACCTGAGTGTAGGAGCAGAAAACTAGATGTCTGCATCTGAGCTGAGCTTAGTCCCCTCTCTACTCGCCTTACAGGCAGTGGAAAGAAACAGTGAAGTGATGCCAGAATCAGGACAATGCCAAACCGAAGTGGGAAGGAAGTTTAGCTGCTCTACAGCTTGAGAGAGTTTACCTAAATCCTGATGTTATTTCATACATTACCTTTTTTCAGCCTGCATTCCTTCAACTGCAATCGCTTGTGTAAAGCCAGTAGCAAGGAACTCCAGTCCAGACTTGCAAGTCAGTTTAGGGTGTTGCTGTTTTTATTGATGTTCCTTTTCCAGCTGACTCTTACGAAATGCTGTAGCTTACCTTGCTCTGTATCTTAGTGAAAATTTGTAGCTTAAAACTCTTTTTTTACCTCAGTTTCTCATCCTGAAACATTTCCATTCCTCTCATCTGCCAGACATCCATCACCTGGAATTGTGATTATCTCCCCTTTCCTCTTCTCTTACTGTCCCTTCTTTACTGCCTGAGTCTCATGGCTTGAAAAATAGTAGTCAGCCAGCACTGTCACTAGGGCTTGGCACCTTCTAACTACAAAAGGAAATAAAATATTAAGCAATAATAAATGAAAATGAAACACAACGCAGCACGGCAGATCACCGCAATGCTGAGGTTCCTAGATCACAGGGGGTTTTTTCTTTTAACTCTTCTCATTCCACAAGAATAAGAACTGTGTAGCCACAGTTATTTGACACAGCACTGAGCTTTCTACATAACCTATTAATTTAGATTCTCTCTGGCCAGTCTAAACCACTGCTGATTAAAAATCCTGCTCATCTCTGCTGCTGATAAATAGCAAGAGAGTGAAAGGAGTAAAGCAAAATGGGCCTGCTCCTCTATCTGTGTAATGTATCCTCAAAAGCATTGCCCTGTAATAGATCTATTCTAAATCAATACTTGATATAATTATTTGATATAATTTTAGCAAATGGTGCTGGAGCAAGCCCAAAAGCTAAAGCAGATCTTTGCATAAAACAGGCAGCAGGGATAGATGAGGAGAAAGCTCATCCGGGAAACGAAACGGAGATATGACTCGCAGGTCCAACTTTGCAATGGTGACCTCACAACCTCAGGTCCACCAGCAAGACAAAGCAGTTCTGAGAATTGTGATGCATGAGTTGGTACTGAAGGGATATAAAGACAGTGGGTGGCTTCCCACTGTAACAGCATCAGCAATTCTGTGAAAAAAGGTTCTCCACTGCCTGCCCTGAACTTAGCTGCTCTCATCAGGGCTGACAAGATCCTAAGCGGAGGTGAGGTTAATCATCTGCATCCCAAGCTGATGAGTACTGGGTGTGCTCTGGTTTGCAGTGGTGGACAAGCTGTGTTCATGCAGCCCTGTTCTGTGTCAGAGTGTGCTGGCATAAGTGGCTGTGGAAAACAGTGAAGATATTAAGTCCTTCATTGACCATTTAAATTCTGAGCTGTTGTCTCAGTCTGAAGCAGATCTTGCCATATATCTTCACACCACAGCCTCGTAGAGCTTCCTGTCTGTGCTTTCCTGAGAACACAGCAGTCAGATCTGCTGCTTTTCTGTAGAAGAAAGATTCACAGCTCTGAGTCCCTTCACAGCTCTGAGTCCCTAAGCTGAAACCCCAGTGTGGAAAGGAAGCATTTAACCCAGCTCCACAATGTAAGGGTGGGATATTGCTCAGAGTACTTTCTCTGCCTGGAAATGCACAAAGCAGACTGCTATGAACTAAGGGCAATGAGAGAGTTTTCCATCTTATGTTAAACCCCAAAAAGGAGCAACTAGTCAGCTAACAACTAACATGTAGTTATTCAAGTGACATTCATGTCTTATAAATTTCTTTTCTTCAATACAGAAGCAATGCCAGGGAACTGTGCCACATGATGCAAAAAGCCTGGTGAGGCAGGGTAGTTTGCAGAGAGGAGCAGCACTGTTAGATCAGAGGTGGTGGACAGAGTCCAGGGTGCAGCTTGAGAATAAGCACATACCAGGACAGGTGCTGTGGTGCTGAGCTACATACGCATGGCATACAACCCCCATAGTCTAGGAGGGGTCTGAGCAGAAACCAAACACATATGTGTTGAGCTCAAGACTCTTCAGAACTGCCAGTGTCTAATTTTGCCTTCACACAGCTCAGAGTCAGGTTATTCTTCTTCATAACTCGAAAGCTATGTGTTTCTGAGCAGTGAGGATGCTTTGTTACCTGGCTGCAGTGTGGATCTGCAATCAGCATCAGGCTAAGAGCACGAGAATTTGTCATGGCAGCTGCTTTTGGGAGAAAGCTGTCCTATTCACATACACCCACTGGATACAAAACCTTTTTGGTGGTCAGGTTAGCTGCAGGCAGTGATGGAAGGAAAACAGCCAAGCAAATACATGGGTAACTGGTCTTTTGTCTGGATGAAGTTTAGCATGCAGCTGAAAGATTGCACGTTCAGATAGCAACAGGAGAGAGCCACTGCAAGCAGGAAGTCCTGCTTGGATCAATGATTTGGGTCCTCAGCTCAAGATCCCCTTGTCTCTGAGCTTTTCCCTCAAGTAATTGTAGAAAAAGTCTTAGTGAAGGCAGTATTCATCTCATTAGCAATTCAATTTTTGTGACAACCCTGCTAGGACTCTTAATTTCTTGTGTTAAAACAACAAATGAGGTGACCCAACTGCAGTCTCTAATAGGTACCGTGGGTCAGTAATCATTCATTTGTTGTAGTGCTTCTTACTCAATGGACGGAGATAAAAATTTGTCCTCTTAATGACAAGAGCTGTAAATTAGTTTTATTTCACTGTTAAATCTAGAGGCCTGGAAATTAGTATGACCAGCCCTGAGCTGGAAAGAAAATGTGTCAGCTCGAAGGATTTTCCGCATTAGGCAAATAGGAAGCTCATAATAACCCATTAAACAGTCACAGCAGCTGTCTCCTGACACCCTTTGCTACTCCAAGTTGTGACTCTCCTGCTGCACTGAACGTGGAGAAGCTTCTTAAGTCTGATATCCAATTCCAGGCTAGTGGCTCTGGCTCAAGTTTCTTGCCAAGGAAAAGATATGAACACTCCTTGCAGGTACTGTAGAGAAATGCCAAATTCCTCTGAAGATGGGCATGTTCAAAATAGAGATGATTAATTGTCCTGTGGAGATTCATCTTCCCTCCTTTGTTAGGGGATCTTAAGGTGAGTAGCTCGGATCTGAACGTGTCTGTTTTTCAGACATACGTTTAGATAAGACCAGCTGATTGTCACTGGTGTTTCTTTTGCTAAGTAATGCCATCCTTCTCCTTGAAGTCCTTGCAAGCCCCGTGGGTCTAAAAGGTGTTATTCTGAGTTAGCAGAGACTTCCTGTGTATTTAGAAATTGCAGGGTGAGCCATCACTACCTGCTCTTGGGGTGGAAAGGAGGGAAATGAAAGGTTTTTAAGACAGATGGAAGCTATGTTGACAGGGGCGCTAAGGTGCCTAACAGCCTTTGCTTAGCAAGTAGCTTCTAGCAAACTCCCAGAAACACTTCACTAGCTCCTCCTGGGAGTGTGGGTGTCTCTCTTGCAGTAACTCCATGTGTGATTAAAGCTTTTGTCCTGACAAGTTGTGTAAAACATCATGCAGTCATTCCCAGTTTTTAAGCCTGGTCCTGGAGGTCTGCCCCAAGCTCTCTAGCCCTGTGCCAAACCAGAAGGGGATGTAATGGCCACCCAGACTGACTCAGGTTGTCACAGGAGCGTGCAGCATCTTGCAGCAAAGCCACGCTCTTCACCCCAGGGTCACATCCTAGCAGGGAGCAAAGATTACAGCTGGGAACTAAGAGGACTGAGTCCTGGGTGGCAGAGCCATCCCTGGATGTGTTTAAAGATCGTTTAGATGAGGTGTTGAGGGATCTGGTTTAGAGGTGAACTTGTAAGGTAGGGTAGATGGTTGGACTCGATGATCCCAGGGGTCTTTCCCAGCCAGAGTGATTCTGTGATTCTGTATACATGACACTCCCATAAGCTACTGTGGTAAACCCTTCAAGAGATGATGCTAAACCCATAGGCACACCACCTTCACTGCTATGTGTGATGCAGGTATTCTTGGGGTGAGGAGACAGCTAACCATTATTCATATGCAGAATCAGTGAATTACCAACACTACAGCTGTTGGGCCACAGGACCGTGTTCTCCTGTACCACATCTGCCATGGAGAGTCCAATGACCATCTGGTGGCTGGCATGACACACCAGTGGTGAGCAATACCTGCCACATGGGGATTGACCTTGCTTTCTCCACAGGTGAGGGAAAGGCCAAGATGCAGGCAGCTGGATCAGCTTTCTCAGAGACAACCCACCCCAGCCAGAGGGCTGCCAGTGGTGTGGACGTGAAGGCATCCAAAGGAAACCCCTGATAAGCCTCTGCTATCACAGAGAGGAGGAGATGCCACAGATTCCTTGCAGACGAAAGCAAATCCTCTCCTGAAGCCCAAAGGAGCCCCACAGGCATTTCTGTGAGGGAAGAGGCTTGCTGCAGCATCAGCCAGACTTCATCAGCCTCATGACTCTCCAGCTCCTTTGGCATCTTGTGCTGTTTAGGAAGACAAGGAAGAGGGATTAGATGTGGTGGATCTGCATGATTCTCTGGTCATTTCCATCCTACTGGTTCTATCAGGAAAAAACCACTGATCCAGACAAACCCACAGAAGCTGCGAATCTGTTAGTATCACGTGAACACTTAGTTTTCCTTGTGGTTTCCAAGCAGAAGCCCTGCATGACAGAAGTGGCAGCTTCCCAAACAGGGTCATACTAAGCAGAACGACTACACACAGTGTATTTCCCTAAGGGGACCACAGACCAATCCTTACGGGCAGTGCTGGTACTCCTAACCTGGCTGGAGTTCCCACCTGCAGGGTCAGCCAGTCTGGTTCACAGGATCTGCCAGGAAACACATTGCTTTGCTCACATGGCTCTGAGTGATCACCCTCATGATAAGCTCAAGATGGTTTTCATGCACTGAGGTATGCAGTGAATCGCTAGCAGTTCCAGACATAGGATGCTCAAGTGCTATAGAGGTTTGTGATGACAGCTACACAAACTCATGAAGGTAAAAATCCACCAACAGCTATTAAACGTGGACATCCCTTTATCACCAGTGGTCCCCACAACGTGAGTTATTGGAGATTGTTAAGTAACCCTGGAGAAATAAACATCTTCTGTTTGCACACTCCTTTGATAGTCTTCCAGGAGTGACCGCTGGCTGGCTGACTGTGGTGTCTAGTGAGACAGGATGTCCACCACTTCAGTCTTTGTTAACTTGTTCTTGGATAACTCGATGCCACTGAGGTGACAGGACAATCCTTGAAATATATTCCCAGCTCTACTGCCCACCAGTGTGAGTCCTGAGCACCCACTCCACCTCCCTGCCCAGTTCCCCATCCTTACAGACTGATCAAGACAATTCATTCTGAAGCAGCTTAGGGTGGGTAGAAAAGTTTCACAGTGTGATGTAAGATCTTTGCTAAAACACCTGTCCCAGCTTATGCTGGAATCATCATAAGTAATTCACCTCCTCTTTGCTCTCTCTTCCTCTGTACAATGCAGGTAGTGACCTCTTCTGTCCCAGGACAGCCAAGGACATACATGTCCTAACTTGCACTTTGTCAGTGGTGAGGACAGTGGTCAGAAGAACAAGTAGGAGCATCCTTCACACAAGTAACAAGTAAAGCCAGCAGGATGGCTCCCTCAGCTCACCAGAATACTCAGTGTAATTCCTACGGCAGTGCAGCAGTTCGATGGCAATTCAGACATGGTGAAAGCTTTAGAAGAGGGATATCTACCGCACCGTGGTGCAGTCCTCCTTCTCGCTCCAGAAGCTGGAGGAAGACACATCATATGCATCATTTAAAGGCAAACTAGATGCAAAAAGCACTTGAAAACTCTTTATGGGGAACAATCATTTCCTGCTTCAGGGCGGTGAATTACTGGTTTTGTCTTGTTCATCTCTTATTTCCTCCCCTGTTTGTACATTTCTTCATGGGAGAAAGCGAGCGAACAGCGGAAAGCCTGCGAACCACTTTCCTGCCTCCTCTCCTATGTAGGCACCGTGTCCCTTTTTAACCCTTCTCTTCCACGAAAAGACTCTGTTGGATGTGGCACCCAACACTTTGGACGCTCAACTGTGTCAGCAAGGGCTGGGAGGAGAAAAAGCATTGCCAGAGCCATGGGAGCATTGCCAAACCCCTGCTGTGCTGCTTCCTTTCCTCTCTGCTCATAGAAAAACGCATCTTGGAGGAGTGTCATTCCCTTGCAAGTGCCGTGGTGTTTGCCATGTTTGTCCAATCATCTCTTCCCTTATGCTGGTTGTGCCTGGAATTTAGGATGTAAACAAAACACTTTGAACTCACGAGACCTGTTTTAAGCCCACAGTTGCACCACTTTAGAAGAACAGGAGAAATCTTACAACCAACAGTTTTGTGGGACACAGCATGTTTGTTGTATGTAGCTGCAGGGGGATATGATGAAGAAGAGATGCCCAGCTTCATAGTGACCTTCTTGGGCAGAATCTTGACTATCAAAGCACCTGGTTGTATAAGAGCTTTGGATAAGTTCATACTGACCTTCTTAGACAGAATCTTGACTATCAAAACATCTGTTTGTATAAGAGCTTTGGATAAGTCCTGGTTTATTGTTGTTCTGGTTCGTTGTACAATTAACCATGTTTTTTTTACTCTAACTTGTTCGGCAGCACCACTGAAATAATCCATCAGATACCTATAGGCAACAGCCTGATGGAAGATGTTTTGCCCTGATCAAGCATCCGCACAGAGCAAGATCAGAGCCAGCAGTGACAAAGCCTGTTTTGTTCTAGGTTGTCAACACCGAGGAAAAAAACATGTTCATCTTTTGCATTTGCTGATTCACACTTGCTAACAGGATTACGAGATCAATCAACACGAGAAACCAAGGCTGATAAATCTTAATCACCTTTAAGTTCTCAGCAGACTGACCCTAATCTGTAAACCAGGGTGCAAAGTCTGAAGTATTCTGTCTACGTTAGGTAACTCAATTTCTTGACATGAAGATACTTCCTTTGCTGAAAGCTCTCCTGATGCCCACTAACTTCTTCCTGGCTGCTGGAAGGAAAACCACAAATCCCGTGGAGGAGCCCTACAGTGTTGGCTGAGAACTGACAAGGATCACCACTAATATTCATACAAATGTGGTGCTCTGTGTCGCACCCAGCCAGCCATCTGTCTGCAAGGATTGTGTCCCTGCCCAGATGCTGTCACCACTCACTGAAGAGCTCAGCTTTAATCAGAGGTTTCCTTTTCAAGCACTGACCTGTCCTGCTGGATCAGTCCTGCTCAGCTTTCGGCACCTGATAGAATCATAAGCTGAGGCAAACGTAAGTGAAGGATGGAAATAGTGGATAGAGATCTCAAATAGGCAGTTACACATGCAACAATGTTTTGTTATGCACAAAGGTGCATGAAATATGTTTGAAGAGAAAAAAATCTGCATAGATAGGAGAGTTGTTTAGGGTCCAGTATATTATCAGATCTGGGAAAATGCCACGTGAATGAGTCACTGCAGCATCAGGCAGTGGCTGTGCACAGAAAGTGCGACCAAAGTGGCTGTTGTAGTCCCTGCCTGGCATTTGTACAGCATCATTTAATGTTTTCCATAAATGATTGACTAAAGAGTGCCATGGGCCACTTTCTTACGTTATAGTTATCTGCCCCACTCCAGCCCAATCCCTATGCACACCTTCCTTGTCTTTAACGAAACATATTTTAAGGAAACTTCTCTTTCAGATCATCACTGGAGAACAAATAAAGGCTCTTTTTGCCTATTGCTTCCACAGCTTCGCTCCAACCAACTTGCCTCGATGGTTGTGGGGTAGCCTGATGCTAAGGAGCAACACCACCTGTGACTGACCCAGCAAGTTTTATATGCCTCATTCCTTCAGGAGCTGCAAAAGAGTACCTCAGCTCCCCAACATTTAGGACCTGCACAGCTTGAAAGCTGGAGACTTGCAAAACAAGACTGGAGTCCTTCTGTCAGGTCCTGGAGGGCTTGTAAATCAGAGATGGTGCCTTCACTCCCAGGTAAAAGCTGACTGTAGACGTCCCACAAAACTGATATCATCCACCACTCCTGGCTGCTTCTTTATTGCAGGATGTGTCTCTGCTTTGAGCTTTGCCTGGGGCTGTCCTCACTTTGGCAAGGATGTCTACAGCAGGAAGGCTTTTGGCTCAGCTCCTATTCAGTCACTCCAAATGGGCAGGGGCAAAAAGGAAATAAAAAGTCTGAGACCAAACAAGGGGATCCAAGGGGGATTGTCTGAGGAAAGGCTGGAGAGTAGGAAGCTCCTAGACTCACTTGGACACCTTCTGTGCAGCAGGAGTGCAAGAGGTGGAAACATAGGGCCACTCATGGTGGATCTCAGACTCTGCTCTGTGCTGGGAGCTGTAGGTCATACCAGCCTGCTTCTGCTTTTAGTTTCACAGGAGGATGCATGGGAAGGATCAACAGGGAAAGGTGCTGCCTGAGTCTTCCATCAGAGTTACACTTTGGGTGGCACAGGTCAGGCCATGTAATGCACCTTATGGTGCCCCCGAGAGCCCAGAACTGCTGTGTCCACCATTACAGCTTGCTCTTGGTAGATCCAGGACAGAGCCCACCCTCCAGAGCACCTAGTGCTAGAAAACTAGGCAGCAGGGCAGGTCTGTTCTCCCACATGGCATGCAGCAACACCTCACAAAACTGGAAGTGTACTCCATCAGCACACAGGGTCTTGAGGAAAATAGAGCAGAGAAAACCAGCTTCTGGCCTAGCTTTTAGCCTCAGGACCCTCTTCATGACAGCACAGAAGGGTGTTTGGAGTCAGCGTGCCTTCACAATTTATTTACCCTGCAGCTTCTGGGTGGCCTTAAATGACTGTGTGACACTGGGTTTCCTATCCGATGATGAGCATGGGCAAGGTAAATGCCAACCTGTCTAACCCTAACCCTTGTGCCATGGGGACTTGGCCACTCAGTCACCCTGACCACCCATGCTTTGCTGTTAATCAGATCACACCTTGTTAGCTTTATCCCATGGCAGCCTCCCAACCCTGGACCTGCGTCATGTACACCTGACACCAACTGGGAAATTGAGAGCATGTCCAGAGGCAAAGATGGGGGCAAGATTTCACATATACAAGTCAGCTGCAAAGACTGCCTTGATGTTTGTGAGGCAGAACCGGTCTGCTGGCGCTAGCAAACATCCAGACAAGTTTGACTGAGGAGCACCTTGGTGCTGTTTGTGCAGATTTCGTGCGTATTTTGCATTTAAGTCACAAAAAGAAATACGTAAAGGAGACATGTTTATACACACGAACAGAGCGTGGTGAGAGAGCAGTCACTGTAACTGAGATAACACCTGCCCAAACACCAAACACACCCTTCATCCTCTCTTCTATTGTAAAGACAGCATCTGGACAGAGGATCCGGCTCCTGTCTCCATACGACCATTTCCCAGCCGGTTGTAATAAGCTCTCTGGATCAAGGACTGACTATCCCAATGCGTTTGCGTGGGTCTGGCACAGCCTGGCACAGCCTAGTTATTGCTGCTGTAATAACTGCCTTTGACAACTTGAACTGCAGTAAAGAGGATCTAGAACGAGGTGCTTGCATTTGCTGCACACAGGTGAGCAGACTAGAACAGCCCCAGTGCAACCTAGGGAATGTGTTTTGCTGCAGTGGTTTTGCGTGCTGGAGGAAGGTCCCAATTTGTTCGCATCTGACTGGCCTCTTACAGCCCTTTGAAGTTGCTGCTGTGTAATACTGCAAAGTGGTGCAGGGTGCTGGTTGAGTCACCATCCCTGGATGAGTTTAAAAGATGCTTTGAGGCAGTGTTGGGGGATCTGTTTTAGAGATGTACTTGTAGAGTAAGTGTGACTTGATGATCCCAAGGGTCTTTTCCAAACTAAATTATTCTGTGATCAAATGTAGTCTCCAGGCTCCAGCCAGGTATTATCTTAGTTCTTACTGAGACCAGCTCAAATCAGCTTTGGGCACTCACAATATCAAACATGTTATGGTGTTATGGTTTGATCTGGACTAGGGTCTGGTAACAGGGATAGGACCTCAAATGGTGCCTCTAAGATGTTTAAGGAAACCAGAAAAAAAAACCCCCCTTCTACTCAGCTCCAGGCAGAACCCAACACTGTCTGAACCAATATATCTTGTTAGGGAAGCATGTTTGGGGGCGCTTTTGGGTGGCTGGTGGGACCACAGTTCCTAGGCTGAGGGACTGTCACTGGGGAGACCTATGGTAACTTGTTGTTAAAATTGGTTTCCCCTGGTCAAGTTGTCTCTTTTTTGCCTGTTTAACTTTAGTGGTAGTATTGTCCTTCCTGTTGTTTTCAGCTAATTAACATCTTGCTAACTAGGTATAGTTTGTCCCAGGATGATCAAGTTGGCCAACTGGTGTCATGTAATCGTCTCCAGCTCCAATTTTGCACAGCTGAGGACCAGCACCACTCACCTTCCTCTGTGTTTGCTCTAGCTTTTGTTTATGATTAGGAAAGGCAGATAAGCCCCACATACCATGTGGGATTGTTCTGGAAAATACTCTGTTTTGAGTTCTTGTAGCAGTCCTGCTCTGGCAGGGGGATTGGACTAGATGGTCTTTTCAAGGTGTCTTCCAATCCTTAATGTTCTGTGACCCTGTGATTCATGATTTCGTCCCTAGAGTCTCAGAAGTACCAGTACCTTCTCGGTCTGTCCAGCCCATCTGAGTGCCACATGGACATGACTCACAACCTAAGACAGATCCCTTGTTGCCCAACCTCAATCCTATTTTGTCCCAGTGAAATTCAGATCCTGTTCTCTGTGTTCACCAGTAAATTACTATCACCCTTATGCATGTTCACAGACCAATACTGGATGGCATAAGATGTTCCTGGGTTTGTGATACTACTCTGGTTGGGATGAACATCTTCCAGACCTTCGCAGGTGGTGGTGACTGGAATAGGCAATATCAGCCATCTCCTCTGGTGGCCAAGAAAGGACATACAGTACAGAGAGTACTGGAGAGAAATGTTGGAAAACAGCTCCTGAATCTGGTCTGTGTCTATCAGACACTCCTCTTGGTGACCAGTAGAAATCATTCTGGATAGTTCCTCTTGCCTATTGGACATGCTCCTGTGCATCCCTAACCTGCCTTCAGGAGCGATGCAAGGTGGGCTTCTGGTTTTGTCAGTCCTGGTGTTGTCAGACTCCATCACCAGCTGCTACATATTGCAATGGTTCATTGCAATATCATCTTCTGTTGCTGAACAGATCACAAAGAACCAAGCATTAACTTGAGCATCAAGAAGGCCACTTACACTCCTCATAGATCCAGAATCCCTGCTTCCAAATCTGACATCTGCTCTGCCAATTCAGCAACTGGCTCTAACATTTGCTGCTGTTCCCACTGGGGTCAGGTGAGGTGGCAGTGAGGGAAGAAGTTTTCCCTTCCTCACTCTCAGTCATTGCTCCCAAAACAGCTCAATGCTTAGGTGGGCACGGCCAGGCTTAATCCAGGTAGGCTCCCTCTGAAGTCTGGGCTGCTCTAAGTTCTGCATCAGCTATTACCATGTTCCTTGGGAAAAACAAATCACCTTCACTCTCTGTTTTCAAAGGTCTTGGTAGCAAAAGGTGCCAAGGCTTCAGGATCAAGGCTTCCTTTGACAATGTGACACCTTGGGCTTCTTTGAAGTCTACCCCTCTGGTAGGTGGAAGAGTTTGTGTGAGGTTAGCTACAGGCTGTGAAGCAAAACTTCCCAAGGGCTAAACACCATCATAAACCTCTCTACCTTCTGGTGGACCTTCACAAAATGAAAGAGAGCTCACTGCGTGTGTCCGCATGAGTGTTCCCGTGCACACACAAGGGAGCGACTGACTAGATGTAGGGAGGATTTCAAGTAAAACACTCTAATCCCACATGTTTCCCCCCATGAGTAGGATGAGCGCTAAAGATACAACAGCTGTTGCTTAATGCATTCCTAGACAGCACACAGATATTATGCTGATAAGAACCACTTAGGAACCAGGACAGCAAGGGACAGGAAGAGAAATAATTGCTTTAGTTATGCAGAGGTCAGGTCTTAGCATGACTTTAAAACAATTTGGTTTTCCTTCCCCCCATTTATCACAGAATTTACAGTAATGTAATAGCTGTGAAGGGAGGTTCCACATAAATATGAGAAGGAACTTCTTCCCCGAGGGTGACAGAGCCCTGGAACAGGCTGCCCAGGGGTGTTGTGGAGTCTCCTTCACTGGAGATGTTTAAAACCAGTCTGGATGTGTTCCTGTGCTACTTGGTCTAGGTGATCCTGCTGTGGCAGAGGGATTGGACTAGATGATCTCTTGAGGTCCCTTCTAATCCCTAATGATTCCATGATTCTATGATTTCAATAGCAGTAAACCTTCAGAAAGGGGACATCCACTGCACTCCTTCAGCTCCCCTGAAAACTGGAGGGAGCCACACCACACGCCCTCCAAAATCTGACTTGAAAAAATACCCTTTGGAACCCAACTGCTGGTCTGGATCCTGGTCTGGTTGAGAGTCTTGATGGGGCCAGGTGAGCCGTGGGATGAGGAAAGCCAAACCATTCGGATGTTTGGCTTTCACCAGAGGCACAGAGGAGAGGTGTGAGCAAAATTAGGAGGTGACCACCTCATGCTTCCCACACACTGGCCTCTTCCAGTGCACCATGGTGATGATTCCTATGCCGGGCTCATCCCTCATTCCAAACTCCAAGAGGTGGCAGCAGTGCTCCTGCCTTCAATGAATTGCTCGGGTGTGGGAGGAGCACCTGCCCCGTCCTTGGGACAGAAGAACTGGGACCCTGGCAATAAGCAAGGGCGCATGGACCCACTCAGACACCCCCAGCATCTCCGAGCTGAACCACCAGTTGCAGTGGGCCCTGCCCTGTAGACAAGGATGGTGTGAGGCACAGAGAAGACTTTTTTTTAAAACGAAGTCATTTTTGTCTGTTACTGTTAATGAAGAGGGAAAATCTCTTTCTGGGATTGAAAACAACCTTGAGTCTTTGCTCATTGCCTCCAGAGGGAAGCTTGCCATCACTGCTCATCACAAAAACTTCTGCAGCATTATGCTGAGAAACATCTCAGAGATGTCTGGGGACTAAAAGCTGAAGCTAAAGTCACAATTCTAGATCAGAGAAAGAAGAAACAGAAAGAGAAAATGCAGGCTTTGTCCCACAGATGGTACAACCTCAACAAACCAAGCTTGTGGTAAGAGGAATGGACAGAGGTTCTTTGTACCCTGGGACAACAAAACATCCCACCAGTTCTCAGTACAACCCTGTAGTGGTGGGACTTTTGCCTGGGGAAACTAGCAATGATGTGCAAGTCATAAGTGGTACTGCTGATGACTCCACACACACCACTACGGAGGAGGAGCTAAAGCAACACTAACATGACCATTTGTGATTTGTAGGTCTCTTGGTCTCACCACAAGGCCTCAGAATCACAGGACACTAGGGATTGGAAGGGACCTCAAAAGATTATGTAGTCCAATCCCTCTGCCACAGCAGGGTCACCTAGATCAATGAGCAAGAGATTCTCAAGGTGTGGTTCTGACAACGTACCTAGATGAAGCAAGGTTATGAATTCCCAGCTAGTTCTCAAAACATTCTCTACAACACAGAAAATGATGCTCTAAGTCCTTGTGGGTTTAGGTCCTGAGGTTGTTATGCATGATGGTTTCTTGTGTCTGGAGACCTCCTTTCACAACAACAGGATAAAACAGTATTTAAAATCTGTAAACCTTCTGAAGTAGCCCAGTAACCATTCTTTGAAAGTCTTCGTGAGAGACGGACTTTGGCTTCTCAGGATGTCTCCAGGCTTATCCTGACCGGATCCGAGGTGAGTTTACTTTAACAATTGCTAGCGGTCGAGTGACTTCTACGTAACCTGTTCTAGTTTTCTGTCTGTAGTACCATATATGGCAAAATAACAGATGTTTGTAGTCACTGCACAACACTAAATAGCCCTTTGTGTTAACTGTGTGGGGAGAGCTGGTGTGTGGCTTTCAAATTTCACCTGAGAACCACCAAGAAGGAAAAAAAGTGTGATGAGAAAACCCATAGAACTACTCCAACGCAGACTGCAGGCTTGAGAAGAAAAGCCTGGAAGCACAATGAACAACTCAGTGCACTGGTGACTCACTGAGCACAGCCCACAGCTTCTCTACTTGGCACGTACAGTGCCACCAACAACGAGATTCAAAGGGACATTAGAGCAGTAAGGATGGAACTGGGGAACAGGATTAGATATTAGTAAGTTTTCTTTCATAACAGTTTTAACAGTATTACTATTAAGAAGGATTTCTATATTAATCTGGATTATAAGTGTTAGCATTACTGCAACTGGTCTATTAATAACTTAATTATATCTTGATTAGGTTACGATTTTAATTACGCTTTTGTCTCTGTATGAATAGAATGTGTCCATCTTTCCCCATAAAACTATTTTAAGTGTAGGATGAAAGAAGCTGTCAGAAACCCAAGACTCATTGCCAGGCACTAGCAGAGCTGAGAAAACCTCTCCAGACAGTGGCTTCAAAGAGATGAGTGAACCCTACACAAATCCTTTCCCTTGAAGTCTGTCCTGCCTAGTTGACCTGCATAGGACAGCTGTTAACTCTGGCAACAAGCACTAGCCTCCAGTACACATTGGCATCAGGTTCCACAATTTCAGTCAGCAGCCAAGGCAGGAAGAGCTGCAGAGCTGCAGCAGTTCAAGGTGTTTCTATTGGGACTTTTCCAGGCATCATCTTAATCAAACACTTCACCTACTCCCAGCTTGTGTCCATAAGCAGACACGTATTCCCACCACTTCTTTGACTGTCTGTGTAGCCCTTAATTCACCCAGACTGATCTTTCTCACAGTCTTATTCCTCTCAAAGGACTGTGCGCTGAAATAACTGGTGCAGGAAGGATCACTCACACTAAGGCTTCCTGTGCGACTTGATCTAGGTGGTCCTGCTGTGGCTGGGGGCGATTGGACTAGATGATCTTTCAAGGTCCTTTCCAATCCCTAATGTTCTGCGATTCTGTGATTGCACAAACTCACTGTCCGTACCCACCAGGATTAAAATCCCTTGAGAAGGGCTCAACAGCTTCCAGCTGTGGCTGGAAACATTTCTCCAAGAAAAACCACAGCTAGGAAATAGAGATAGAAACATGTTTCTCAGTGCCATGCACATTGCATCACCCTCCACACCAGAGGTTCCACATCAATATGAGAGGAAACTTACAGTGAGAGTGACAGAGCACTGGAACAGGCTGCCCAGGGGGGTTGTAGATGTTTCCTGACCAAATAGCTCTGCAGCTTCTCTGTCTGTACAAGGGTCAGGCTGATCATCACTGAAAGCACCTGAAAATGTCACAGAAACCTCATCATCTCCTGAAGCTCACTGTCACAGTGTGGGCAGATGGAGAAACCAGAGTGACACAAGTTTGGCTTCTCGTCAGCCTCACAAGAAGCCAAACTAATTAGCAACGGAGGCAAGAAGAGTCTGAAATGATTAGTATTAAAAGGTTTGGAGGTTTGGATAGACTGAGGTTTTACTGTCAAGCTGACCTAACAAAGTCACTTAGTTTAAGTTTCCTTAAGCTAAACTTCTGAGAAAATACGTACTTACCTAGAAAAATGTTCACTCTGAGAGCATTTCTCTTTCTAATAGGATGGGAATTCAAAACTGGCTTAAAAAAATGACTTTTCAACCTTCTTCCCCACCCTTCACAAGGTCTTTCACCACTGTCTGTAGAGGATCGTGTCCTTCACTGAAACATGCTCCAACCAAGCGTTTGCTCACTGAAGACATTACTCAGGTTTGGAAAGTGGGGTTGGAGTTTATTATTTCAGGTTTTTGGGGGGTTGTCTTCCTATGACACCCAGTCCTCTCCACCATGTGCAATGGCCTCCAAAGAGATGGTCCTGCTCTGGCAGAGGGATTGGAGTAGATGATCTTTTGAGGTCCCTTCCAATCCCTAATGTGCTGTGGTATTGTGAAGAATATTCCTGATTTCCCACACCACTGTGGTGATTTCCCTCCCCAGCCTCCACCCCTCCTATGAATTTCTTTGCAGCTCCTGTCAAGCAGCAGCTTCTCCACTTTTACAGCGTTTCTCTGTGGCCTATGACCACTTCTGGCACCGTGCTGCAGGCGCCTAGTGCAGTGTCCAAGTATCCAGAGCTGACGGAGCTGCTAAAGACGTGTGAATCTTGTGCGGAAATGGAGAAGGAAAAGAAACTCTTTTGAGCCCTCTGGGGGAAAAGTCATGACTAAAAATAAGTTGCCCTGTGGTCAATGGAGTTAATAAGGACTGCACTTCCCCTCCCTTCTCCTCCACCGTGATACTCCCAGCTTCTTCCAGAATTTAATGCTAGCTTGGCTGGAGATCTGGGTGCTGTGCTGTGGCTGGCAGGCATAGAGTGACACCTGCATCGCTCTGTTAGCCAGGGTACAAGTGGTCCCCAGCCAGCAGGCAGCAGCACCATGTGTATGTAGGTTGTGTATTGTATGCTCTCTGATGACACAAAGCTGGGAGGAGTGGCTAACACTCCAGCAGGCTGTGCTGCCATTCAGCAGGACCTGGACAGGCTGGAGAGCTGGGCAGGGAGAAATTTAATGAAC
>JAOXOE010000001.1:101498100-101510675 GCA_028565055.1 Phoeniculus purpureus | reverse complement strand
TGTTAATATATTTTAACCAAAGATGTGGAGCAATCCAAGCTTTGAGCCGCAGACCTTCTGCATCAAAAAAACATCCGTTGGATTATTTTCGTGATCAGGTGTCGCATTTCTACCCTCCCTTCTCATACCTCAGACTGATCCGTACCTCAGTTTGATTCAAAAAAATAAAAGAAAAGTCAGTTAAGCAACTCATCAAAAAAAAAAATTAAAAAAAGAAAAAACAAACAAAAAAAACCAACAAAACGTTTTAAAAAATGCAGCACCAGAGTCTTTTGTGGAGTAACTGATAGCAGACCTGGGCTACCATAGGCATTACACTTGGATTGCTTCAGATGGTTTGTTGTATCCTTTTTATTTTAGGTTTGGTTTTGGTTTTTTTTCCTTTTTTTCTTCTCTTTCATGGGGATTTGCTTCCATAAAACAATGGTGATAACAAAAATAGCTTGTAAATGGGAGCATACAAGCATTTGCAACAAATATTAAAGTAGAGGCTCACAGCGGCATAAGCTGGACTTTGTCGCCACTAGATGACAAGATGTTATAACTAAGTTAAACCACATCTGTGTATCTCAAGGGACTTAATTCAGCTGTCTGTAGTGAACAAAAAAATGGGAAAATTTCAAAAGATTCTCCTGCTGGAAATAAGGTATAATTTGTATTTTGCAGACAAATCAGTAAAGTTACTGGCTTTCTTAGTGATACGGTGTCTGTGGTGCATTTTTTTTTTAGATTAATTTAAGTAGTGTCCTGTTCTCACTGCTCTGCACTGTAACACGTGAAATAATCAGCACTTTAACAACCGGCCGTTGCCTCCAGGTCGCTGCCACCTGTTCTTGCCTAGAAAGTTCAGTTATTTTTAATTATGGCGCCCTGAGCACCTCGGTGCCTCGCAAATTTTAATGTCCCACCACGCATCATCCCACCAAGTTAAAGAAATTCCATTACTGCTCTAGAATTTGATATCACTGTGGATGAGGCTGTCTGAACCTGGCAGAGATGCTAGGTGAGATAAAGCCTGGCCTTTAGGCTTTTGGTCACTGGCAGGGAATCCTATCTAGATACATCCTATAAATTCTGCCTATAAATTCATCCTGTAAATTGGGAGAACCATACAAAAACAAACAAAAACAACCCCAGGCATGTTCTGTGTCAAAATCCAGTGTCGTTGGGTCTATGCTTTATATCCTCTAACATGTTAACTTCATAGGAACTGCGTCAGAATTAATCTTTTCCCTTTTGTGTACTTGGTCTGGTCATTGTTTAATTATTTTCTTCCCCCCCCCCCCACTAACATCTCTGTTTTTGGAGTCTGAGAGTACAAGGATTGACTTTACTTCAACGAGAGGTTTTTTTTCCACGCCAGAGGCAGACAAGCTATTAATAACTTACGGTGCTCGGTGAACGTGGCAATTTTAAAAATAACATTACAAGCCCTAGATTCTGAATGTGTTTATGAAAGAACACATCTGCACTGTTATTTACCTGTTGCTTTTAATGACTCTTTTTCTTAAGGGAAGCGTTTCTGGTGTTGTACAGAGCATAACAATTAGATGCTGGAACTAAGTGTCATCGGTTTTACTGCATAATACATGTCTCTCAAGTAAATAACCTTTTTTGTTGGCAAGGATAAGCCAAAATATTCTTGGAAATGCAGTTGAAGTGTAATGCTCTCAGAAATCCTAGGAAATTCGTACCTGGGAGTCCCCACTCCTGCAGTCTGTGTTGTCAATAGTGCTAACGCCATGCACTGGAAAAGGAATTCCTTAGGAAATGGAGCCTGTTGTGTGTGCTGTGTTGTTATTTATTACTCCCAAAAAATAACCATACACATACTGATCACTGTGCTTTAGATTCTGTGAACTGTGTTCTTAAACAGCTTCAAGAATTGTGCTTTGCGATAGAATTGGGGAAGTTATCGGTTCTGTAAATCAGCTTTGTCGCACCACGCTCACATGTGCCATCTGAAGAGCAACTGTAAAGTATGTGGTCTGAGTCAACTAAGCCACCTATCTTCTCCATCCAAGAGCGTTTGGTTTGCCTCCAAAGCTTTTCCTTCACTTCTTTAGCACGAATCAGCATCTACTTAGAACTGGAAAGCTGTCCCGGGATGGTTATGGTCTCAAAAAAGAGAGCACAGACTGCCAGTCCTGTTCACACTCTTACTTGTCTTTGGTGTGACCCATTCATACCAACCCTTCTTCAAACACAGTGACTACATCTCCACTGGTAAAATGCTACAGGAGAAGAAAGTCAACAGGAAGGAATGGTTTTAAAACCATCAGAAGACGGTAAACAGCAGAAAGACATCATTCACGCCTCTCGTGACGACCACAACCTGTTTCAGTGCTAAAGCCCTGCTATGCAGCAGGGCTTTAACTGCTTCTTCAGTTGTCCCACCTACATATGCAAATGGAACTCTGGTTCTTTGAGTTGGGAAGCTCAGAGTGCTCAGCCACAGCAAACTCAGGGTATGTCTGTTTTGCGTTCACATGCTGCACTTGACACTTACACTGAGTATTCAGAGCAACTGCGGGAGGTGAATCTGCACTGCACTCTCCACGTAAACACATCCAAGACAGATTCAACTGTTGTTAGCAGGAGTTATGGCTAACAGCAGTACTTCTGCTGGTAGAGGCATTACTTCCTCCTCTTCCAGCAGCCTTCACAGTGTGCTTTGGTCTCATTCTGCGTCACCTTAATTGAGAGAGGTATTTCAAAGCTAGCATTAGCTTTCTTATGCAAATGATGAATTTTAGATGAGTACTTTGCTTCCAAAATATCTTGTTTTAAATGTCCTTTGTACCTCCTTCTGTCTTTGTGCACATGTGGTTCATTCATAGCCTGCATAGGTTTTAGGCTTAAGTAGGCTTTTGTGTTTGGATGATGACCCATAAGCTGGTTTAAGCTGCAAAACCCAGGATGATGTCTCGTTCTGGGTGGTGGTCTTTGGTCACTGTCAATGTGCAGGTTCCTTTGACTGAAGATGACAAACAGTGTCATAGAACGTTTCACTGTGTGGGTAAAAACTGAAAGGTGATAAAATTTAAAGGTAATACACTTGTGGGGTAAAAACAAAACTGGAGTGCAACACAGTTCTTCCATGACAGTACATTACATGGTTAATTATTCTCTGTATTTAGAAGAGATTCTCAGGGTAGGTGTTCAGTCTCACAGCAAAGACACACATCCTAAGACAAGAATATACAAAAGTGTATCACCAAAACTCATGGAACCAAAGAAGAAGCACCTGGAGTCTGAGAGCTGCAAAGAGCTGACAAGGTACAGCTCTCAGATCATCACAATGGCCAACAGAAAAGCAACTTGGGGCACTTACCAGGTTTAGCTTGGAGCATAGGAGACTTAGGGGTGACCTCATTAATGTCTATAAATATGTGAAAGGTGGGTGTCAGGAAGATGGAGCCAGGCTCTGCTCAATGTCATCTGGTGATAGGACAAGGGGCAATGGTTGTCAGCTGGAACAGAGGAGGTTTCATATAAGTATCAGAAGGAACTTCTTCCCAGTGAGGGTGACAGAGCTCTGGAACAGGCTGCCCAGGGGAGTTGTGGAGTCTCCTTCTCTGGAGATGCTTAAAACCCTCCTGGAAATGTTCCTGTGTGACTTGGTGTCCGTTCAGTCCATGCACACATACCTCAGCATCAGCAGGCATTTTAAAGTCCAGTTCCCTGCTCCACCTGCTTCCAAGCCAGTCCTCCATTTTCAGTGATTCCTACAGCCATGAACAAGGGGTGAACTCTCTCCATTTCAGCAAACAATGGATTGCAGGCTAAACCTTCCCCCTGCTGATCTCTGAGGTTCTACCCCCTCTCTCTCTCCATTTACCTTTACCATGTTCCCAGGGCAAGATGGCTGCAGTGCCCACCCCGGTGCACCCTCTGCAAACAACAGATGAAAGTGAAGGAGGAGCCTGAAACCAGAAACTCAAAACCAGTCCTATCAGTTTGCAGAGCCAAAAATCATTTCACAATTGCTATTGCAACTTCCCAATGCCTCAGGTCAAGACATCCTACCGACTCAATTTCTGACACAGTGCTTGGGGTGATAGGGAAACAAAACTGAAATGGAAAATCAGGGGAAAGAGTATGACTGAACATCTGATTAAATCTCTCTTCATCTGGTACTAAGAAACGCCCTTCCCTACAGAGAAAACTGATTTTATCTGAAGGACAGACTCAATTCCCAACAAATTCATGCTGGATTCGGGGAGTTGTGTTTCAAGAGCCTCTTCCCAAGAAAAAAAAGTCATGGCTTTTTACTAAATAAAGTCTGAACACCAAAACTAATCAGGAACCCAGCCAAGGATAATCTTGAACTCCAGTAGTCCTGCTTGTCCAGGACAGGGCTCTCACTTCCCTTCTCTGCTGTCAGACCCTGATGTTTCTCTTGTCACAGTCACTCAGAAGGCCCTTTTGTTTCCACCCACAGCCCACCAGCTGTGACAGTGGTCCCCACCCCCTTTCCCCACTCCTGTTTCGTTATGTTTCCACCATTACTGTGACCTTCAGAGATGATGTATGAAGCATCCCTGCAGAATTGTTCTCTCTGACATTGAGCATGAGGCTGGGCAATAAAATGAGGAATTAGCAGGCATTTACATTCTGAAGTTAACGATGAGGAGTGTGAGCCTTCTGAACATCTGTTTCCCTGTTTTCAAGGGGGCCTTCAATTTGCTCCTGGTTCTCATCCATGCAGCTATTACCGTTAACCATCAGTCAGCAGTGCCTTGGGTCTGGAAAACCATTCCACGCTGGATTGTGGGATAAAAACATTGTAAATCACAGTAGGTCTCAGTTTGGGGGTACAGTTGTTAAAGCCATGAGGTTAGAAAGCAGTTGGAGACCATCTTTAAGGGGATCATAGAAACACAGGGAAAACTGTGCTGTCTTCAGGCTTGGAGCTGGACTCAGGGCTACACAGACAAGGAAGTGGTTTTGCTGGAATCCCTGTGCCAGGGCATCACTGGCCTGTCCCTTCTGACAGTCTGATAAACCCCAGACTCTTGTCTGATGCTCAGAGAAAGAAAAATCCCTGACCGTAAGGTACGAGAAGGGCCAGAAATTGGCAACTTGCAGGGGAAGAAGTATGAGAGAGGAAAAAGTTGTAAGACTAGCCCTTTCCCAGGACTGAGTGTGCAAGGACAAAGGCATTGGGAAGGACGGGCAAAGGGAAATTCTGGGTAAGACCCACTGCTTCAAGATGACCTCTGCAGACACAGGCTCAGAACACAGACAGGGGTCAAGCTACCAAAGGTCAGTTGTCTCCTGATCCAGGGAATGAAGAGGGCAAACTGGGCACCTGATCACGGTGCCAGAGCAAAATGTAGAAGGAACCCCTTACGGAATAAAATGTCTGCGTGCATCATAAAGGCCAACAAAACAATAAATTTTCTCAATGCCTCTGCCTTTGACTTTCAAAGCCTTATAAGAGGGCACAGTGTTCAGCGGTTAGACCCTTCCTTGATTTAGTGACACTGGATGTAGCCTTCACCTCCTAGAGTCCCTCACTTCATTGCCTTTAATAACCTCGTGAAGGGTAATGAAGCATTTTAGGCTTTCTGTCGAGCTGGCTGGTGTGGTGGGGGTGGGACAGGAGGGCCTTGGGACATCTGGCCAAGGTTTCAAGATGACTTTGAGAAGGAGCCTGTGTGGAGATGAGACACCCCAAGGCTTGGCCAGGGTGGGGTGGGTAGTGTCCTGCTACTACCTACAGTGGTTTCACCTGAGAGCCCATGGAGCTATCCCCACATCCGGTGCCAGCTCCACATCCTTTCTGAAAATCATCCTAACCCCTCTGTGACTTCTGTGTGGCAATTTGGGACTGAGGCAGTACAAGGATGCAGGGTAGAGCAGGGTCATCTGAGCCACTGCACACCTTAAATTACGGGTCTGTGACAGCTGGATTCACTGTGGAAGTGTAGGAAGCCTCCGTCGTTTCCCGAATAACAGGAAGAGTCAGGAAAATCAACATGTCACACTCGTGTCTGCTGGCAGTCTGACTGATTTTGCTGGCTCCACGCCTTTTAGCTTCTGTGTTGGATTTGCTTCGCTTTTAAAAACAGATGGGCTTGCAGCCATTTTCACATCAAACACCCCACACCACTCCTGTCCCCATCCTCTTCAGAGGTGCTTTTTGGCTGGCGCAGATTGTGCGAGGAGGATTTGATTCCAGAGTGATGCGTTCGAGATTGTAACAGAGACTCTTCTTTCTGACCACTTCCCTTATTGAGCAAGGTAACCAAGAAACCCCAATTTGCACCTAGGGATGCTGATTGCACTAAGTAGTTAAATCCATCAAGTTCCTGGTGACACTTTCTGTCTGTGAATTTCAGATAAAGACGAGGAACTAAAGTAGCTTAATGGATTAAAGCAATTGCCTTCCCCACCTAGACGCCTCGTCTGGAATCCGATTTTGGAGCTTAAGTGAAATTGCTCGTTTGCTTTGGGAGGGAGAGGTGGGGACATATCACCCAAATTACCCTGATGGCCACAGCTCCTGTTTAGTAATGAAGAGTGGCCGTCACCAAGACCAGGACCATCGATGCCAGTAGACAGGGCAGCCTGCCAGTACACATGTCCCTGCAAGTCATTCCACTGCCAGGCACTCTCCCCACGTAAGATTTCCCCACTGCACAAAATCTGGTCCCTTTTGGCCTGGGGTAACGTGGAGAGCAAACATGGAGAAGTTTGTCCCACTACGTGACCAACTCTGCCAAATTCTCATTCACTTGGAAAATAGTGTTTGACCTGAGGAGGTGCTGAACGGTTAACCTTTCAATCAACCAGGGAGAAGCTCTGGTTGTGAAAGCACCAGTCATTTACCTTCCATTAAGATGCTGCAGCTTCTCATCTGCCTGAAAGCTGATAGAAATTGTTTTCTAAATAATGAGGCTTTCCCTGTAAAAAAATACCACAGGTAATGGAAAAATTAAAACAGAAGTTGAGACATCGCCAATCTATATATCCAATCAATGCCCAACGCTAAATGCAGTCGCTCTCTGCTTCCCAATACATATTACTAGGATGATACCAGAAAGCACAGGAGAATTTCCAGGAATTGCTGCTACTTTAACCCTTTTATTTGTCTATTTTTTTTTCCTGTTCATCTCTGAGGTCCAGAAGACAGTGACTGAAAGCTACCCAAATGAGCAGAGAGGTTGGTGGAAAATATTGCAGAGAACCCATGACTTTTCACTTACAGGTCTTTTTGGAGAAAAGGAGTTTGAGGAGAGACCTTATCACTCTTTACAGCTACCTCAGAAGAGGTTGTAGAGAGGTCGGGTTGGTCTCTTCTCTCAAATCACTAGTGAAAGAGAAGAGGAAATGTCCTCCAGTTGTGCCAGTGGAGGTTTAGATTAGACATCAGGAAAAATTTCTTCACTGAAAGAGTGGTCAGGTACTGGAAGAGAGTGCCCAGGGCAGAGGTGGACTCATGGTCCCTGGAGGTGTTAAAAAAACTAGTAGATGTGGCCCTAGGGAACATGATTTAGTGGGCATGGTGGGGTCAGGCGGATAGTTGAACTGGATGATCTCATAAGTCTCTTCCAACCTTGATGATTCTATGATTCTAAAGTCACTTCTGCAGGAGCAGCAGAGCTCTTAGGGCTGTTTGGTGGGTCTGCAATAAAAAAATCTGTTTCTCTGTGGCTGAGGCCATCGCTCCTTAATTCCCAAGACATCCCAGAGCATCTGAGGAAAATGGGTCCTGCAGGGTCACCGTTACTGCAAGGTGGAACATCACACGTTTTTTCTGGTGACAGTACACTGCATTTTTCACGAGGAGAAAATTTCTCCAAGGTAGCCAGATTTTTATTAGAATGAACAGAACCAGCCAGGCTGAATCTGAACAGCCAGTGTCCCAGTTTTGCAAACTCCTATCTGTTTTTTCCCCCATGCACCACCTAGAAAACCAGTCTGTGAGAGCAGTAGGGAAGAGGAATCTGTTTCTAGCCTCTGCAGACAGGCTGATCCCTCTCTGCTGGTTGAAGCTCATAGTGGCCCGTGCTTCACAGCAATGATGCAGCTGTGTGACACAGGAAGAAGACAGAAATGCCACTTAAAGCCAGATGAATCCAACTGGATTTAATAACATGGAGCAAAGGAACACAGTTGTCATTTACCATCAGCTGTAAAACGCTTTGTGTTAACCGCGTCTCCTCCTCCATCTGATGTAAGCTGCCCGTTTAAACTCTTCGGCATGCTCTCTCTTGTTATTTCCTTCCGATCCCCGTTTTACTGACCCTCTCTTCTGGGCTTTTCCCTCCCCAACTTTCACTGAAGTGATTGGAGCAGAAAAGTGGCTGCTACAGTGAAGGTTTTTGTCCTCTCACTTATTTTCATTGCAGGAAGACTGACCTTTACACAGGACACAGAGCCATCATCTCTGCCCTGTGCTACCTGGTGTAACAGCTACTCCCTCCTTCTGTGTGAGGGTGTAGGAGTAAGACAGCTCTGCAGCCCTAATGAAGGGGGAAGATTTCCTCACCAGTGAAGTGAGGAAATAGATAGGAGTTTGTTCCAGGGTCCTGTCTGCGGGGTTATTTCTAGGCTGCAGCCAGAGCTGGTGGAAAATTTCCACACACACCACACCACAAGCACCCCCATGGAATTAGGGTCTTTTGTGGTCCGTGCTGGTGTTTTTCTCAGCTCTCCTAATGAGAAGCCCAAATGGGAACGTCTGGGAGTTTCTTAGCAGTGGAAACTTTTCACATCATGAGAAATGTTCTTGAAAATGTTTAGGGAGCGGAAATCTGTTTTTCACTGGAAAACATCAGGTACAATGTCCTCCTTCTCTCTAGAAGATCAAGTCATGCCCGAGCCTGAACTCAGTTTTTTACATTAATTAGTATTTATTTTGCCTCCTTGCCCCCAAATGCCCCTCTTCCTCTCTGCCACTCACAGGAATGGTACCATGGTTAAAGGACACAGCTCAACCCCTGCAGAGTGCTCAGAGCATCCTTTGAAAGTCAAGGAGAAGAGCAGGATTTCATGGTTGTCTTGCACTGGGCCAAAACCACCTAATGATTCCCCGCTGACTTCTTACTCCAGACAGAAGGAGGAGGATGGATCTAGAAAGTGGAGCACAGCTCTGAAAATCAAGACGTGTGGGCTTTCTTCCGAGCTCTCTTCCAGGCACTGCTCACACTTTTTTAGGTGTCAGGTCAGGGACTGTCACCCAATCCCCATTTCCAACTACCGAAGGAGACGATCTTACTCACTACTGACCAACCCTCATACCCTTTCTGCTCCCTGCACTGTCACATAAATATCCCAGGGATCTGCAGCTGAAATATCATGGTGCAAGGGCAGGACTACTTGGGTATGGATGTCTGCCTTACGCCTGTCTTGTTAGTTAGGATCCACTGGATCCTAAAGGTGCTGTTTGTCTGTCAGCCACCAAATGCTGTTGACTTACAAAATGTAGATATGCTGGCAGGCAGAGGGTTAAGAGAAAACAGGGACTAAGTACTTGTAAATTGATGTAGTGCCCTGAGGGTGCCTCTGCTGGTAATAAAGTGCATCTCATAAACAGATCTGACTCCATGCTACAGTCCAGCAAAGCAAAGTGGAGTGGTTCCATCCCAAATTAGCCGTAAATGAGACCGACACTCTAACACAAATCGAATGCCCCTCAGGGCTTCGCTTAAATTAATTACAAAGCCTTGGAAAACGATCTAGAAGGGCTTTCTCTTCTCCGGGAGAAATTAATTTAATGGATCTACAAACAGTGGAAAAATCAGATGTATGAAAATCAAAAGCCTTTTAAATCCTGTTCTTTGCTCACTTTTCTTCTGATGAAAACCTGTGATATCAGCAGTAACTGCTAAAAGTGAATTCAGCTGGATGCTGTTTTTACTCCTCCAGCATTCCTCTTGCCCTGACCTTTGAGATGGAGAAGTCCATCAATGTGGTCACTTCCAGACATGCTGTGGAGGCAAGAAGTCGCCACTCCATTGGTGGCAGCAGGAGGTGAATAGGCAATGAGAGCAAGAACAGAGCACTGGAACGGGCTGCCCAGAGGGGTTGTGGAGTCTCCTTCTCTACAGACGTTTAAAACCCACCTGGATATGTTCCTGTGTGACTTGGTCTAGGTGATCCTGTTCTGGCAGGGTGACTGGACTAGATGATCTTTCAAGGTCCCTTCCAATCCCTAGTGTTCTGTGATATTGTGAACCACATAAAGAAAATATATGGGACAGGAAAGGCTGGACTTCCCAAGAGGATACCCATGTGGGTTGTGAGTATCTCTACATCTGAGATTTAGGTGCCATGGGTGCTCCCCATGGCTCCTCATGTGCCCTGTGACCTAGCTGCTGCAATCCCCAAGCCCACACCTCTACCTTCCTGCCAAGGGTCTCCAGTGCCATAAAAGCTCAGCCAGGAATCAAAGGGCCAAGAGACACAGGGTGGCCAAATCTGCCCCAGCGGTGTTTTAGGAGAAACATGTATGGTTTTGCTCTTCTAGAGGGAGATGGATATTAACACTCAAGCAGTCCCTCCATCATGACTTTTCCATGAGCCCAAAGACCTCCATGAGCTCCTGAGGGAAAAATACAGTGGACTCTACACGATTCAATGTGAATCAAGCAGATGCCGTTTATTGGTTCTCAAGCTTTCCCTTACACACAACCTCTCTTTCCCTACACGCAATCTCGCAAGCTAGAGTAAGTAGTGCTGTCTTCCTCACGAGACAATCACGCCTTTTAGCTGGCTCCCCAATTGGTTCTTCCTCAGGTCCGGCTGGCAAGCGGGCAGAGTTTCCTCTCTCCTGTGCCCAGGTGCCCCATCCTTGTCTCTTCTGGCCTTCTCGATTACCTTGTCCCCATGGCACCTGGTTCTTCACCACCAGCTAGCAGCATTCCTTAGCTAAGATGTCTTAGGCCTGGAGTAGCGTCCGCTGCTTTATGCTACCACCAGCTCCTCCGTCATGACTTAGCCCATCAGTCTAGTGACCTCCATAAGGTCCTCCTTCGTGTCTTTGCCCCATTTGTGCATTGGAGCACCTCACTCTCAGTAGTCATGGCAGAAATGCAGATGAGGTGACAACCCTTGGTCTGAACACTGGGTCCAGGAACGAATGAAGTTTGCATCCAGAACAATGAAAAAAGAATTCCTGATCTGAACTTTGGATCTGCGATTTGCCTCAGAGCTCCTCCTTTCTCGTGACAGTGTGGGGTCAGGGCAGGCAGCAGGTTTTCTCCGAGGCAGAATGGCTCCTCTCAAGCTCTGACTGCAAGAGCCGCTGTGCTGACAGGCACAGGGTGAAGGTGCTGCTTCATGCCTTATCCTCCGGCTCCACTGCTTTCCATTTCAGACGCAGAGGCAAGGTTTACAATCTAATTCCAAAGTGAAAGTGGGCATCTGTTTTTTATACATTATTAAGTAGCCTGTTTGGATTTTTATGATTCAGCTAATATTTTTTGCTTTTTTTTTTTTTTATTGGAGCAGCCACCGAATAGCAGCACTAAATATAAAGTGGAGTCTTTTTATTGATTTGCTTTTACTTAAAAACAAACACGTCATATACAATCAAGATGTACTCTGCTTGTAGATCACAGAGAGCACATTTATAAAACCATCGAAAGAAATAATTAAATGGAATACATCACAGCCACCTTTCCAAATCATTCGAGCGGGGCTGTTGCACACATAAAATGCTGATAGTCCTTCTGGCAAACTTTTAATACAATCACTCGCTTTGCGCTTTAAATGCCTGGCATATTTTTACCCTGGAGATAAATGAATCTCTGTGGGATCGCTGAGTGATTAGGAAAAGAGTCTCTGATGAGCTTGCTTCATACAGAAAGGTGAAGTAACACCAGGAGAGTCAGCTGATCATCTGACATCTTTACATTAAAAAACAAAAGGCAAGCCCTGAGGCATCCCGCACTGCGCGACAGGGGTTGCTTTCCATCCGGCTGGGTTTTCACCATCAGCTACACTGTGATTTTATAAACTGACATTTAAACGTAAGCCGACGTGTATCCTGCAACGAAGACCTACTCCCAAGCTGGAACATGATGGCCCCAAGGCCACAGGTCAGGGTTCATCTGCTCAGTGGGGCTTTCCTTTGTTGTGAGGAGTAGTTTGGTGGGGAGGTGACACTGGTGGAAGGGCTTGAGAAAGAGCTGTTTGCTGCCCGCTAGCTAAGTACAAGCGAAGGACCTGCAGGAATTGTTTATTTTCTAGTAATGGTCAGGAAATAATCAGGATGGTCCTGACAACGTTAGCTTTTAGGTTTCACGTTGGGCTACCTGACTGCTTGGTTTTAGTGAAGACTCAGAAATCATTTGTAAGAAATAACAAATAGAAATTGGAACAGTGTATTGTGGTTTGAAAATTTCCAGAATTTTCAGAATTACAGGTTTGTGCTTTTCTGAAGAAAAGAAAACATCCTGTGGCTTTAAGAGGACTTTTCCCCCGGAACTGTCCCAGGGGAAGTAACTTTTCCCAAAGTCCCGTGGTCAGGACGGTGTAAAAGATCAGGGAGCGAGGTCCTGCTCCTCTTTTCCCGCTGGGCAGGCAGCCCGGGCACGGGGCTTTCAGCCTCGTGTTTCTTC
>JAOXOE010000001.1:101474274-101498000 GCA_028565055.1 Phoeniculus purpureus | reverse complement strand
CACTGGGTTAAAAACTGGCTGGATGACTGGGCACAGAGAGTGGTTGTGAATGGTGCTGCATCCAGTTGGTGTCCAGTGACCACTGGTGTCCCCCAGGGGTCCGTACTGTGCCCATTTCTATCATGTTTATTGATGACCTGGATGAGGGGTTTGAGTCTACCATTAGTGAATTCACAGACCACACCAAGTTGGGGGGGAGTGCTGATCTTCTGGGAGGGTAGGAAGATGCTGCAAAGAGATCTGGACAGGCTGAGTCAAGGGGCAGAGGTCAATGTGATGAGGTGTAACAGGGCCAAGTGCGGGGTCCTACATTTTGGCCACAATAACCCCCTGCAGCTACAGACTGGGGAATGAGTGGCTGGAGAGCAGAATGGCCAGAGGTACCTGGCAGTACTGGTTGACAACCAGTTGAACATGAGCCAGCAGTGTGCACAGGTGGCATGAAAGGCCAATGGCATAGTGGCTTGTATTAGGAATAGTGTGTCCAGCAAGACTAGCGACATAATTCTCCCCCTGTACTCAACACTGATGAGGCTTCACCTCAAGTACTGTATGCACTTCTGGGCCCCTCACTTCAGGAAAGATGTTGAGGTGCTGGAGTGGGTCCATAGGAGAGCAACAAGGCTGGTGGAAGAACTAGAGGGAAGGTCTGAAGGAGAAGCTGAAGGAGCTGGGGTTATTTAGTCTGAAGGAGATTCAAGTGGGACCTTATCACTCTCTGTAAACTATCGGAAGGGAAGTTGTAGACAGGTGGGGGTCAGGCTCTTCTCCCAGGCAGCTAGTGATAAGACAAGAAGGCAGGGCCTGAAGCTGCACAAGGGGAGGTTTAAGTTGAATATTGGGAAGCACTTCCTCATGGAAAGGGTGGTTAGACACTGGAATGAACTGTCCAGGGAGATGGTGGAGTCCCTGTCTCTGGAGCTATTTAAGAAAAGACTGGATGTGGCACTTAGTGCCATGGTCTAGGTTATGGTGATGTTAGGTCATAGGCTGGACTTGATGATCTTAGGGGTCTTTTCCAGCCTCAATAATTCTGTGGTTGAGTCAGTTTCATTTTCCCTTGTATGAGAAGTACTGAAGGCATGACCTTGCCTTCAGTAATCCATGCAGTCTTGAAAATACAATAGCAGAATATGATACCTTTAGAAGCCTGGAAAGTCAGATAGCAGCTAACTAGATCAAGGTTCATGATTTTATTCATTAAATTTATGTGGAACATACATTAACCTTTGCACTACTAAATTTTCAATACCAGAAGGCTACCAGTGAAGGTGTGACCAGCATCCCAAATAAAACGTCCACTGCTTCCTTTAAGTGTGTAGCACTAGTTTACTTTTTTCTTTTTTTTATTTAGTACTACAGAATTTTAAATTGATTGTTCAGTAGTAAGCAAAACAGCGTTACCTCACATGACTGCTTTTCTTGGAAATAGTAGCTTTTACGTGAGGGAGTTGTGGTTTCCTATAAATCATCTAGTATGGGCCTTCCCCCATCCCAATGCAGGGAAAAGTAAGCAAGCATCTATGTGGGGGCTTAGCTGCCAGTTGATGTCAAATCACTGCAAGAATCATTGCCACAAATGACCACAAAGTTGGTTTTGATAGTCTTTTGTAACTTTCTTGCTTAAGTGTTTGTGTTTTACTTGAAGGTACCTGACAGTATGGTCAGAAAACTGATCATATTTGCTGTTGTGGAGTAACAGCTTAGAAAGCTGCAAAACTTTTATGGCACCTTTAGACATATTGTCCTTTATGTGAGGTGCTTAGACTTCAGGGATTGTGTTGATGGTAAACTCAGTTAATGAATGTTTTCTGTAAAGAATCCTGAAAAAATTTGACTGTACATGTTTCTTCTGCAGGAAGCGTCACAGAAATGAAAGCAGTCCAAGTCCTCGTCAGTCACCCAAACGTCGACGTGAGCACTCTCCTGACAGTGATGCTTATAACAGTGGAGATGATAAGAGTAAGTAAGGGTGGGTTATCTCTGCAGCTGAGTGCAGCTTATCCTCTGCCTATCGAAAATAACTTGCAATTCTGTGTAGAAAAAACACAGGGAAAGCTTTTTGCAAGTGCCCTTTTCCCCTTATTTTTGTGATCAACACTGTTTTTCTTAATCAGTATGTTCGTCTTTTCAATTTGGTGCTACGTTTGCCAGTTGATGGTGACTTCCCTATCAGTTATTTAAGATGCATGTTTGCCAAAATGGAAGTAGTCTATTGTTGCTGAGGAGGTAGAAAAGCTTAAGCAATGTAACAAAAATAACATATGTACTTTAATGTTTTCAATTAAACTTATAATTCTCGCTGTGCAGTAGCTACCAAATACTTGCATGTTCTTCCTAAACAATACTAGTATGTTCTTTTTCCCATTTTGCAGATGATAAGCACAGACTTCTGAGCCAGGTTGTACGGCCACAGGAATCCCGGTCACTGAGCCCCTCTCACATTACAGAGGAGCGGCAGAGCCGCTGGAAGGAAGAAGAGCGAAAATCTGACAGAAAGGAAAGTTCTCGACGTTATGAAGAACCAGAGTATAAAGAAAGAGTTTCTTCAGCAGATAAGCAAAGAGAGCAACCAGATTCTTCAGAAGGCTCACGGTCCAGGATTCAGGAAAATCTTGGACACCGTCCTTCTGAAGAAAGAGATGCATCTGACAGAATGCATGATGACAGCAAGAAGAAGTCTAAGGTACAGAAAAAGGCCACAAAGAAGAAGAAAGATGATGATAGTGGGGTGGAAAGGTATGCTAATGAATCAATGACTGAAGAAAGCCAGGTCTTTTCACCCAAGAAAGGTCAAAAGAAGAAAAATGTAGAGAAAAAGCGGAAGAGATCCAGGGGTGATTCTGAAGTTTCTGATGAAGAAATTGTTCCACATCATAAAAAGAAGAAAGGCCCAAGAACTCCCCCTGTAATGAAGGAAGAATTGGTTGAGGCACCAACTGAGAAAGCTGTGGCAGAAGTTCCCCCAAAAAGAGAAGACACAACATTTAGTGACTGGTCAGATGAAGATGTTCCTGAACGTGGTGACGTTGTTCCAGAAAGAAGCACTGAGGATTCTCATAGAAAAAGCCACAGGACAAGGGGAGAAAAGGTAGAAGCCCCTCATGTTACTATAGAGGATGGACCACACCGTAAACCTGTGGATCAGAAGCGCAGCAGCAGCCTTGGTAGTAATCGGAGCCATGCCTCAAGCAGACTTAGATCTCCTTCTAATGACTCAGCTCATCGTAGTGGAGATGACCAAACTGGACGGAGGAGGATCCTGCATAGTAGCTCTAGAGACAGGGATAGGGACAGGGAGAGAGAGAAGAAAAGCTTAGAAATCACTGGGGAGCGGAAGTCCAGAATTGACCAGTTGAAGCGAGGAGAACCCAGTCGCAGCACATCATCAGGTAATAAGATACATGTTAGTGTATCATTCTGTGTAAAGGTGCAAATCCAAAATCATTCTTACATGGCTGTATATTCTCCTCATTTGTAATGAGTGTAAAGAAAGAAGGAGGTGTTCTCTGCCATTCATTGCAAAACTAGAGTGAATTAAGATCATGTTTTAAAAGCTGATCCTCACCAGGCAGGGTTATCACTTTGTTTACACCAGAACATTCAGTCAGATTCAGTTTATGCTGTCTGGGGAATAAAGTAATTTGTATGACAAAATTAAAACTTGTAGAAAGAGAAGATGGTTATACTAACAGAACACTGAGGTTGTTTTATCATCTAAATAATGTTCTTAAATTCATTATTAACATTCATTTTTATACAGAAATTCTCAAGTCTATGCAAAGTGAAAATGTTTCTTCTCTCTGTGAGAGATCCATTATCAACTCGGGAGATACTTCCACTGAGATAACTCTTGTCTTGATTCCTGCTCGGTGTACTTTTAATGCATATGGAAATAATCTTTGCCTATCACATTTGACTTACTTTATTTGTGTAGTTCCTGAGGGAGGGGAAAAGAAAAAGGAGAGGCTTCCAAATGCTTTTTAACTTTAAACATCAACAGGAAATAACGTCATCTCTGTTGTCTTCATGGTTATATGTGTGAAATTATTTTTCTGAATTTATCAATTTATCATTTACTAGACAAGGCAATCCTAGCTTTTAGGATGTATGTTTTGAAAATTTTGAAATTATTCCTTTATCTTTTTCTTTTTTTTCCTTTGCCTCAATTTCTGAGTTAAAAATTATGTGTTTTCAGGTTTGCATCTGTCACAGTAGAAAATAGCCACTAAAAATCTTATTTGGGAGTGGAAGAAGTGTGTTATGTTTTAAAGTTAAATGTATAGGCAATCTAGTGTATTGTTAATTTGAAGATGATGCTTGTGAGAAGTACACTTGATATAGTTTACACTTGATATTACTTTTGATGTGTGACTACAGCATGTTATTTAAAATATTTTATTCAGATCGTCAAGATTCAAGAAGCCACAGTTCAAGAAGAAGTTCTCCTGAATCAGATCGTCAAGTCCATTCCAGATCTGGGTCCTTTGATAGCAGGGAAAGGCTGCAGGAGCGAGATCGACATGATCATGATCGAGAACGAGAGAGAGACAGGCGAGAGGGAAGACAGAGAGACTGGGACCGAGATGTTGACAAAGACTGGCCAAGGAGCAGAGAACGAGAGAGACTCAGAGAACGAGAGAGGGAGAGGGAGAAGAGACGAGACCTGGAGAGAGAAAGAGACAGGCAACAACCCGATACTGCTGAAAGAGAGAGAGACAGAACTCTTGACATATCTCAAAAAGAATCAACAAAGCACAGTGAAATGAAACTGGACAGAGATCACGAAAAAGAATTTGATGGTGTTTGTCGAGATTCAGCAGCTTCAGAGAAGGAAAGGACAGAAAAAGACTCGGGACCTTTACAAGGTTTTGAAGATGGAAATGAGGCCGAAAAGGTAGAGAGTTTAGAAGGTAAGATATTCTGGGAAACAACCTGGACCAACATGCTTTATTTTTTCTCTTTTACATCGTGCTGAACTGAGCTATATTAGAATAATTTTCTACTGAAAGGCTTATTGATTCCAGCTTCTCTCCTGTCAAAGCAGGTATAGTAAGAGGCAAGTCTGATGAGCACCTTCCTTACTGTTGTGTTATTTTTATTTGTTCATTTCTAAAGAAGTCTTGAGGCAAAGAGACATAAATGATCTGAGGTATAATTTCACAAGATGTAACATTTCTGAATAGGCAGATTGCTAAAGAATAACACCATTTGATTGCCTTGTTGTATCATTATAAGATCTATTTCTTGGTTTGAAAGTGACAGGCAATGAGTAGAAAAAAATTGAGTAGTGACTTGGAACTGTTCTTAGGGTGGTTTTTTTCTGCAGAGCTCAATTATCGTTGAAATGATTGTCTCGTTAGTATGTGAAACGTATCTATGGCTTGGCACAATACTCCAAGAATGTTTTTCATGAGGTAATCTTGCTAAATGCAGCTTCAGTTTGGTAGTCCCAATGGTACTGTGTGAAAATGTGCCTGATGTTAATAAATAAAGTAAGGGGCTAACACTGGCCAGCCCTTAAGAGTTTGTTGTATGGATTAGACAGCTTTGCGTGGATAGGGATTTCAGGAAGTACTTTTGAACTGTTTTTAATAGAGAATTAATCAACATACTTTTCTGCAAAAAAGCAGTGAAAGTAGTAGTAGGATTATAATCTAGAAATTACTAAATTTTGATTTGAAATTCAAAACTGAGAAAAGAATCCTTTTTTTAATCTTGTATTGAAAACTATGGATTAAGTCACTTGATACAACAGTTTTAGTGGTTCACTTGTGCTGTCCAAGCATGTAGTTATGATGAGCTATTCTATCTGGTACATCAGTGTGGAGGCAGAAGGTGGTTCATGCGGACAGTATTTAAAATCATAAGCTGCAAGATTAAATGTAGTACATAGAATCATAGAATCTTTTTAAAAAGTAAAAACCTTTAGGAAACAAGGGACTTCCTCATGATCATTAGATTTGGAAATTGTATCTGATATTTATTTGGATAAATTAATATAGTATAATGTCTAATACAATCATGAAGATACAATTACTACATTGTTTTAATTTTCTGAAGCTTACTGTGTTTCTTGTAGGGGTGGGCTTAAGTAATGCCCAAGATGCTTTGTCCAGTGCACTACCAGGTGGTCTGAGTACTTAACTTGCTCTCTGCCAGCCTGTCTCTTCCTTGCATTTTCTGTGCAGAATTTTGGAGTTAGTTGAGGTGATTTTTAAACTGTATTTTTTACATTCTCACTCTGTAGCTTTTACAAAGGCAAGCAAAAAAAAAAAATTGGGGCAATGTGAAACAGAGGCAGTTCCCCTTTGGCTAAGGGAACTAGAAGATAATACAATAGTCATTTTCAGGGGAAGACCCCTGTAAACACCGTCTAGTTTGTACAGCACAACTCATGACAAGTACCATGGTGGAAAACCCTAAGAAGGACTGAGTTTCAAGTAGTAGGGTTTCTGAGTACTTGAGTCAGATTTTTCAGTCTTGCAGGTAAGAGCATAATTCAGGTGCTCCTTTAGTGAACTGCAAAATGCACCCTTTGACTGTCTCGTGTTTACAGGTTTAAAGGATCGTGTTTACATGTACAGTGTAGGTGTTTGTGTGTGCATACAGTACACAAATAGATAGTGTAACAGCGCATTGAAGTTTGTGTCATTACAGAATCAGAGTGGCTTGGGTTGGAAGGAACAGAATCACAGAATCGTCATGGCTGGAAAGAGATCATCTAGATCATCTAGTTCCAAGCCCCCTGCCATAGGCTAGGTCATCTGTAATTTGACCAGACTGCCCAGGGCTCCATCGAACCTGTCTTAAAACACTTCCAGGGAGGGGCCATCCTCAGCCTCCTTGGGCCACCTGTTGTGCCTCACCACCTACATAGTGAGAAGTTTCATCCGGAGATCTAACCTAAATTTGCCTTCTTTTAGTGTCCTATCACTAGAGTCCCTTGTAAAAAGTCCCTGTCCAGCTTTCCTGTAGGCCCCCTTCAGGTACTGGAAGGCTACTTCCAGGTCCCCCTGGAGCCTTCTCTTCTTCAGACTGAACAGCCCCAGTTCCCTCTGCCTGTGTTCATATGAAAGGTGCTCCAGTCCTCTGATCATCCCTATGCCCCTCTTCTGGACTTGCTCCAACAATACAATGTCTGTCTTGTACTGAAGATTCCATAACTGGATGCATTTCCCCAGATGAGTTCTCACAAGAGCAGAGTAGAGGGGGAGAATCAGCTCACTTGACCTGCTGGTGACACTTTTGATACAGCTTAGGATATGGTTGACCTTCTGCACCGCACTCACACATTGCCAGCTTGTGTTTAGCTGCTCATCTACCAACACCTCCAGGTCCTTCTCCTCAGTACTGCTCTCAATGTATTCACCACCAAAAGATGGAACTTCGCTGCACAGCCACAGTCATCTCAAGTACGAAGAATAATGGCCTAGCAACTTCATCCACCATTTCCCTCAGAACCTGTAGGTGTATCCCATCAGGTCCCATGGACTTGGAAGTCTTCAGGTTCTTTGTACAGTCACAAACCTGATCTGCCCTTACTCCAGTGATGCTTCTTTCTTGCAAACCCGGCCTTTGACATCTGTGTCTTGGGTGGTGTGGTTTGAGAGCTTTACAGTGAAAAGCCATTGAACATCTCAACCTTTTCAATATACCAGATTGCCAGGTCACCTGTTTCCTTCAGGAGAGATCACACTGTTTCCCTACTTTTACTTTTTTTCACTTGTGTACCTATAGAAACTTCCCTTATTGTCTTAAGCACTTCATTTACAGTGTCTTCTGTATTTTGTGATTTACTCCTTTCTCTTAGAGTCCGACTGAGTTTGGATTCATGGGCAAATTCATATGACAGGCTTTGTGGCTCTAGCTGAAATTTGTATCATTAGCTAGATATCCTGTATCAGATAATCGATGTATTTGTCTTGTGAATATGGCCTTCTTGCCTATTCAATTTGACTAATACTGCATCAAAAAAAACCCAAGTGAGACACATAAAATTCAAACTTTCACATTGTGTATAAGAGAAGTAATTTCTCTGGGTTTTTTTAGTAAATACCTGTGTTCAAATTTAATGTACTTGTCCCTAAAAGCTAACAGTTTAGTTTGCTGAACCTCTTTGTTTTCAGACTGCTTAGAACATGTTTAGAAAGAAGAATAATTGCTTTAAAGCTACAGTGTATATCTTGTCTTGATAGGAGGAGAAGACGAAGCGAAGATTGATGATGTGCAGTCATTGGGGTCTGGTGCTGGAGAATATGAGCCAATCAGTGATGATGAACTGGACGAAATTCTGGCAGGTGATGCTGAAAAACGTGAGGATCAACAAGAGGATGAGAAGATGCCTGGTAAAAGTATAGCAAACCCCCTTTATGACTATTTGATTTAAAGATGACGTGTAATGATGTTGTGACATTGGCAGTATTTGTGAATTAGGACTATAGTTTGTATGCTCTTCAGTGCATTTTTTATTCATGAAAGCACAAATCCAGTTACTTAGAGTTTGGGCAACTTTCAAACCATAACATTCAGTAATTCACTTCTGTTGAATTCTGTTCAATTCTGGAGTGAATTGAATAACATTGTTATTCCATGTAATAATCAGGTATGCTTGAGAAGAATAGAGCTAAGTAAAGAGTACTAGGAACTGTAATGTTTCTCTTGTTTTACATAGCTAGAAGGATTAGCGTTTTGGTGTTGTATTTATTCCCTTTGGCGTTTAATCATTGGTTGGAACTGGTATTCTTAGGAACAGAGTTTATCCATTCCTAGATGTTTCCCAAATGCACTGGGAATCTTCTGCTTAAGATCGGTTGGGTCAACTGAACTAATAGTGTTTGTATTTTCTAATATAAACATACTGGACAAACAGTTGCACTCTTTTTCAGTACATAGTATATCCATCTGTCTGAAAAATCCAGAGTCGAAATACTTTTTAGCATTTAATTTGGATCTGTCATAGCATATTTATTTGTACTGTGATTCTTGCAAATGCTTAAGTGATGTGTCCACATCTGCTGGCTAGGCAGGGTCCAAGCAACCTTCCATGAAAGGTTTTCAATAAAAATAAAGGGGAATATTTGGGGTGGGTTTTTTTTTTTAATCTAGGATTTAGATTTGTTCTCTTTTCCATTGATGTAGGTTTTGACATTCTTACCTGAAGTGTCCAAAGATCTGGTGTTGAGAACTGCAGAATATATTGCTTTTAGGAAATGGGAATGTACCCACTGTATGAAATTAATTAACTGTAGTAAAGGATGGTGATGTGATAACTTATTCTCTGTCAATGTTTTTGCAGATCCTGTGGATGTTATAGATGTTGATTGGTCCAGTCTTATGCCAAAGCAGCCAAAAGAACCACGTGAGCCTGGGGCTGCACTCTTAAAATTCACTCCAGGTGCTGTTATGTTGAGAGTTGGCATTTCCAAGCGACTGGCAGGACCAGAACTCTTCACCAAAATTAAAGAGACTTGCCAGAGAGTGTTAGAAAAACCGAAAGGTAATTGTTTCTGCAGGAATTAAACTGGAAGTTGAAGTCCTTACAAAATGTGCATTAATTCACTGTTTTACATAACAGGACCATGGGCTTTCCTAGCATAAAGTGTGTCAGCGGTTTTTGAGAGGGCTAAATATCTTCTGGTGTGAATTAGTATACCACTAATATCACAAGAAAGAAATGGAATTTCTTAATTTCTATGAAGGTTCTTTGCGAGAGCTTTTATTTTCCTTCTGAGGATCCTCTGTACAGTGCATAGATAGCAGGTTTTTTGTGTCAGAGTGAAGAAGCTAAATGAAGTTTGTATAGTGTCTCTGCTAGAAGTGGAAAATTAAATAATACACTGGTCTGGCATTTGGTCCAAGTGTGTGGAGTAAGACATGCATAAAAGATGGGATGGGCATGAATTGTACCAGTGCTGTTCATTACAATTCTGTAGCATAAGCAAGAGAGAAAGAATAATGATTTTTGTCTTTGGTGGCCCAGGAATCAGATGAGCTGCTTGCAGCAACTTACATGGTAGAATTGGGTTTTTTAGGACATATGAAAATGTGAAACATTTGCTTTTTTAAAGTTCTTTATTTAGATTGTTGCAGACTCTCAATGTAAAAGATTCTGGCTTATAAATTAACTACTATGTGCAGAACCCTTGTTTTTAGAGAATAATATTTTTCTGGACGTGGTTGTTCTTTTGCTTTGTAAATTCTATTTTTTCATTTGAAACAACACGTTTTAATTCATTGCAACATTATTCTTTATGCAGTTCTCTTGTTAGTGTCAGATAAGTGGAGACAAAAAAGATTAACAGGGCTGGGAGAAGCAAGTTTGTCTCCATGAATGTCATTGCCTGCTTGAGCTTTTTAAAATGCTTTAACTTTTAATTGTGGGCTATTGCTACAGCTTCTACTTTTTAAAGTCAAATTAAATGTACACGTTTTTAATGTGTCATAATATAATTTGAGGTGTGTACTTTGTAGCAGTAAGTACCTTAACTGTCCCAGTAGTATTTGCAGCTCTTTCTATGAGTTATTAGCTTCTAGTTGGAAAAAACCAAACAGCTCAGCTCTTCCGGTAAGAATTCACATAACCAATGTAATTGAGGCAATATTGAGTCTTCCTGGATTTGCAAACTGTCTGACGTAGTAAACCTATGAACTGTGTCGCTTCCTGTAAGCTTTAATTTTGTTTTATACTTCATCACTTCCTACCAGGGGTTCGTTACAATAGGAACTGCAGTGTGGAATCTTTCTTTCTGGCTATTTAAAGTGATACCTAAAATAACCTCAGGAGTCCTTGCATGCTTCTATAAGAATAAGGAGAGACTCCACAGTAAAAATAGGAGGCTCTCCAGCACTATCTCTGGGCCATCTGAAATCACAGAACATCAGGGATTGGAAGGGACCTCGAAAAATCATCTAGTACAATCCCCCTAGCAGAGCAGGATCACGTAGACCAAGTTGCACAGGAACATATCCAGGCGGGTTTTAAACATTTCTGGAGAAGGAGACTCCACAACCCCCCTGGGCAGAACCTTGCTCTGGGAAGAAGGAGGGATTGAAGTGCCTCTGTGATGTTCCCTTTGGTGTGTGCAGTCTCTTAAGCATTGAAGTTGCTAAATGTGGAACTGCCAGCAGGCTTTCAAGTGCGTGCATCTTCTCTGTAGTCTGCCAGGGGAAAGTTCCTCATACAGTGATTATACAGCTACAGCACGTACATTCTAAATAATTGCACAGATGTGGTGCCCTCAAAAGTGAACGAATTTGATAGGTATTCAGTGTCCATTACAGTGAAAATGTAGTGGTTTAACTTCATGGTGGTATAATTTGCTTTTCTCTTCTATTCCTGAGCCTGGTGTTCTCTTCTTTCTTTGTACTGCAGATACAAGAGTTTCTGGTAGTTTACTGAAATGCAGAACAAAAGGAAATGACAGCTTGTTTCAGGGAATTTATGTATTTATTTTTCTTTGGAAAGAAAAACCTGTAGTATGTGATGGAATTGAGATTGGTAGCTGACTTGCCTTCTCTGTTATATGCAACTTTAAGGATGATATGGACATGCTTTCTTGACTTATATTCAACATCTGGTCCCTAGGCAGACCCAGCAAGCTGTCAGTGTTACCTTTGAAGTAGCCTTTTTCTTTCTTGTTACTTTCTTGAGTTTGTTTTGATGACATCGTGCAATTCTCTTTAACCTACCCTTGATTTATGTAACTTTGTTGCTTTTCACCTTGTTTAAAAACTAGTGTTACTAGGCTTCATCCGAATCCTATGGTGTTTCAAAATGTATCTTTGTCTTCTGCATCCATACTGCCACACTGCTGTAGCAACCTTTGCTTTTAGCTGCTGTATTTTCCCCCTGTTTGTTGGTATCTCTAGGGAAATGTTAAATTCTCTGCTAAACACCCAAAGTTTTACTGTATAGAGATGCTTTGTTGGGACTTAACCACATACCTTACAATTTTATCTATGTATTTTTTCAATGATAATCTTACTATTTTTTGTCGAAGAGTTGTCAGTGAGCTGCAGTGTGGCTATCCGTAGTCATACTGACTTTGTCTGCATTTCATAGAAATAGACTTGTTGCAGATCAAGACTCAGGATCTGACTCTTGTTGAAGTCATTACAGGGATCTAGCTGTACACAGTGTCTCCTGATAAGTGTATTAAAGGACTAGTCCTGTCATGTCACGTACTACTGACATGCTTTAGATGAGCTGAAGGGGAGAGGGTGGCTCATTAGCATCTGTTGACTTATTTTTCAGATTCGACCACCATGGTTAAAAGAATTTTACTTGTGCATAGCCATGCAAACCCTGTGTTGACACTGGTACAGTTATCTGATATCTGACCATAAATGATCCCAGAGCTGTCACTTGATTTTTTTTTTTTTCATCCTCTTAGTACTGCTTTCAATATTGCTTTACAGTGCTGACAGTGGTACAAGTCCTTCCCTCTATATGATGATGGATTTATTCAGGTTTTTTGTATAAACTGTGCAGTAGTCTTTTTTTTTCCAAAGCTGCTATTTATAAGGCAGAAGTACAAATAGTAAAGCTTTAAGGAATTTCATATTGCTGTACATTGCTATTCAAAAATATGTATATGTTGATCTCTGCAAATATCAATGCTTTCTAGATGCAGAAAACCTTTTTGAGCATGATCTAGGGGCCTTGAACATGGCTTCACTTCGGCGTAAAGAAGAGAGAGCAGGGCTTCTCAGTAATCTGGGGCCTTGCTGTAAAGCACTATGTTTTCGAAGGGATTCTGCCATTCGTAAGCAGCTGATGAAGAATGAAAAGGCAAGTAGTTCATTTATAGTACTTGATCAAAATGGGGAAACACTGATTCCCATTTCTAGGGAGATAATTTTTGTGTTTGTTGTTCTGAAGTAACAGACCTTGTCCTTTAAATCCTGGGCAACAGACTTATTTAAAGAGATTGTGAGGTATTTCGTTTTATACTTAGGATGGGAGATTCATTTAAGATTGGGACTAGAGGTGGGTACTGTTTCTCATTTTGGAGTGTAAATTCTGAACATAGGTTTTCTGTATTTAGAGAATAGAATACATAATACAAATAATTGGTTAAAATATAATTTTAAATACAGTTGTTTAATAATTCTCCTGCCTGATGTTCTGTGTACTTGTACAAGGACTGTAAAAAATACTTTTTTTTAGTCATTTTTGCACTACAGGAAGTTAAAATCTTGCATGCTAATAAAACCATTAATTCTCAAAGCCTTTTCTAGTGAATATGTGTGATTAAATGTCTAATTATTCAGACTGCTTTAGGTTAATTTCTCATCTTGCATGTTAAAAGCTACTGTTTTGAGGTTTTTCTATTTTTCATTTTTAATTTAACAGGGTGCAACAAAGCAAACTTACACAAATTCTGCAGCAATGGACAGTGACTTGTTACGATTAAGTCTGCGGTTATTCAAACGAAAGACTGTGTGCCAAGTTCCTGGACAGGAAAAGACAGAGGATGGTAAAATTCCACAAACAGCTATCCAGCAAGAAGTGTGTGTGTCCTGAGTGAATGACCATGGTGGCTCTTTCTAGTTGAATTTGCACTACCAGTGTCGGTGTGGATGATGATGTTTAGAACTGGTTGGTTGGAAAGCAGCTGTAGAAGATGGAAAAACAAATACTCTGTTTGTACACAGATAAGAATTACTTGGTTTGGATGTGAATAAAAATAAAGACTCCTTCTGTGTAAAGTTCTCTGCAAGTTTTGTAATACTGAATCTTGCACTGTAACATAAACCCCATTTATGGTGCATCAAGTGTAATAATGTGAAAATGTCTGATTTTAGCAGGTTGTAACACCACTTGATATTAAACTGAAGAAAACTAGCGATGTATCTTTTTCTTCATTGTGAATAGGTTTTTCCACTACCACTCTGGTGCCCCAGCACCCTTCTGAAATTTCTTACACAGCTTGCTTCCCATTCTTCCGGAGTGGATCTGGATTTGGACAAAACTCAAGTTCTTTTCCATCTTTAGCATAGGCTTCCCTTGGTAATTTCTGATCAAAAAAATCCAATCTAGTCATTTAAGGCTCCCCTCTTTTTGTTGATGAAAAGAGCTAAACTCCCAGAAAGTGATTAATGACCAGTTCTAGATGCCTGTATTTCTGAGACTTAACAGCATTTTGGACATGCCTGCTGCTTACAAAGTAGGACCAGAGGATGTATTTTACATTCTGTTAACTATCAGGACAGACCAGTCTCATGCAGCAACCTGAGGAAATTTCACGCTTGACGAGTTTCAAGAGTTTTTGGAAGGTGACGGTAAAAACAGTGAATAGTAGTGTTTTGCTGAGTGTTAGAAGATTGCAAGGACATAATTAGAGACTTGTGAAGCCTAGGCTCGTTTTTGTGAGAATTGTTTTCAGTTTGAGAAGTCAATATCCTCTGTGAGATCACAGGATTGTACCAGTCATAGAATCATAAGGGATTGGAAGGGACATCGAAAGATCATCTAGTCCAATCCCCCTGCCACAGCAGGATCACCTAGACCAAGTCAGGTACATTTGGGTAGTCTGTGGAGTCCTCATTGAAACTGAGACTTAAAAGTCACATGAAGTCTCTGTGTACACCTAACCTCTACTTTTTTGGGTTTAAACAGGAGCTATTGCATTGGATTCTGCTCAGTAGAGGGTGGAAAAGAAATCCATCATTTAACCTTTATACTGACTTACTGCAAACAAAACCCTTCCTTATTCTCATTCAGGTTGAAAAGTAGTTACAAACGCCCAGATTTTTTGAAAATAGGTTACTATTAGTGTCTTACATTTTTCCTCCACTTGGAACCAGCACTCTGAGGTGGGATGCAGACTGTCAGTTTAAGGTGGGGGGGGGTGTCTCACATCTCCTGTAGATTACTAGCAGTCAAACTGGCCTCACGCAAAGGCTTAAGTGTGGATGGCAATTCTGTTCAAATACACAGCTTTCTTAATAAAATACTTTATTGCCTAGTACATAAGTGTTCAGTAAGATGTTCTTATACTACATTAAAATAATTGTTAAAGAAAATGTGAGGGGGTTTAATTTATATTTTTGTAAGTGCCCACACACTAATGTGTATGTACTTGTGTCAAATATAAAATGTGTGAGAAATTTCTACTGCTTGTTTCATTCTTATTAAACTGTGATCCAGGCAAAACTTTTCATCTTCTTAAGTTTTTCACTTGTTGAACATTTTTAAGGGACTTCATTATTTTGAATGTCATTGGTGATATTAAAACTGTGTTTTAAGCACGCTGCTACTTACCTGAGCAAGAGTTAAACCTGTTTTATTCAGCTTTTTAATGCATTCTCACCTATTTTGTAGCTACAGTAATGCTGTCTTTAAGCTAAAGTATGAGATCATTGCTTACAATTATGTTAAGGCCTGTTTTAATCTCTGTCTCTTAAAGACATAAAAGTGTTTGATAGCTAGAAACAGCCTTGTCTAAGACTGCAGTACACAAGAGATTCACATGTGGCATTTAATTACACTGCTTATTTTAAACACTTGCTGTAAAACAGTCAAGTGTATATATGCACTTAGTTTGCAGAAGAATATTTCACGTTACCCTAGAAAATGCAAAGTAATGTAGGCTTAATGGGCTGCTGTGAGTATCTCGTGAAATAATAGTGACCCTTTGAAGGTCAAAGCCAGTGCTGACCTGTACCATTGTTTGGTGGAATTGCACAAAGAAGGTGCTGAAATGGCCTTTTGGTTTGATTCTGTTTGTAGCACTTCAGAGTGGAGAGACACATTGTGATGCAAGAACAAATCCTGCCTGTTCCTGTGGGAAGTTTGTGTTTGATTGTTTTTCAAGCAGTTCCCCTCTGCCAGGAGTTACTGCACAGGTAGAGCCCAGTAAGTGTGCAGATCCTGTGTTTGAGTATATCGGTCTCCATTGTTATAACAAAAAACATTGTGCCTAGTTTATAAGGACCATAAGTTACAGAACTGTATTCAGATAATTTTACAGTAGCTTTAAGAAAAGGGAGATTTGCCCTTGTCTAAATCTTGCTTTAAGACCTGCCATACCCTTTACTGTGTTGGCCATCCTTTTAACCTTTTCTCTCTTTCTTCCCATTTCTCTCCTCACTTGAATTTTGTGTGGAAGAAAGAGTAGATGGAAGAATGATAGACCACTTTAGTTCTCATTTTGCAAGGCAAGGCTTCAGGATACACAGGAGCCTGTAATGTTCCAGGCAGTCATGTGTGGACAGGGCTGAAATTGTGCATCAGATGCCCTTGTGTGCCTTAGCTCCAAGTCTGAAAATGCATAGAAACATCTTTCTCTACTCAGTTTCTTCTTTTAAGCTGCAGCAGCAACATTAAAGTGATCACTGTACTGAAGAAGAGATGTAAACCCTTCCTGCTGCTGAGTCTGTGCTGTGCCTAGTTGGATGGTAAATTAGTTTGAAGCATTCTGTACTGTCTGGAGCTTGGAGCTGCAGAAGAACAAGTTGCTCTGTGTGCTGCAGGCTTTCACCCAGGCCAAATACTGTGGGCAGCTCTTGCAGCCATAACGCCTTCACAGAGCCTCAAGACACAAATGGGACTATGACCTATATGTTGGGATACTGTCATGTTCATTATCTCAAATAGTACTTTCAGGCTATTACTGCTGTGGGTAGTGGAGTGTGATTACAGGTTCTGACAGTGGCCCACCTGCACAGTGCATTCAAAAGAGAGTTCAGAAAATTTATCATGATTTAACACCACACAGCCCCTCACTCGCGCCTCACCCCTCCTGGTAGGATGAGGAGGAGAACTGAAAAAAATAAAACTTGTGACTTAATTACATTTTTAGTAACTAATTATAAAAACAGTAATTGTAATGAAAAGGAATATAAATAAACCTTAAAGAAATGCACAATGCAGATGCTCACCACCCACTGACTGATGCCTGAGTGGTGATCTGCCTCTCCTAGCCCACTTCCCCCAGTTTGTATACAGCATGTGGCTTTTATTTTGGCTAGCTTCGATCAGTTTTCTGGGCCATGTTTCCTCCCAGCTTATGCATCTGCTTGCTGACAAAGCATTGGAAAGGTAAGTCCTTAACTTGAGATTAAGTGCTACTTAGCAACAACTGAAGCCATAGTATGTTACCAACATTATTCTCATGCTAAACACAACCAGCACATGACCAGCCACTAGGAAGAAAATGAAGCCTCCCAGCCAGATCCAGGACAAAACATTACTATAAGACCTTTTTTTGAGTTGACTCAATGAAGTTGTGTTCTCCCTTCTCCACCATTGGGATGTCCTTTAGCAGAGAGCAGTCTGGCTAGAGCTGCTCTGCCTGTATGAGGCAGGGCACAGGCTGTGCATGTAAGTCAAGCGATTGCTGCTGCCACATTAAAGAGTTCAAAAATCTTCTATTTTACAGTAGCAATCAAAGTCTGCTTTTCAAAAGATGTCTGTACAAAATAGTTGTTTCTACTGTTCTTCCTAAGGGGAGGCCCAAGGACATGGTACCAAATGCTTGGTCTTGGTGTGCATGTTGTACAGAAGGTGAGGTTTTTAGGGACCAAATACTTTTTGAAGGCAATTTCAGCAGACAGCTTGAGAATGGTAAATGTACTATTAAAAGAAACCTCTAACTGAAGCCCTGAACTCGTAAGTAAAGAATGTGGCCAAGCATCAGGATGCAAGAGGTTTCTTTAGCCAAACTGTCCTAAGAATTTGAAAATTTGTCCTGTCAAGATCAATAAAGGAGTCCAAACACGTAGGAGAGATAAATGCTAAAATAGCATTAAAAAACTGAAGTGCTTTAGCGGAAGGTTTTGGGAAGAAGACAGTATATTTATACTGAGTAGCAAGCACCAGTGCCTCTGACCTCTCAGTAGGACTCAATAGATGAAAGAAGGAAGATAAGTGTTTTCTGGGGAAGTTTAATTTCTTGATACCAGCTTTCACTTGCAGGGCTGACCTACCAACGCCTTGCTTTATTTCTTCAGTAATGAAGTCAAGGTATTATCTTTAAAGACCAAAGTGTCAGAAGACGTGCTAGAACAAACTGCTGCGGCACAAGGTAACGTGCTGCCAGATTTTTGCTGTACTTCCACAGGTAAAAATGTGGCATATTGAGGCATGGACCCCGATTGTGGATCGAAGATACTTTATTAAGCGTACAATGTTTTCTTATGCATGTTATGAAGTGCTGATGTAAGCAGCCTACAGTCAAGTTTCACAAAACAGTATTTTTCATTAACTCTGCAAGTTCCCTATCCACAGAGGTCACTCAGCTAAACTTAGCTACTACAACTCAAAAATAATAAAACCACAACAGATGTTTTCTGTTCTAAGCTCTTCTTATTTTGTCTCTCAAGGTTTAATTCCAACTAACGCAATGGTATCTCTATTCCAGGATCAAGCTATGGCTATTGAGCTCTGTTCTCTCTAATCCCACATAAAAGGAGTCCGGTGGTTACAGGAAGGCAGCTCCTAAACAAGAGGGATGAATGAAGTTAACAGGTATTGGATGGGGCGAGTGGTTCAGAAAGCTTGCAGTTTGGGGGATAAGGGAAAACGCTCTTTCTCATCTACTTCACAGAGTACTTCACAGAGTCACAGAATGTTAGGGGTTAGAAGGGACCTTGAGAAATCAAGTCCAACCGCCTCACCAAAGCAGGATTAGGTCACAGAGGAATGCATCCTGGTGGGCTTTGAATGTTTCCAGAGAAGTAGATTCCAGAACATCTACTTCACGATTAAATTGTTGTTTGAACATATCAGATGTTTGAGGGCTGCTTGGGACGTTGTGTAGAAAGTACCTGAGGAAGAGACTAGTGGAAATGATTCTGTGAAATGGAACAGAACTGAGCAGTGTGGGTTGTAATTGACAGCTGGGGATTGTGACTTCACAGTTTTTCTACAAGCCAGGAGCTTGCCTGTCAGTGTAATGGAGACAGAAGGGTCAAGGTGTGCTGAGAACATGATGCACTGGTGAAAGAGCTCTGGAAACAGGCACTGTAGCCCTAACATGGCTCAAGATAAGCATTTATGGCAGGGAGTGGAGTAATTTTGCTTCACTCTGTAGTACCTTCAAATTCTCACCTGGTCTGCTCCCCTATGCTTGCAGAAGTTGCATTCAGCCTACAGACACACGGAGCCCTGTAAGCAAGGAGCGTGACTGCTGTCTCCTGAAAAACTGGGGAAGTGAGACATTCTGAAAAAACTCTGAAAGCCAGCAGAATAACAGCTGAGCCTGTTGCCCACATACACCTTTAAGATGGATACTGGAAGTCCCCTAAGGACCTGAGTAGGCACATGCAAGATTTACCTTCTCTCTGAGTTGCAAAGATGCTTTGTGTCAACACGAAACCTGCCATTGCCTGTATCATAGGCGTCGCTCCTGTGTCTGTGTTTTGTGTGCTCACAGAAAATGTGTTGGCAAGCGGTTTCATGGGACTTTTGAAATGTCTTGCACAAGATGGCTAAAAATGAAATTAAGCTGTAGCAAGTCAAGAATAAAGAGATTTTATGAATTAAAAATGAGATGGGAAACAGTAAAACAGAGAATTAAATGAACATGTCTCATCGCTAACAGCTCACAGTGGGTGACATCTCTGTACTTTTGTGATGTGGTAAGGAGCTGACTGAGAAGGAAGACAGAAAATTGCAGATCACAGTGAAAACTGGAGAACAACCCATGGAGATGCATTTGCTGCTGTGTGACCCATTCATTTAGCTCGTTTCAAGTCATTCTGTGAGTCAGCATCAAGATGAGCCAATTGACACATCACTGAAGGAGTAAACTTAATCAACCTCTATACCTTTCAGTGCCATAAATTAACAATATCAGTGGTGGAAGTTCGTGGAAAGTTTCAGTCTGATGTAAAGAGACATGCGAAAAGCCAGAAAATAGAATAATACGTGGGAAAATGTATGCAGAAGTAGAAACTGCACTGTATGTTGGCTCCTCATGGAGGAAACTTATTGCACAACAGGTGACAACTTGGGGAAGGTGCAGAGGAACTCAAAATTATTAAAAGGCTTGGGACTATGTCCTTAGAAAGGAAAGGAGTAATAGTAGTTATGAATAAAATAAGTGAAACAACGGCCCAAAAAAACTGGAGGATGAAAGATTTTCCTGCTCCTTAGGAGAGCTCAGTTGTAAGTCAGTCAAATTAAAGAGTGGCAGAATTCAATAATAAAGCAGAAATTCTTGTTTTACTCAGAGTTCCAGCTGAAGGGCATTGGAGAATCTCAAACTCAGTTTGATTTCCAAAAAGACTGAGCGGGCTGAGAGTATATACAGTAGTTCCTGGGAGGTAAACCAAGACTGTCTATAACAGCTTTATAATATAGGAATTTATACACATTGAGGAAGTCTCTGGGGCACTGCGAGTGCCTCGTACCCAAGAGTTTGTTTCTGTGTGAGCAAGCTGTCCTAGCTCCTAAAACGGGATGACAGCCTATTGGGAAGAGCCCCTAACTCAAGCTGCTGAATCACATGGGGGATTTGCATGGGAGAGTTCAGGTTGGATCAAGACAGTTTTAGTCATGCAATCGTTCAGTCTCAGAGAGTCATGTGCCTGTGCACAGGAACCATCCTGGGCATGTTTGCTTGCAAAGTGTCCTATGGAGCTTAAGAACATGGCTTAGTGGTGGCCTGAGTAGAGTTAGGTTAATGGTTGGACTCAAGGTCTTTTCCAACCTTCCAACATCTGAAAGGGACCTATAAGAAGGCTGGAGAAGAAGTGTTCACAAAAAGCATTGAATGATAGGATGAAATGTAATTGTTTTACACTGGAAAAGGGTAAATTTAGGCTGGATATTAGGAAGAAGTGGTGGATCAATGAAACAGGCTGCCTAGAGAGGTGCTAGAAGCTCCATCCCTGGAGATATTAAAGTTCAAGCTTGACGGGGCTGTGAGCAATCTGTTCTAGTTATGGATGTCCCTGCTGTTGTAGGGGTGTTGGACTAGTCGACTGTTGGAGGTCCCTTCCAACCCAATACATTCCATGATTCTGTGTTTCTATGTTTGGGCTTAAACTTTTCACCTCTCAAACAGTAAGACCTGGCTGAGAAGGTCTGTGTAGCTCCATCAGCAGCTGTGTCTAACTCTTTCAGGAATTAGGAGACCCTATCTGATTTTCAATTTGAATTATCCTTTGAGGTGTCTAGTTAGGACCACTGTAAGAAGGGAGATAAATGGAGGGATCAGATGCCTGACTGTGGAACTTTTCCTGCATGATCTGAATTTCTTTTTATCTTTATGCAAAGAGATTTCTTGCCAGCTTATCCAAAGCAGTAGCCCAAATCATAAGTGTGCTTAGCAGCAAGTGTTCTGTTCTTCACTTTCCTAAAGCAGTAGTCCCCCTCTTTGCGAATCTCATCTGAGTATGACCAGTCAAAACATAAATGGGCGACTGTGACTTCTCTGCTGTCTGCTCTGGAATGATAGCTTAATCTGTTTGCTGTATCCATCCCTTTAATTTCCATTTTTATTGCTATAATGTAACCCACAGGTTTTTTTTTTCTTGGTGCACAAATTATAAAGATGGCCTCGCCTATCCATCAGACGACTCTTAAAGCACATTTGGTGTGTGATGCATAGTTCTGTCTTGTTGTTTGATCTAGTTAACACCGCATTCATAACTGTACATAAAAAACTGGGAGTGCTGTCTGATGGCAGCTTAGTGTAAATCATGACATCCTCTAAATCAGGTGGAAGCATGGAATCTTAGCAGATCTGAAGCTTAAAAAAAGCAGATGGATAAACACTCCCCTTAAAGTGTTTCTAAACGTGTGACAAAACAGAGCTGTTGCATTAACATGTTTGAATGGGCACACAAGCCTCTTCCTGGCATGTAGGACCAGTGGTAGCACTGTCTACATGGAAATGTCATCACTGGAGTGCTGTATAACCACAAAGTTCATCCATAAGAAATTGCTCAAATTAGGGTCCCACTTCAGCACTTTCTTAGGAGAAGAAATTTAATACTGCTCAAATACCACGGGAGCATAAACCAGGTTGATTTTGCATTAAATTGCTGAAGCCTATAATAAAATATACTGGGTAGTTAATAAATAAAGCAACTGGATAGAGAATTTCAGAGGTGGGTTTTTTTCAGGCAACAGGCATATATCAGTTCTAGCCTCAGATCAGCCTTGCTCATCTGAGGAGAAGGAAAGATCACGCTTATGTATGAGAGATTCAGCTCTTAATTTGCACCTGTATAAACTAACGTGAACTGTGAAAAGATTGACATGATTGAATTGATATACTACCAAAGTGATAAATCAAATATCTAGAAAGTTGTTTTCCTCTCCTGCTTGCTTCTGAACTGTATAAATTGGTTTTCAGCTCTTCATCCAAGAACAGCAGAGGAGGATTTACCAGGCATTTGGGGTTTTTTTTGCTTTAGAAATATTTTGTGCTGCTCTAAAGGTACCTAATCACTGTTGTATTGACTTCAGCATGAAGGAATATCAAGTAATGAGCAGGAGCGTCCTTGGCTTTTATCCCTGATTGTTCCTGAAATATGTAGATATGGGTTTGCTATAGTTTCCTGGGGTTAATTTTTCCGGTGTGGCCACTGGACAGATCAGAGCGTGGGCAGCCCTCTGCCTTGGCCTCAGCATTAACACAGGAATTCCTGCCATCATGCCCACAGTTCCAAAAGAAATGTTTTCTCTGAAGACGCCGTGACCTACCTGAACCTGATAAATGCTGATGCTGTTCCATAAAGGAATGTTGGGTTTTTCCTCTCCCTTCTGCAAGAGTCAGGTAGCTTTGTGATTTACCACACACTACTGATCAGAAGCTACGAGATTTTTCTTTCCAGCCCTACAAAAATCCAATTTTATGCAGTTTTTGACCTGAATTGGGGGTAGACAGAGCAATGCATAGCCTGATCCAAGTTATTTCTTACCCATTGCCCCTGGCCCACTCAGTCCCTCCACGGCTGACATGTGCTGCAATTTGCAGGCTGGCAGCTCCATACAGGCTGGCTGGAAAAGGAGACATGGAAGGGTTATGAGATGTCAGTAGAAAGCTGTTGCAAATAAAAACATTTTAAAAGTGAACATAAGTCTTACAGATATAAAAAAATATATTGTAAAGGATATCACACAGACCATTGTAGAGATACAGTGATCTTCAGCATGGCCTCTTTCTTAATTGAATGTTAGACGCCTGCTGGTTAAGGGACTGGCTTTCTATTTACATGGGTGAAGCTGTTCTTCTGCGGGTAACTCTTTACGAGCACTGTGACAAATCGTGAAGTGCAGTTTATATCAGCAATAAAACCTTTAATAATTGCTAAAACAGTTAACCAGCTCGCTAGAACATTCCCCATCACAGATCTAGCCTTAGGAAGTTAACTAACAAACATGTTATTAACCACTGATGAGGAGCCGTTTGGAAGAGATTATTGCTTAATTAATCTTTGTACTGAGCTAATAAGAGTGTTAGATGGGTCTCTCTGTTGAATTGGATTGTTAATACAGGTTGTAGGTTCCCTCAAGGGGAAATCTGAGACCAATATGACATTAAAGTTAGCCATCCAACAGAGAAGATATTTTAGGCATTAAAAATAATGAAGCCAAACATCTTCGTTAATAAGGTTGTAAGATTCAGTGGCTGTGTGTGTGAGTGAGTGTACATGCATGTGTGACTTACCACACTCTTTCCTCCTCTGTGTGGGATAACTTAAAAAATTAAATTTATATTAGAAATGGAGCACTGTTTGCACATTAAGGAAAGTCGAAAGTCCTA
>JAOXOE010000001.1:101462000-101474261 GCA_028565055.1 Phoeniculus purpureus | reverse complement strand
GGGGTGAAATCTGTCTTGTGGTTGAGAATGGAGATAGGAAAAGAAACCATCAACAGGTAAATAATCACCACTGTATTGTTCAGCCACGGAGTTTATTTACCGTAAAGCTTTCACAGAAAAAGAAACACAGACAAAACTTCTCATACATTCTATTGCCTCAGACTGACATTCAAATGCAGTTAGTACAGAAGTGAAGTTGCCAAGCAACATATCAATATTTAAAACATTAAAGGAATAACAGTTTAATCAAACAGAACTGAAGAGGAACTCGAGGGTTATTCTTAGACTGTGTTCTGACTGTATCTTACTATTTGCTTTAAGAGACATTTGCGTGAGGCAAACAGTAAGCGGGCTGCATTGCTTGTTATTCTTTCCCACAAGCTAGAGGAGGAGGATTAGGGGAGGAAGAATGAATTTAAGTCTAGACCATTTGCAAGATGAAAGAAAATAACAGGGAGAAGATCTATTTACTGACTTCATCCTTGCAGATATATCAATGGATGGAAGAAGTAGCGAGAGTCCACTCTGATCTTCTCCAGAAAATATATATTGGATCATCATATGAAAAACGACCGCTTTATGTTCTGAAGGTACAGCTGTGACTTACTGCAAAAGCTTTCCAAGTATAAATGTAAGCAAGTGATGGGGTTTGGCCAGAACATTTTCTTAAATCTATACTTATCTGCATATTTTTGTGTTTTGCCAAAGTTTCCTAAGTTTTTATACTAAGGTGCATGACCTTTGCAAAGGCATTTAAGCAGATTAGGTTCCTTGTTGGGTCACAAAGAACTTAATACATCTAAGACACCATCCAAAGGCATGAAATACTGGTATGGTGGACACCCTCCTCTGTTGACTACGAAGCCGGTCTTGTTTGTTGCCTTGCATAGCTGGAGACCTACATGACATCAGGTCTTGCTCTAGTCTTGGGAGTGTGTGTTAGGAGCTTGCTGCAAGCAGTCTGAATATGGTTGTATGCAAACATAACCGACAACAGGATCTTGGCCCAGGACCATTCTAAACTCACCCAACAAGACAGACGCTGCTTCTTTTATCTTGTCTACCTTTTTCACTTCTACTTCCATGTATTATGCTCTACAGAAGTAACATTTTAATACAATTTCTCTCTTGTCAGCTTTCTAAAACCCAGGAGAACTCCAAAAGTGCCATATGGATTGACTGTGGTATACACGCCAGAGAATGGATCTCTCCTGCTTTTTGCCTTTGGTTCATAGGCCACGTGAGTAGATAATCACATCTGATTACCATTTTCAAAGCAAATTGTCTCTGTGCCACTTACCTTTGCTGTCTAATTGTGCTCTAAACTCCATAATGTCTATTTAGTTTCACAACACTGGCAACTGAGATTTGTGACTAAGATTCACACATAGCAGTGAGTGCCCGTGCATGTGGAGGGGGTCTGTGTGAGAGAGACAGGAAGTCTCTCATACGGATTGAATGCAAAAGAGCTCAGACATGTTCTCAAGCACAAAAGGAATTTCAAAATATATGCAGCAAATTCAACAGAGATGTTTACAACTATGGGTGGTCAGGGATGGAGAGGGCATGCCAGAAAAAGCAATATTTGCTAATCTGCTCCGGCTATGTCTATACTGCCACGTGTATCCAAAGAGTGATCTTGGCTCTGGGTCATGCAGCATATGGTGGCTCATGCCCATATTACTCCAGCTGGCAACTGCCTGGAGTAGTTCAGGGTGAGCTCCAAGCTGTTCTACAACCCTTGGCTGTCCCCTACATGCTTTGCTAGAGCAATAGGTACCCGCCCCACTTGCCTGCTCCAGGCATGGCATAGCCCCACAACAGCATGCACACTGGCAATTTCTGCTTAGCGCTTGCTTTGATGCGTCACTTGCTGCTGCCTGCTGCTACTACTCTTCTGCTTCCTGCTTTTGCATTTTCTATTTGTGCTCCTCCTTTTTTTTCTGGATCTGCCTCATTCAGAGAAGGCAGCCCTACAGGCCACCTTGTACCACCCCTGCTAGAGGCTCTCATTTCAGACCTACAGAATATGACCAACAACTGCCAGCCACACGCATAGTACCCGTCCACAGAAAACTGTAAACCACTAATGGGATCAGACTGCAGTATGGGCTTAGCTCGACCAGCCTTGATGCTCAGCTGTAGACCAATGATCACATTTGATTTTTAATATCTTGAATACTGCTCAGGGTAGTGAACAAATGTACGCCAGAAGATAAAAAACGGTTTCAATCAGGTCTTAACATATGTTCCCTTGATCGTCTGGAATTTACAGCATCTCGTGATGCTGAGCTGCTGACTCAATCCTTAGTGTGGACCAGGGAAAAGCTCCAAAGGCCCTTCTGGCCCAAAGTTGCACATTTTGCTCAGCTAATGTTCTGAGATATTATTTATTGCTACTTTTTCACAAAAGTAAAGATCACAGTAAAAATAAAACAGATGAGACTGAAACTTCACAATCACCGGTACTGTAGTCAGACAAAAAACATAGATGAATTATCGAAACATGAAATGTGATTTGGCCATTATTGAACTACATAATAATGATGGTGTTTATTTGTGTCCTCACTCACAACTATAAAAACCTTAATAACTGTGACATTTGAAAGGAGACTATAGGAGTTAGGGACAGATACAGCTGATTGTACCTTGTGACACACTGAAAATTCCAGACCTCAAGGTTCCCTTGGATAGAAATGCATTTGCCCTTTTCATGCTGCTCCAAATAATTACCAGCTGTGCTGTCACCTTGCCAGTGACATGCCCCGGCAGCATTTTTCAGAAGTAAAAAGCTGAGCATTTAGGTTGTCCATTCTCTGGATCTACTTTACATATTTAACATTAAATTTTATTTCTGTATTGCTTCATGAAGTAACATTTCAAATTACGACATTAATACACATCTGCACACACACACTAAAGTCACTAGTACTCTCTAGAAAATGCTAGAGACTCTTTATACTCTGAAAATTAAACTCTTTGTTTAATTTTGTTGTTAAGTTTATAGAAAAATTGACACTTGCCACAGAAAGATCACTGCCTGAGGAAAACTAGGAAGGTTTTAAAATGAAAGAAGGTGGTCTGAGTAAGGCATGAAGAAAAAAGAAATATGATTAAAGACTTCATCTATTCTAATGAAACCACTTACCTAAGGTAAAATGTATCCCTGTGTCATGGACCAACAACCAGCTTAGGTATCACTGAAGCCTTCAAAAGAGCCTGGTGAGGCAAAATTACCAATGTAGGTCTTACTGGCTTTTGGTATGCAAGTGCATTGAACTCACAATGCAGCCAGAATTAGTAACGTTATGTACACCTGAAATTTATTTTGAGGCTTGCTTTATGTTATGCTACTTTTCTGGTAATTTGGGTGATAGGGTTCCTATCATTTATACAAGCAGCAAAAGCTCAAACCTTCCTATTATTAAGCTTCAACTCATGACCACCCGTGAACGTCAAAGGGCTGCAGTGTAGCTGGCTGACTGTATGATTCCAATTCCTACCCTCTCCCTGGCACTTCTAACCAAAGAGCTGCTGTGCCATTTAGCAGTGTCTGTGCTGTGCTGTTCATCCATCAGACTGTCCTGATAATTGACAATTACAAAAACCATCAGGTGCCTTTCCAGGAAGGTAGGAAATCCACTGTTACTAATGCTTTCAATAAATTTCCCCTGTGCTTTCTAGGCAATATATGTGCGTGAGAGAGATCAGATCCTGACAACACTTCTGGAGCACTTTGATTTCTACGTCATGCCTGTGATTAATGTGGATGGCTACGAGTACACCTGGAGCCACCCCTCAGTACGTAGAGATTTTTCAACAGGTTGTACAACATCCTGATGTGCTGTTTATGGGAACTGTCAGTGTGCATGTTTAGGGCATCATTTCCATTCTAGAGCTGCCCACCCCAAAGTCTTAATCTGAGCTTGGAATTTCTGCATCTCTACCCTATTTAAACAACAAATACAGCAACTAATTGGCGTTTGACCAGTAGTTCCTTTATGTGTCTTCCGAACTGCTGGAAATGCTTTTGGAAATGATAAAACCTCATCCTAGAATTTTAATTCTTCCCGACATGAGGGAATGCCTGTGTCAACCTTCAACAGCAAGGTTATGAACAGTGTGCTGCAGCACAGAGAGCATAGCCAGTAACTCACTCCATTGTCCCGCAAGGTGCCCAATGCCCCAAGTACGTTTTGTTTCAAACAAATGAAGGTACAACTGGTATCTTTGTCCAGGATTTTATTTTATTGGCTGGAAATTCCAAGCCACTGAAATGCTTAAATTTCAGATTTTTCACTCAAGTTTAAAAAAAAACTCAAAACCTTCTTTATTCTTTTACTCACTTACTCTTCAATCCAGCTATATGCACATTTGGATAGCTATGCTATACCCCTCAACAGCTGCACAATTTCCAACTTTCCACATGCTGTCAGAATGCCTACAGGAAGGTTGGAACTGGACTCCTAAACTCACATGGCTGGCCAAACTCTTCTCTCCTTTCACAGCCCAAATCCATTGAAATCAGACCAGACCCGACCATTTGTTACCATATCCATCTTTCCCTTTTAGCATCCAGCCTCACTGGCAACCAGAATGTTGTTTTATAAACTTCCTTGGTCTTTAGCCTCTTCATTGGCACATGGCCTGGAGAGGCAAAAGTGGAAAGTCACATTTAATGAGTCAATGAGATGACACATCTCTTTTCTCAGCTTTTCTCCTGAATATGGTTTGTGTGTGTCTTTCCACAGAATCGGCTGTGGAGAAAAAGCCGCTCATCACACGGTAACAGCAAGTGTGTTGGTACCGACATGAACAGGAATTTCGACGCGCACTGGTGTGGTAAGATATATTTCCCTTCCTAGTCTATGCCCTACTCACTTTTAGCCTTTAAATTTTTTTTCTTTTGAAAGTATTTTCATTTCCCGCTTCACACAGTTGATATAAAGACAAATGCAGCTGTATGTGTCTTACGAACCAGTGAACACTTCACCAGCTTGAGGGACTTTCTACTTCTTGTTGTGACTCAGGACTTTTCCCCTTAGATGTCACACCAGGGACTAACATGAAGATGAGAGGTGGACCAGGACCCTGGATGCCACTCCTTGCATCACACCATGACACACTTGGTCCAGGTTGTTGGTGGGAAGGTGACCCTTGCCACATTACCCAGGGCCTGTTGCACCATCCAGTTGAGTAGATGCTCCACCGCTATTGTATGAATGGATCATCTCAGTAATCATTGAGTAATGCCTAGATGACCAAAATTTGCTTTACTCTCAATGTTTGTTGTCAAGCCTATATCACGTTTACTTAACCACAAACACTTTAGAACTACTTGATGGCTTTTAATTAGTCTACAGAACAGCTATGTCAGGCTATATTAGTACTGTAACTAATGTCCTATACAGCTTTCAGTCATTTCAGTCCCAAATTTTCAAGTGGTTTTGGGGTCTAGATATGTTCCCCATTACTTTGTGGCATGCTATAGCTCTTTCCTAGGTGTCATTTCCACCTGAAGATGATTCCTTCTCTCCTGTATCATAAAATAGTACCTTGCATTGCTTCTACAGGGCTGCTACTTTGCAGACCAAACTGGTATTAGAGATTCATTGCAGATGGAGATCTGTTAAACTGTCCCAATGCTCAGGAATGAATAAAGCTTTACTCTTGTGTAAGATTTAAGGATAAAATGTCCATTTAAACTACTGAGAGTAGCAAAGGGGCAATTTACCAAATTCATTGAAACACAAACAGCTGGCATTTAACACTAAAGATCCTGTCTGTTTCTAAAAAGTTATTTGGTCTTATTCTGAAGAGAGCAAAAATGGTAATCCTAGCTGTCTTCTTGATGACTTGTTCCAGAGTCTAGTTCTCCTCATTCTTAAAAGCCTTAATTTTGATTAGTGTTTCTTGTAGAGAGGTGATGGTTGGTCTCCTCTCCCAAGTAACAAGCAATAGGCCAGGAGGAAATGGCCTCAAGTTGTGCCTGGAGAAGCTTAAGTTAGACATTAGGAGAAACTTTTTCATTTAAAGGGTCATCAGGCACCATAACAGGCTGCCTAGGGAGGTGGCTGAATCACTACCCCTGGGTGTTTAAAAGGTGTGTAAATATGAATTTAAACGAAGCATATCCATCCTCTCATGTAAGACTTTTTATCCAGTCTTCAAGTATTCTTTTTTCTTCAGTATTTTTAAGAGCATTGTAGGTGACAAATCCTTGTAGGCTTGCACTGATTTCTACAAGCACAAGAATATTTCCATAGCATGACAAATTCCATTATTTCTTACTTATTAGCATAATGCTATTCTCTTTCATTAGATAAACATAAATACAGAGGGGAAGAAGTAAAAGAGTAAGACTATAAACCTTTTTATTACAGGGAAAGGAGCATCTGCCTATGAATGTCATGAGACATACTGTGGACCCTACCCAGAGTCTGAGCCTGAAGTCAAAGCAGTGGCTCGCTTTATCAGAGACCACAAAGACATTATTAAAGCCTACATAACCATGCACTCTTACTCCCAGATGGTACTGTTCCCGTATTCATACACTATGGACAAAAGCAAAGACCATGATGAACTGGTGAGTCTTCCCCTCTCCTGAAGTTTCACATTTATTTCAGAGCTGCTTCCCTGTTTGTTTATTTCTAACAAGAGAGGCATGGTGCTGTGAGAAGCAAAAATTAGGAAATGAGATTGAAAACTTGAAGAAGCTGCCCAGGGCGGTGTTTGAGTCACCATCCCAGGATGTGTTTAAAGGTCAATTGGATGTGGTGCTTAGTGATATGGCTTAGTGGTGAAGTTGGCAGAGTAGGATTAGTGGTTGGACTTGATGATCTCAAGGGTCTTTTCCAACCTGAATGATTCTATAATTCTAAGTCTTGGCTGATCTAGCAGTATGTAAATCATCAGACTTCTTCAGAAAAACACAGAAAAAATGAAAATATTTATTCCAGGTTTATAACACATCAACAAACCCTGATACATTGAAGCTGGTGCTGGAAGAATCTCAGTTTTTTGGACATCTTGAAAAGATAATTGTGACAATTCCTGATTATGTTGTAGTTTGCACAAATTCTGAAATAACTGGGTGTGTAACTTTGAAAAATACCCTCCACGTACCTCAGCACTGAGGCATTCTGGTGGACACCTACTTCTTTAATTAAGGTTTTTTCTAAGGATACTTATTGAAAATGTTCCAAGGAGCAGAATGGAAAACCTATCCTGCTTATGTAGACTTTTATATTCTCAAGGCACCAAATCACACAGCAAAAGCTCTCCTAGAAGACAGACTGAGTTCTAAACAGAAAAAGTAGCCACTGTCTTTTACCATCAAACATAACATTCTGGGTTTGTCTGGATCTGGAGAGCATATTCAAGCAAAAATGGGATTTGTTGACACAGTGTAATCATACTGTAAGAGTAGGTAGACAGCTTAGTCATATAGTACTTATGTAAAGCCATCAAATTCCCTGGAACAAGAAATGCCCTCTCCTGCACTTCCTAACCCACTTTTGGTGTTTCCTGTGCACTAAGTGCTGAGGCAACAAATTCTTTTATTCACAGCAGGGGCTCCTGCCTAGCAGTAAAAAGGAGTATAATCATGTAAAGGTGCCCAGAAATCAGGTTTACAGACTCTGGGATTTGCCATATAAGAAGGCAGGTCTGAGTCAGACAGGTCGTTTCTTATGCTACGTGACATATAGACAGAGATTAAGGGGGTTTATAAAGACACAGGCTTGACATTTGCACACACTGTCATTTTTTCTGTTTTTCAACCTCATGCAACTCCCATGTCACTTGTAATAAGATTTAAAAAAAAAAAAATTGTATTTAAAAATATATATCCTGTATAGATAAAAGGACTATAAAAAGTGCACAACTGAAGCACTGAAAGCATCCTATCACATTAGACAAAATCCCAGACAGTCCCAATACAGCACTTCCACTGGTAACTAGTGTGTTCAGAAGTAGTAAAAAAAAAAAAATCCAGTGATGTAAACGCAGAACAAAATAACTCCAAACAACATGTATTCTCATGCTGTCTTGGCTACTGTTTAATTTCCTGAAACAAAATGGTTTATATAATGCAATGAAAAAAACAAAGCAGTTGTGAGTAAACAGTAATGAGCTTTGTGGCTCTCCCTGTAAAGCAGGAAGAGATGCACTAATTCTGCACATCGAAGACGTCTTCATAGAATCACAGAATGATTTAGGTTGGAAGAGACTTCATCTAGCTCTAACCCACCTGCCATGGACAGAGACACCTCTTACTAGACCAGGTTGCCCAGAGCCCCATCCAACCTGGATTTGAACACTTCCAGGGAGGGGACATCCACAACCTCCCTGGGCAACCTGTTCCAGTGCCTGATAGTGAGGCATTTCTTCCTAAGATCCAATTTAAATCTGCCCTCTGCTACTTTAAAGTCATTCCCCCTTGTCCTGTCACTAGAGTCACTCTCCAGCTTTTTATAGGCCCCCTTCAGGTACTGGAAGGCTGCTATAAGGTCCTCCTGGGCCTTCTCTTCTCCACGTGGAAGAGCCCAAGCACCCTCAGCCTAAGTACCTCACAGGAGAGCCTTTGATCATCCCTGTGGCTTTCCTTTAGACTCATTCCAATGTTCTTCTTACACTGGGGGCTCCAGAACTAGACGCAGTACTCAGGTGAGGTCTCACAAAAGCAGAATAAAGTGGGAGAATCACCTCACTTGACATGCTGATGAAACTTTTTATAAACAGCCCAGGATACAGTTGGACTTCTGGGTTATACGCATTCATTGCCAGCTCATGTTGAGTTTCTCATCTACCAACTTTGCCAAGTCCTTCTCCTCAGGACTGCTTTCAATCCATTCACCACCCAGCATATATTCATGCTTGGGATTATCCCAACTCAGATGTAGGACCCTGCACTTGGACTTGTTGAACCTCACACAGTTTGCACGGGCCAAGTTCTCAAATCTGTCAAGGCCCTTCTGGATGGCCTCCTTTCCCTCCAGCATGTTGACCACACCACACACTTGGTGTCATTGGTAAACCCACTGATAGGGCACTCAGTGCACTGTTCATGTCGCTGACAAAAGTGTTAAACAACACCGGATCCAAAACAGACCCCCCGAGGAACACCACTTATAACCAATCTCCACTTGGACTTTGAGCCGTTGACCACAACTCTTTAAGCTAATTCTTCATCCACTCATCAGGCAGATCCATGTCTCTCTATTTTATAGACAAGGATGTTGTGTGGAGCAGTATCGAGTGCCTTGCACAAGTGCAGGCAGATGACATCAATTGTTCTGCCCTTATCTGTCAATGTTGTAACCCCAATGAAGAAGGCCATCAGACTTGTCAGACATGATCAGCCCTTAGTGAAGCTGTGTTGGCTGTCACTTATCACCTCACGAAGCCTTACCAGGCACAGAAGTGAAATGGACTTGCCTGTAGTTCCCTGGGTCATCTTTCATTTTTTAAAAATAGAGGTTATGTTTCCCCTTATCCAGTTGACAGGAACTTCCCCGGACTGCTACCGTCTCTGTGACATAAGAGTAGAACGCCTTCAATGAAAATATTTATCTGCTGGTTTTGTCAATACTATATAACTCAACAGTGACTTAAATATTGTGGCAGAAGAGAAACGTATGAGAAAAGTGGGAACAAAGGGTTTGAGGACAGTTTCCTGCTGATGTGGTGGTAAGGTCCCACCTGTATTTTCTGTCTAGCTACACCAGACAAGTAATCCATACCATGGGGATATGCTGAAAATTCTGAGCACACTATGTGGGTTTTCTAGAACTGTTTATGGGAGTATTTAACTAATGTCAGATCCAAAGCACAGTGTAACAGGTTGACTGTTGGAATACATGATCTTGGAGGTCTCTTTCAATCATAATGATTCTACGCAAGTAAATCCTAACTGCATACATATTATCACAAAACTACAAAGCTAATAACGTTTTGTTTCATTTCAGGACAGTCTGGCAAAGAAAGCAGCTAAAGCTATAAAAAGGACAACAAAGAAAATTTACAGACCTGGTGCAGGAGCACAAACTATCTGTAAGTACAACTTTTCTACAACAATAGGCATGACAGCACATCCTTGTCAGCTGCAGAAGACAGATTTTGAATAGAAAAATGAAGTTCTGGTTTCAGATAATTTACTTATTTTTCCCTTCCTCACCTAGATTTAGCTCCTGGAGGTTCAGATGACTGGGCTTATGATCTTGGCATCAAATATTCTTTTACCATTGAGCTTCGGGACACAGGAACTTACGGATTTTTGCTTCCTCCTCATGAAATTAAACCAACTTGCTTAGAAGCACTTTCTGCTGTCAAAGAAATAGCTCAACACATTCTTCAAAATTTGTGATGTTGAAAATAATTCACTACAGCATGACTGTATTTAGTTCAAATAATAATTAAACAGTTTGCTGCTTTATCAAAATTATTTATATACAGGGAAAGAAAAAAGGGATGACTGTACCCCCCGATATCAGTTTTAGAATACTTTTTAAAAACATGTTATATATATACCTACAAGAGTAGTTTAGTGCAATATACATACTTATAGTGCACAGTGTAAGGGGAAAATAGCTTAACCATAGCATATGTCATTCTAGTTAATGTGAACTCCAAGGGACACAGCATCAAATGGGTCTCAGATTGGCATGAAGCATGCTGGATAGACCCCATCCATAAAAGAGATTCCCTCATTTAAGTTGAGATTTCCTTACAAGAAAACAACCTTATTCATAATTTCTGCTGTCAAATAGATAGGATGTTCACCTGAGGACTTCTTGCTTCATGTTGCATAGAAACATACATCCATTTAGATTGGAAAGACCTTTAAGATCAGCCAGTCCAATCATCAACCCTATTCTACCAAGCCCACCACTAAACCATGTTTCTAAGCTGCAACCTTAATGAATTTTAAATACATCCAGGGCAGCAACTCAGCCATCATCTTGGGCAGGTGGATAAAGAAGATTTTCTTAATGTCTAACTTAAACTTCCCGTGGCACAACATCTTGAGGCCATTTCCTCCAGTCCTACTGGGAGGAATTGTTATTTGGGAGAAGAGACTGACACCCACCTCTCCACAACCTCCTTTCAGATAGTTGTAGACAGCACCTTCTCCTCTTCAAACTAAACAGCCCCAGCTCCCTCAGTCACTCCGTATAAGGCTTGTTCTCTAGACCTTTCACCAACCCTGCTGCCCTTCTTTGGACCTGCTCCAGCACCACAATGCCTGTCTTTATAGTGGGGTCCAAAACTGAACACACTACCTGAAGTGTGGCCTCACCAGCGCTGAGTAAAGGGGCACAATCACTTCCCCATTCCTGCTGGCCTGTTCCTAGTACAAGCCGGGATGCTGCTTGGTCACCTGAGCACATTGCTGGTTCAAGGGGAATAAAATATAGGTGGACAAATTACTAATAAAAGTGGGACCTGCCCACAGGCTCCTCAGCAACAATTACCTATTCTGTGGCCAAACCTTTGTGCAGCACAACACAGGCTTAAAGAGTTTATGCCAAGACCTGTAATGGCAGGATAAGCAGCCATGAATGTAAACCAGAAGTGGGGAGGTTTAGATTGGACATAAGGTTGTTTGTTTTTTTTTTATGAGGGTGAGCAAAAACACAGAACAAGTTGCCCACAGAGGTAGCAGATGCCCCATCCCTGGAAATACTCAAGGTCAGGCTGGATGAAGGTCTAGGCAACCTGGTGCAAAAATCCCTTTTCATTGCAAGGAGGTTAGACTGGAATGACGGAATCCAGTATGTTCTTGACAATCATCGAATCCAACCATTAAGCCAGCGCTGACCAAGTTCTCAACTAAACCACATCCCTCTGCACTATATCTACACTACGCTTAAGTATCTGCATGAGGAGGACTCCATTACAAGCCTGGACAGTAAGTTACTATGTCGAATAACTCCCTTTTCTCAGATCCAAACCATTCAGTGGCACTTTTTCACTCCTCAGCCACACTATTTATGATCCCCACAAACCTGAACCTTGGCCCAGGCTTAAAAATGATACTGGCAAACACACTACCGCCTGAGCAAACGCCCTGAGCACGCCCGCGCACTACTACAACCCGCGCGCAGGGGCCCGCCTCTCCCGCCCTCCCCCAACATGGCGGCGCCGCCGCTTCCGCCCAATTGCGCACCGCTTCCTTTCCCCTCCCCTCACTCCCCCTTTGACGTCATCACCGGCGCGGCGCGGCGCGGCGCGGCTGGCGGCGCTAGTGCCGCCGGGAAG
>JAOXOE010000001.1:101447847-101461900 GCA_028565055.1 Phoeniculus purpureus | reverse complement strand
GTATTATATCTATAATATATTATATGTATATAATATATATTATATGTATATAATATATATCATATATTACATACATATAATATATAATATATCTATAATATATATTATAGATATAATATAATATAAGAGAAAAAAGCGCCCCAACCCCAGTAAGACAAACACACCGAAAACTTACTTGGCTTTTGGAGTATCTTCTAAAAATTTTAGCACTCAATTACTGCACTTGCAAAATTAAACTACAAATTGTTTATTAAGGGTGGGAAGATTGTTTTAGTCTCTTGAAAGCATATACAACTTCTTTAAGTGATTATGAAGGTAAATCTTATTGTCTAGGGAAATGGCTTCTGCACAGCTATTTCTTTTATTGCTGAGCTGAATGTGAAGGCATTGCTCAGTTTAATAAATCCTACTGTATCTCTCAGTCTGTGTAGGCTGATATAAATATCTCCGGTTATGTCATATTACCACCTTTGTACAGCTAATGTTACGCTTTTGATGACTGGTGGCTGATAAATGCAAAACCTCATTTGGTTTGTGAGTGATTGAACGCTAACACTGTTTAGATTTCTTAATATACTTGTATTAGCATGAATAAGTAATGAGCGTGCCAGGCTTTTTTGAATATTTGATTGTATCTTTATAATGGATTTGTGTCTCTCTCTTTGTGCTAATGTCATTGTAACTTTGTTGGTGTCATAACTCCAAACCTTAGCAATCGATCTTTATCAGAATATCTTAAGTCAATTACCCTCTCATGGCCAAATTACTGTGTCACAATACTTTTCTTATAGAAGTATTCTGCATATTGCATTTAGGATACAAATAGGTACTAATTCTGTGTGAAGTATATTTCTCATTTCCTCATTGTTGGCCTCTCTGAATGTATTGATTGGTGGTTTTTTTTTGGTTGAACTGCCCCTATAAGCATAAATGTACACATGCACAAAGTGTTAGAGCTTGTCTTAATCCTGCAGTTAATTCACAGAGTAGCTGACCCTTAGTACTCGATTTCAGCCATATCTCATGTGCCCTAGACTTCTGTTACAGCTGAAAATTAAGCCCAAATGTTTCCAGTTTCTTGGAAATCATAATCCATCATTTTGGATAGTGGTTGCTGTAGAAAGAAATGGTTTGTCAGAGACTTCTGCTTATCCTAATACCACCCCCCCCAAAATGCATACTTGCAGTACAGTAGATTTTCTTTCCTCATCCTGCATGATGTTTCCTGACCGACTCATTTAACTAGTAAAGGGATTGAAAGAAATGTGGCTCTTTTGTTAATAGTTTTTTGGTGGTTGCCAAATATATGTTGCTTCTTTGATACTTACTACTTAATAAATAAATACTTAATAAATACTTAAACAAAAGGCTACTAGACGAGCGATGATGGGGCGGACAGCCCATCGTCTGTGTGTGCATTGGGTGCCCAACTTACCTGAGTCATCCTGAAACAATACTCTCGGTTATGAAATGTCAAAGTCTGTTATGTGGTCCTCAGGTCATCACAGACATAAAGCACTGTGCTTCGTGGTAGATATTCAGCCTGTTATTCTAGAGATGGGGGGGAACCCTGTATGTGGTGTTTTCACTGCATTACTAGTATAGCTGAAACGTGAATCCCGCTGCTGTATTTCATCATCTAACTTTATGAAAAGGACTGGTATGAGCTCAAATACAGGACTACCACATGTGGATCTGACCCTCCCTTTTCTTTTAAAATCAGCTGACCAAAATGCTTCCCATTTGTTAAGCTATATTAATCAAAAGACACCAATAAACTCTGTAACAAGGCAGAAACAAAACTGCTGAATTAAGGGGGGGGGAACCCCCAAAAATGGGGTTAAAATAAATTACTCCTGCCTGCTAGTGACTGAGAAAGAGATGGTCTTATTCTCCTATTCTACTTCTTGGTCAGTTGATGAAGTGGCTTCTGGGTTAAAACAACCTTCATGCAATTGTCTCTCATTCCAAGAAAAATTTCTTCTCTCTCAGTTCCACAGCCTGAATCTCCTTCATGCTGCTGGCAGACCCCTTCTTCTCTCTGGAAACTCTGAGTTTGGCTTTTGCTCCAGTCTGTGCCCCTGCTATCACCTGCGTCCGTCTCTACCTACTGCTCCCGTGGAACACTTAAGTCACTTCAAGGGCAGGTGCAAGCTTCATCCCTTACTTCTGCACAGGATTCGATCTTATTGCAGGACAGTTCTTGGAACACCACAATCACTTAGCACCCCTCTTTGCTGCCCATCCATGGAACTTCAAAACCAGCATTTGCAGTCCAGCATTTGTGAGTGTGAAGTTTAAGGTTGGGCTGGATGAGGCTCTGGCCAGCCTGATCTAGGGTGGAGTGTCCCTGCCCATGGCAGGGGGTTGGAACCGGATGATCCTGTGGTCCCTTCCAGCCCTGACTGAGTCTATAGCGACTTACGGTGGGGAAGGTACTTTCAGCTTAAAGCCTGTGCTGCAGGTGCTTAGATCTTCTAGAAAACAACATGGATGTGTTCTCCTGTGTGCCTTGGTCTGGGTGATCCTGCTGTGGCAGGGGGATTGGACTAGATGATCTTTCGAGGTCCCTTCCAATCCCTAATGACTCTATGATCTACACACCTCCCCGTGGGTCGTATCTGCACAGGTAAGGCCTTAGAACAATCCGAGGCTGGGTCATTTCTGCAACTCCTCCGTGAGTCACCTGCGTGCACTAGGCATTACCAGAACCTTTTCAGGAACTATGAGCCAGATGATCCATAAAATAACGCACCAAAAAAAAGGGGCAAGAGCCTGTAAATATTTTTCAGGATAATATTTTCTTGTTTGAATCTGAATGTAAAGAACTGAGAAGGACAGTACAGACTCACTTGGTTTTTGTGTTATGTTTCTCTGACATGGATCCATCACGATTACCTATCCTGAGAGGGTCTTGCTACTGATCAAGTGGAAAGAAGAGGATTTTGGAGGATGTAAACAATAGCAGAATATACTAATCCTAAACAGGGAATAGGATCTGAGGAATATGGCTGCTGATAAATAACAGCTGATCTCTGCTTCTCTTGCCCCTTTTTCATTAATAGGTTATCAACAGACAGTATCAACTAGCATGGGCTCTGGCACATGCTCTGCAAACTGATTATTTCTAGAGAAAAGCCTGTGCATGTCCCAGTGATGAAACACCAGTTTGGCATAGTCCATGATCTACCCAGTGTAGAAGGAATAAATAATCCAGGTACAGCAAAACCTTTGAACTTGACCAGAATTTTCAACCAAGAAAGTCTCCATCAAGGAATGCTTGTTCATCAGAAGCAAAAAGCGTGGCTGGAAAGGATAAGTTTTGATTAATTTCCTAATTGGAGAGAACTACTTGTGTGTAAGAAAGGAAGCTTTCAAATGCTTGAAATCTCCCCTTGCAACAGTTTCTAAATTCAGTCTTACTTCCTCCAGGTATAAAGGAAAAAAGTCACAGAAATGCAAGTCAATTTTCAATAAAATTATGTGGAAAAGCCATGAAAATGAGTAAAAATCAATCAATGGTTGAAATTATCAAAATTAAATGTTATCATTAACTCCATTGTTTTTATACTTGCTCTTCGCAGTATTTTTAAAGATCACATTTTAATTCCCAGCTTTTCTAGGAAATACATCCTAGGTCTCAGAAATTCTTCAAGGTTAACGAACAACTTACTGCCTTGAGTAGAGCAGGTGTAACTTACTACTTTTGTAGCCCAGAACATCACATATTGCTTCTGACCATAACACAGACTCGGTGTCCAAGCTGAGGGAGGGATATTAACAGCATCCATGGAATTTACTGGAATAAATGCAGCTTCCTACTTCCAAGGGATTCACTCTAGATCCTGTGTTCACAAACACTATGAGGCATTTCATTATCCTCTGAGATGCTGTCATGGTTTGAGCCCACCAGCCGGCAACAACAATGATGCTTGCTCACTCCCACCCTGCTCTGGTGGGACAGGGAGGAGAAAAAGCAGCAAAAGGCTCAAGGGTGGAGACAAAAAACCAAAACCACCACCAATTCACCAACTGAATCAGGGTACTACAGTGATAAATACAACCAGACCTTAAATAAATACAACATTCCCATACCTCTCTCTTCCCCGATATACTGTGTTACCCCACTCCACCAGCAGCACAAGGGATGGGGGTTGTGATCAGTCCCAGTCTGTTCCATGTTGTTTCTGCTGCTCCTTTCCTCTCAGGGGGAAAACCCATCACAGTTCTTTCCTGTGGCAACATGGTGTCCCTCCCACAGGAGACAGTCCTTCATAAACTTACTCAGCTAGCGTGCTCATGTCTGACTCCTACCGTTTGTCAAAGCTTTCTTCTCGGTTAGACAGCAGAAAGTGTTTCCTTTTCCCACTGAACTAACATTTCAAGACATAAAGAAATAAGATCCTTTTCTTTCCTTTGTTACCAGCTACCCCAACCCGTTGGGGTGGATGTTTCCAACCTCCTCTGTTAAACCTATCTTAGTTGATCCAATTTTTCACTAAATTCACCTCTGTGCATCAGACATTTCCAGATGAAACTGTGCCTGAATGACCAAGCTTTGTCTCCCGTGTTTTGTCCCCTGTTGGCAGCTTCCTTTGCCCTACATGAGGAAAGAGCATCTGGTTTAAATATCAACCCCTATGGCAGAGAACAGCTCACTGCCTTTGCTGGGAATGACCTCTGTACCTTAGCTTCCTATTTGTTTGAGAAACATCGAGAGAAGATAAAATGGAAACTACAAAATCTAGGTCAGGTGTCAGTGGTTTAGCTGCCCATGACCCTATTTCTTTCTTTCTTATGTGTAGTTTGTGCTCACCTCCAGTTTGGGGATTTCTAGTCTTGGTGCATTTTCACATAGACCTTAACCCCAGGGAACCTTCCAAGAAGTGTAACTCACCTCTTCTGAATTCAGCCATCTAAAACTTAGCTATCTGCCTTCTTAGGGCAGGTCTGCCATCCTAAATAAAATAGAGTCAGGACTGAATTTGAGCTCCAAAGCCCTCATTGCCTGATCAACTGGGGAACTGGCTCTGATCTAGACCGTTCTAGAGCTGGTTTAGAGGAGGCTGCTGGATACAATTTAGTCCACGTTATCTAACGTTAGTGTCACTGTCAGCCATAATGACCAGGTCTGGGACAAACTAACTTAATTAATTTAGTTAATGTGCTAAATGAACTGAAAGCAACAGGGAGGCCTTGGCTTGCCTAGTCACTCATGAGTCACGGCAAATAAGAGACAGGCTCAATTTGGATAAAAACAAAACACATTTCATTAGAAAACCATAAACCCCCCAACACCAAAACACGCTGAGAGAAATCACATGCCTGGGTCAAGGTCTGTTACTTTATTTCCCTAAGAGGAAATACCCCTGGCAGTTCTTTTCACTGTAGCAACATGGCATCCTTCCCCTCACAGGAGACATCTCCTCCATGAGATTTCTCCAGCTAACATGGGGGCTCTCTGCAGGCTGTGCATCATGCCAGCACCTGACCACTCCAGGCCAGCTTTTCTTCCTCATTACCAATGATAAATTTAAGAAGTCCCCTGCTTCGTGTCCTTGGGGCCACTCCTCTGCTCTGGTGTGTAGTCTTCCATGGGCTACAGAGGAGACTCTCTCCTTCCATGCACTCTACCATAGTTTTGCCGGGGTTCTTCTCTTCTGCTGATCTCTGAGGTTTCCACAGTGTCCCTGTCTCTTCTGTCACCATGTAAAAATGGCTGCCAACAGTGTGCTTAGCCCAGTGACCATATGGCTTTCCAAAACAAAGAGCTCAACACCAACAAGAAGCAGGAAATTAGTTGGCAGTGGTTTCCCTCCCCAGCATAGTTTATTTGCAGCGGCACTGATTGGCTCAGACTTCCAGAGGTGGGTGAATAACTGGAGCCGGTGGGATCTTCTGTCTTTGAAGCTACTTCCTTACCCCTCTACCTCAGGCTAAAACCTCACTAGGGTAAAATTACAACACTTACCTCCAGAGCTTGCTCCCAGGCATCTTTCATCCAGCTGTATAGCTGTAACCCACCCCCATATAGCATCAAATAATGTAGTTCCCCCATTCACATCCAGGTCTTTGATTCCTAGTGTGCCCATTGCACATATACTGCTTCACTCCTTCCTCCTGCTGGATCTCTGTAAATATTAGAGGATCATAAAAGCTTTGTGGTTGATGTTCTTTCTTATGTCTGTGGTTCGTAGCTGCAATGAAATGACGCAAAAGCTGAGACAACAAAGTGACAAGTCAATATGAAAATGTCCAAAACATACTTTACCCTTTCTTAGATGGACAACATCAATATGAACAGGACCTCCTCAGGGAGCTCTCTCATATTGACTTAGGCCCCAGGAGCTTGGGGTTGAGGTGAGAGACTCTATTAAATTTTAACCACTCTTTAAGTGAACATTTTTGGAATCAATACTGTGGGTCCTGAACCCTCAGTTTTGCAACTACATGTGGTTGTGGATGCCATGAAGATGAAGTTTTACCTGCTCTTCTTTACCCTATTTGTCTGGATTAAAGAGAAGCATGTCTTCACTCTTCCAAGGTAAATAGCTGCTGATGCTTCTAGGCTTTGATTATGCGAGTGAAAGTACTGAGGCACAGATACTCCAAGTTGCATAAGGAAACATTTGGCAAAGGTTGACATTTATTTATTGCTCTTGTAATTGGATACATGGTTCAATTTAACATATAGATGGTGGAGGAAATAAAATTATTCTAAGTCTTCTTTGCCTCCATAAATCCTATGTTTTTAATCATATTAAACTATTCTTTCCCATCTTAAGTGCAAATCAATTCTGTTCATTCAGTGCTTCTGAGTGCCAATAAAGGGTTCTCTGAAACTTAATGGGAAAAAATAATTTGCTTCATTTGCCTTAAAACAAGATCTTAAATGAATTACTTCTTGAGGTAGAAAGAGAAACCATTTCGGAAAGTGCTAACAATCTGTTTTCTTTCTAAAACAGCTTTTATGACTGTTCTTCCACCCACAAATCATTTCTGAATAGCCATTTGGTATTTGTGTATAGTTCTGAAGCAGCTTTATAGTTACCTATCAATAAATTTCAGGAATGGCCCGAAACCAAATGCTTTCTTAAAATATGAAAACATATGTCAGAGATGAAGACAGGCAAAGAGCTTTTCTTTTCTACACGTACAGCTGGTTTAAAAATCTGAATTTTCAATAGGTAGAACCAAAAGGATGACCCACCCATGTGGTGATATTAAGCAAGCTGAACAACCTGCAAGAATCACAATGAAACACAACCTGCTCCTTGTACTGGAAGTTCTACACAAATAATAGTGAATTATGTCTCACAGCCCTTCTGAGACTCTGTGCCCCATGGCAGTGGCAGACCTGTGACAGGTGAACACTGAGTTCATGCCTGAAAAAGAGAGTCTTTCGTCTCCGTTTGCTTTGCAGTCGTATTTTATTATGGATTGCTATGGAGTTGTGAGGGTTACAGCAGGGGAACAGTTAGGTTTTTAGATTAATTCAGGTGAGTATTACTGTTCTGTGCTATTTGCAGGTTCATTTATTTAATGTTTAAATATAGCACTGAATAGCTGACCTTTACAGAGGCATATGGCAACTTCCACTGGAAAGTATGAGTCCAACCTAACCCCCATTATGAAAATGGCTAAACCAATGACATCTTAAAAGTGGTATGTCTGACTTTTCACTTTAGGCTCTAGGGTTGGATTTAACATGTAAAATTATCCTCATTGCTAGTTTATAGTGTGACTACTGCATCTGGACTTCTAAAAAGACACTATTGTGAGACTTGTGAAAGGGCTGATGGCACTGGAAAGACACCAGCTCACTTCTCGGGAAAGGAAAACGCTGAAGGCTGCTGGAGAGCCAGCAAGGTGGAAAAAAGAGAGACCACAAGCAGACATCTGTGCTCCAGGCAGACAAAGAGTTTACATGGTCTAAGAGACGAGGAGATGATGCTGGAAGCACTCTTTTAGTGACACTACCTTGCTCAGAGGCAGAGTAATACATTCAGCTGGAGATACCTAGGGAGGCTCCTCTTCTGGAGATATTAGTCAGAAAGAACATGCAAGGTTTAAATAAAGCCATACTACTAGGATGGGGAGACAGATCCATGCTGATGCCTTGTTTTTGTGTGCCTGTGTGATATGTGAGGCTGACAGCCTTCTAAGTGATTGAGAAATGCAATGGAGAGGAGGGATGAAGAGATTGAGATGCCTACAGACGGCTGTCACTGATTTATATCTGTGAGATGGAGTGCCCAGGATGGGATTGATTTCACTGTATAGGATTTCTACATAGTTCTGCACGTAAACAAGCCCTCTTCACCTTCCTGCACAGCTAGGGTAGAAAAGTATGTAGTTTTAAGTTGTAATTCATTCCAGTTCAACACATACATCTAAACTAGCTAGCTAAGATTAACTGGACCATGAAAGTGCTTGTTTCTGTATTAACAGAGAACCAAAATGAACCATAAAGTATCCCACTTACTCTGTCACGGCAATTGTAGTGTGTGTATGGCAGCTGGACTTCTACTTACTCAAAAACAAAGAAATTTGCAACAGTGATAGAGTCGTGCAGAACCCTGGCAGAAAGCTGGAGGAGGTAAATGAGTGGGATCCTCAGAGGAACAAACTTAAAGAGCAATCACAGAAGCAGGGATGAGGACAGAAAGTGAAAGAAAAAAAGGTGTTTTCAAGGTGAGCATGTTCAGCTGTACCAGGGCAGAAGGCAGGACAAGGTAGCTGGGGATGGAGGGACGTTTCTGAGATTGGTATAAACCAATAATTAGAGATTTTGTTTGGGTGTTTTCTAGCAGACGTGGGGCAGAAGACAGATGAAAGATGGTATAATGCCACATTGAAGCAAAGGAACTAAGAAGTCAAACAGCTGCAGTTATAGCTGTTGATATTCCCGGTGTACATGACTACAAAAACAGGAGCAGAACTTGTATCGGCTTGTCAGTGTATTCAGGTCCCACCAATGAGAGCTATAGAGGAATTGCTACTGGATACCACCTGCCTAGTACTTAAAACAATCAGATTAAATATTTGTGCAACAAATGGTACAGTACAAGTATGAACCAGCTTCCTCATTATGATACTCTCAGCCTGGGGGAATCATAAGACAAAACCAGATGCAAGCACCCTTTTCTGGTCTCCCTTGTGAAAAGACTTCCTCGGATACAAGAAAACAAATTCACTTTTAAAATAGCCCCAAACACATGTCTTGGAGTGCACTTGCCTAAAGAAATAGGTGAACTGCTAACCCTGCCCATCCCTGATGGCTTTTGCTGCTCTGTCAAATGATGGTGGGGGCAAAAGTAGCACTGACATATTGTCGGTTCTGCATAAGAAATAACAGTGACTGCTTGCAGCCTGGCTACAAATAGAAAAGGTGAATCACCTGGTTGCCAGATGCTTGAGATCAGTCACAAAAATAAGTTTTGAGAATCATGTTATGCAGCTCAAAAACACCAGCTTTGAGAACCCTGCCTGCTTTCTGTTCAGAACCATCTTTGCAGACAGAGCTGGCAGGGACTTCCACATTGCCTGATTTATGTACTGCCACCAACTCCACATGATTAGAGGGCTGAGAACTACACCAGCCCAGAAAATGGAAATAGGGGTCTGACATTCTCTCCCACATGAAACAAATTATTTTATTTCTCTATTCAATGCAATTTTGAACTACGTGGCTTACAGAGCACTGAACATCAGAGTTAGATTTACAATGCAAAGTGGTATTCTTCTCTTTCTAGAAAGTCATTTTCACTTCTGTCACTGATGCTGGGATCAGGCATGGGGTAGCTGGGAAGTGTCACTTCATGTACAGCATGTCTGGACCATAGGTCTCAAATAGAAGGAGAACGCAAGTTAGGGCCAAGAGGCAAAAAGCAGATTGACTGAAACCATACCTGCAGAGGGACAAAAATGATCAGGAAAAATGGGCTAGAGTAGGAATTATTATAGTACCAGCCTTTGCAGATCTATAAAGCATCATGTTTGACTTTTGCCAGACTGAGAAGGTTCATGTCTCTGCTCAACAGTGACTGAGACACTCAAGGAAGAACAGGAGAGACGTAATCCAGAGCTAGGCTAGTTTTCCCCCAGTCCTGCTGCTTTCCAGATTAGCTGAGGCTGGTTGTTATTGCACTGGTACCAGCTTCCAGCAGTGATTTCAGAGTCCAACATATTGGCTACCAAAGTCCTGCACCACCTGTTTCATGGATTTTTATGGATTGGCAGAAGCAGAGACTGGAACAGGGATCAGCTGATTGAGTTCATGACAGCTGTTGTAGTTTGAATGTGGTGGGTTGCTTACCCCGAGGAATCGGACAGTTACTAAGGCAACTTGTGATGAGCAGCTTGGAATTGCAAGCTGAATTTGCTACTCTGCAAAACCACTACAACTGGTTTGGAGTTTTCTGTTTCCTGTTCTCTGCTTCTTGTGGGGAGCGAGGCGCTTGGCATCTGGTCTGTTTGGTGAGGAGCACATGTCACTGAACTGGACACAACAGACATCTTGCCCATCAAATGTGGTCAGTGGAGAAGCTGAGAAGTTTGGAACCTCAGAGGTCAGCAGAGGAAAGGCTTTGCCTGCAATCCATCGGTTCCTGAAATGGGGAGTTTTTCCTCATTCGTGGTCCCTAGGAATTGGCATGCTGGAAATGGAAGACTGGCTTGGAGGCACATGGAACAAAGAAAAGGCTGTTAAAAGACCAGTTGGTGCTGAGGGACACAGGCACAGACTTAAAGGACATAATGATCCCACAAGGAAAATAATTGCTAGAGGTTTCTTCATGTGGAGTGGATGGAGGCAGTAGCTCAGCCTATTTAGGTCTTTGTGTTGGGGTTTTTGTGTCATGTAAATTAAACATTTTGTCATTTTTTTCCCAAATCAAGCTAGTCTTTGGTTTTGCCTGTGACTTTTATAAGTGGTCTTGAACTCTTCTTGTTGGTTGGGATTTTTTTTTATGCTTCAGCCCATTAGTACATTAACTACATTGATTAGTTAATTTTGTCTCAGATCTAATCAACTGATGCCAGCAGCCAAGCCAGGGGAGATGAGAAAGCTTGTGTCTCTACTTCTATGTGACCTAGAGCAGTTCCGAGTACTTGTGCTTTACCTAAATTGCTTTGTATTTTAGGGATGAAGTTTTGTGGGCTCTGCCACAAACTGATGGACATGTGGAAGCCCTTCAGAATTTACTGAACACCACTGAGGTAAACACATCTGTCTCTGTCTCTGGTCTCTAAGCCTAACTCAAAGTGCATTAATACATTTCCACCTCCTGAGAAAGCTTTAGTCCATTTTCATTCACTTGTCCTACTATAGCAACTCAAAAAATGCTTCATTTTCATCGCTTTGCTACCTGCTGATCTACATGATGGATATTATGACCCATCCTTCATAATATTATCAAAGCTCAGATTTCTGCAACTGAATTTGTATATTAAGTCATATAGATCAAGATTTTGCGGGTCTGAAGTGCTTTGAGAAAGCTTTAAAGGTCAGGAGTGGATTTTTGTGGTATCTTTCTTAAAACAGAATTCAGAAGATTAAAAATATCTTAAGTAATACTTTTTTAAATGCCATCTATCTTTCATTATAATGTATTTAATTAGTATGAGGCATCGCTTCCTCTTCAAAAGCATTTGTCTTCAAACTGGGACAGCAACACCGGTGTAACCTCAACCAGCATAATTTACAGGATGATTGAGAATATGTCTCAGATGACTGAGTTTTAAGTGGTGCCTATTCCCAGTCTTTCTTGTCTTTCTTGGCTCCTGCTCATTTTACATAAACCTCCACATCCTACTGGTCTTCTCCTGTCCCTATGAGTACCTTTAGATCCTTCCCTTCATTTCTTACAATTGATAAACTTCTTTGCTTTTTTTTCACCTCCACAAGTCAATTCCCATATCCATCTCCTTTTCCTGTACCAAAAGTAATCTTCCTTCCTGCATCTTTTCCTCACCACTGTCATTCTTCACTTGCTTGCACACAGGAGCCCCAAGAAATACAGAGGGTGTGCAGCATTTTCTACCAAGTCACTTATGTAAATATGCAAATAAAACATCTTTCAGGGGTTATAAACTGGTCATTTTTTTTCTATGGCTATAAACAGGGAAGAATTAAAAGGAAGGGGAATGAGAGAAAGAAAGGCAGCAGGAATGGGAAAGGAAGAGGGGCAGGGAGAAGGAGAGGGAGGACTCAGTACCTCCCAACAACTTATAATGATTGCAGTCTAGCAAAAAAGCAGCAACTGAAAATTGATATCCTACAAGAAGAATTATCAGGCTAATTGTAGGTGCTACTCCTGAAAAAGTTGGAAAGCAAAACCCTAAACCAAAGGAAATACTTTGTTCCTACAGCACATAGATTACACACAGCATTCTTCAGAAGACCCAGGCACAAGAACACTTACAACAACAGCATCTTCCGTAGCTGATCCTGGGGCAGCATTTCCCATTGCTGATGATGGGAAAAGAGACCAATAATCATATACATTATCAAAGATTCCCATCAGTGGACCCATTTTGCTACCTCAGCTGCATAAATAGAGAGTTCCTTGATTTTCCTTGCTCTCAGTTCAAATAATGCCTGAACCAAAAAGAAACTAAATCTGAACTGGTGTAAGTCAGCACAGACAGCAGACTAGGTGGGGCAACTTGAAAATCAGGGCTGAGGAGCTAAGCTTGCTTTTTGGATGGTTTTCTCAAATGGTGCTGAGCCATGCAACGCTGTCACTACCCTGTCCGTAATGTCTGAGATGGCTACACGAAGACTACTAGCTCAGCCATTTGGTTAGCTCATTGCACTAATACATCCAATGGCCAAACGTTTTACCATTGCTTGTTGCCAAGTCTTCATTAAAAGCACGGATGAGTTTTCTGCATGATTTTGGTGGCATATAGTCTCTGAGAAATGAGTGAGATAAATCCTACATTTAATACTATACTCCCAGTGCAACTGTATCAGAAAGGGAAAAAATACACCCTACTGTCTGATGATTCCCTGCTGCATCTTAAAAAATGCTCCAAGAATTATTATGTTGACCTTTTCCACATTGTCAATTCATGTCTAATTTTCTGCTTACTGTCTTCTCTAGATATTTTAGTATTATAAGTTCTAAAGTTTCAGTCTTTTATGGAATGAGTTGCCTTCTCATTTTATTATTGTAAAAGATTTAATTTTACCAAGAAGAACCTTATTTGCCTCCCATTTCTAATCTCTGTATTGCTGCTTCAACTTGACTTATATTCAAAGCCCTTCTGGCACGTATTGCCTCCCACATCAAAGTCATCAGCACATACAATAACTGCAAAGACTGGTCTGATCTTCATTAATTCTCCAAATACCCTCAGGGAAAAATAACTCTCAGAAGACTTGAAAACATGTAACATAATAACCAGCCAAACATACCTATTATCCTAGAAATGCTATCTATGAAAAGGTTATGTTCCTGTCTTTGTTCTCGATTTATGCATTTATGTGCAGAAGTCATTACAAACATTTCATTTCCAGAAGTAGCAGAATTCTGTAACACAACAAAGAAACGCTTGTTACAAGTGGTCTTTTAAATTGAAACCATATGCTTTGATTATTTTCAAAACACTTATTAAATGTTAGCAAGAATATTTTTTTATTTCCTCAGTAAAAGAAAACAAAACAAAACCCAGTGATTTTGGAAACTTTGCAGGTCATTCTCTGGCAACCTGTTGTGGTTGAAAACATCAAGAAGGACAGAGAAGTTCACTTCTACATCAGGTCATCCAGCATAAATAGCATAAAGGCTCAGTTAAGAGAACTGACCATACAATACAAGTATGTATGTTTGCACTTGTTACCGTTAACCTTTCTGCAAAATAGTTTTTTATTCATTTAACAGGAGGTTGTGTTCTTTCTTTCCTAGAGTCTTAATGGAAGATGTCCAAGGACTTATTGAAAAACAGACTATCAATGACACCGTTAACCCACGCAGTTCATCATCGTATTATGAAAACTACCATTCAATGAAGGAAGTAAGATACTTTTGTTGTAGTCCTTTGTAGA
>JAOXOE010000001.1:101421647-101447747 GCA_028565055.1 Phoeniculus purpureus | reverse complement strand
CATTGCCCTTGTCCTATCAAAGGTGCAAATGAAAAGAGATTGTCTCTTTCTTCTTGACACCCAGCCCTCATGGATTTATAGACAGTGATTAAGTCTTCTCATAATATTCTCCTCTCTACGCTGAAATCCCCAGATCTCTCAATCTCTCCTCATAAGATACGCGCTGCATTCCCCTAATCATCCTTGTGGCCCTCTGTTGGACTCTCTCAATCAGATCTCTGTCCGTCTTGAACTGGGGAGCTCAAAACTGGACACAATACTCCAGATGTGGACTCACTAGGGCAGAGCAGAGTGGGAGGAGAACCTGCCTTAGTCTGCTGGACACACTCTTCTTGATCCATCCCAGGATTCCATTGGCCTTCTTGGCCACAAGACCACATTGCTGTTCCATGGAGAACTTGTTGTCCACAAGAACTCCAAAGATGATTATAGATCAAAATCCAAACAGCTACTGATCGTAGTTTGAATTTAGTGGGTTTCTTGGCCTGAGACATTGGGAAGTTGCTGTGGCAACTCTGTGAAGTGGTATGTCTGGTTTGGAGGTTCTGGTTTCTGGTTTTCTGCTTCTGCTTTACTTTGCTTTAATCTCTTTGTTTGGAGAGGATGCATGACACTGTACTAGCCATGGCAGCCATAGTAACCTCAGAATGTGATGAATGGAGAGAGAGAAAGGGAAAAGAGAGTGGGGGGTAAAGAGTTGGGGGCGGTGCCTCAAAGATCCACAGAAGGAAGGTTTCATCTGAGTGCCACTGTTTGCTGAAATTGAATGTAAAACCCAAGAGAATCCATGAACCTGAGTCACTCCCTTTCCCTTCTCTGATCGATTTGGATGTGACAAGAGATTTATGAAAAGACCTGTGACCTGTTGCAATCTGTCAGTAACATCTCTAATAGAGTGAGGTCTACTAGACCTTTTCATCTTCACAGCATCACGTGGCGAAGTTAACGCTCTGCATGGACTTTGTTGAAGCCAGCAAAATTAATTCTACTTGTACCAAGGTAGATGAAGAACTGTTGCACCAGGAAAGATGATCATGGATTAGATAATCATCTCCTATTTAGCACAAAGAGGGGATATCTGATCAGAACTTTAAATATGTAAAGAGCATAGGAAGATGGGACCAGGCTCTTCTTGGTGGTGCCCACGAATAGGACAAGGGATAATGGGCATAAACTGGAAGATGGGAGAGTCAATTTGAACATAAGAAAAACCTTCTTTATGGTCAGGGTAACAGGGCAAATACCTGTTAGATTTTTATTATTTGTTAAAGGGGCTAAATATGATTTGTTGACTGGAAGGAGGGCTACACCCAAACTAACAGAAGAATGCTAAATCACTGAAACAAAGTCACATTTCTTGAAGGTCACTCTTGACTGTAATATGAATAATAAACACACCTTCCTAGGATTTAAAAATCAACAGTAGAAGAATAACCAAAGGTTTATCGAGGGCAGGAGAGGGAACGACAAAACAGAATAAAAACCTTAGTGGTTGTCACTCAGATCTATTCATTTATCCCTAATTACCATAGAATCCTATTCACTGGCATTGCTGATACTAGCATCACCAAACACTGCAAAAGAGATTTATATAACAGCCTAATAGAGAATTTCCAAGTGAAATTGGCCTTTTTTTCCCCTCCTGTAAGCAGGAAAAAAATGTAAATTCAGATAATAAATCTATAGAATGAAGTCACTTCACAGTTGTGTTAAATCAAATTAAGAGTGCTTTTATGATATTGAGCAAATGGCAGCTGTACAGGATTACTCATTTGTAAGCCTCATCTATTATAGTTCATTTTGCTGACTTCCAGTACTTCATTTACATTTGTTAAACGAGCTAAATAATGTAGGAGGCGGTACAAATGGTGTGTTTGTTCATACCAGAGGGTATCATGTAGATTAAGATACAAGTATTTTGCCCACTTCAACATTTCCTTGTTTTATTGATAGCTCTAGTCAATGAAATGGGATTGCTAAAAGCTATCTTTCAGACTTATTTTGGAGTTGGAATCTACTTTGTAAAGGACATTCAGACTGTGCTAAAAAATTCCCATCCAGAGAACACCAAAGATACAAGAAAGTACAAGGCCTGTTTCAACTTCTGAGACCATAATCATAGAATTAGAGAACAGTTTTGGCTGGAAGAAACCTTCAAGATCATCCGTTTCCTAGCCCTATGAGAACCACTAATCCCTATCCCCCAATGCAACACATCTACCCTTCTCTTTAACACCTTCGGGGATAAGGACTCAACCTCCTCCCTGGGCAGGCTGTTCCAGTATCTGACAACCCTTGCAGGAAAGAAATTCCTCCTGACATCCAATCTGAACCTTCCCTGGTGCAGCTTCAGGCCATTTCCCCTTGTCCTATCACTGGCCACCTAGGGAGAACAGACTGACCCCCACCTCTGTACAACCTCCTTTCAAGTAGCTGTAGAGAGGAAGAAGGTCTTTCTCAATCTCTTCTTCTCTGGCCTCAACAGCCCCAGCTCCCTCAACAGTTTCTCACACGACACCAGTTTCAAAATCTTTCCTGGCTTGGTAGCCACCTCTGCCCCCTCTCTAGCACATCAATGTCCCTTTTGTGGGGAGGGGCCCAAAACTGGACACTCAAGACTTCATGCAAAAGAAAAATTACCATCCTGTGAGGTTTCCCCATTACATCTGCTTGTTTGCAGATGCCAAATAAGATTTGAAAATGGAAAAGCCCTGTTAGGATTTGTATGGCTGGTGTTGCAAGTAGAAAGAGATGTAATCTTTCATGTTGTTTTCTGATGGTGTGAGCCCGTATGAATTCAGTGGTATAGTTTGTGCCTAGCAGACAGCAAAGAAAGGTGTCCACTGATGGCAGTGGACAAAATGACATGAAATATTTGGGTAATGACACTGGAGAGAGTGACCACCTTTTTTGAGGTCACTTTTGTAAACTTCCTAGACCTAAGAACGAAGAGATGGGGTTTGTGCAGTTACCAGCTTTTAGCTTTCAAGGTGCTTTTTGAGTCTCTCCCTAATTCCTTGTATTTCTCACTTTGAGACTACCACCAAGCACCAAGATACTGTGTGACCATGCTACTGTCACAGTTCCAGAGTAACTTCAGACCCCATGATGATTTGTGAGGTTGGTGGTTTTTGCCCTCATCTGCACCATTTTTCTAGCTTTGTGTTTCGTCAGTTATCTTATTACCCTCACTTCATCCAACTGCTAGTGTCTTCTTACTGGTTTCTAGCTGTTTGGGAGGGAATTGAACAAGCATTTTACCTGCGTGTCAGCAAATAAGGATTTTTGTGGGTTGGAAATTCTGATGCATCTGATGAATGGGTCAGTGCAGGGTAGGGAAATGAGAAAACATGAGATTTGATCATTATTAGCAGTTTCCTCTCTGTTACTTCCTGACAGGGGTAATATTCTGAATCCTAGTAAAATGCTTACAGTAGAGCGAAATGGTCAAGGATCACACCTGGGCATTTTAAAGACATTCTGAAGATGAAAAAAGAATAACAGTATTGCTTATGTTGATGAACCTACACCTGAAGTAGGTTATACCAGAAAACTTGAAGAGGCCTAATGAGCGGGGTTTTTTGGCTGAAAATGTTTGTATTACTTACACGAATGCTCTGTGCACTTGTGTTGCTGTTTCTAAGGGTGAGGGAACACAAACTGTGACAAACCTGTTGTCTTCAAGAGCATCAGCACTATATGGGGATTGTTTCTAAAGCTCAGCCCATCGCTCCTCTGAGCTTTGATTCCACAGTGTCCCACTTTCTTTGTGCAGCCCAGATGCTGCCCTAAGTAGTTTAAGGTGTATAACAGGAAAGGAAGGAGGTAATTGGTGATTTCATAATACATTTTCAGCTGTCAGTTTGAAGGACAGTACCCAAGACCAACTGCACTAAAAGCTAACCTGAAGTAGCATTCAGGATTCCAAATACTCTTTCAGGGATGCTGCTGGTGTTCACTGCCCATGAAAAAAAAAGGCACAGTCAGACATGCACACACAGGACAAAGCTGAACAAAGAGAGTAGAATGAAAGACACAGAAAGCTAATATCTCAAAGAAACGTGAACAACATCCTTTTACAGAAATGCTATGTTTGGTTCATATAATCTGGAAAACAGTCCTCTGGAAGTTGTGCAATATAAAAAGGTCACAGGAATGCTAGTTTCAGGTGGCAGCAAAAGATAAAAGAGAAAAGGTAGTACCTCTGACAACAGAGAAGGATGTATTTTCAACACTGTGTTAAGTAAAGAAAATGGTGACATCTAAAAATACAAAAGGCCGGTTAAAACTCCACACAATTGGTTCATTGTAAACAAAACTCTGATCTGTGCTGAAATGCTTTTGCTGGATGAATGCCAGCTAATGGTGTTACTGTCTTCCTTCTCTTTGGTGCAGTTGTATCAATATGCTTTCATGCAAAACCTGCTTTTTTCCAAAATTAGAGAACTGCATTTTTAACCAGACCTTACATCATGCACAGGATTAAGCTACTTGTGTTAGCAGGCTAGTTAAGCGACTCAAGGTACTTTGGGGTTTGTTTTCAATTCATAGGTGTTTTTTGAATCCTCCTTGTTCTGGTTTCGTTTTGTCCCATTAGCACATTAAGTGACTAAATTAATTGGTTCATTGCATCTAGGGATAAATACCGGACACCCAGGAAGGGAAAACAGCCAGATAAGAAGTCAGTAGGGCAATTCAGGAACTTAAGTGGGGAGTTGAAAATGACAGACAGGACCCACATCCCTGGGAAATCTGATGCACATCATACTTCTCTGTCCTTGGGAATCTGATGCATGTCATGCTCCTCTGATCATGTAAGGTTCTAAAGTCCATGCTCGAGAGGTGATAAAAATCTTCCTGATTAAGAAAACGAACAAAGGGTAGAGGAGAACAGTGCTGGCAGAAGCTACAGGTTCCATTTGTTATGCGAGGCTTGGTGTTAAAACCTTGTGACTAAGGGAATGTGAATTTATCTGCATTTGAGTCTTTAGGACATCGGCAAGAACATTATGTTGTATTGACTTATGGCCAGGGATAAGAAACCTTTATGAGAGGGATGGGTGAATGATGCAAAACGTTAGTAGGTTTAGTACAGAAAAATCTTATCTCCTCATCAAGGAAAAGATAATTTTGAGCACTTTTTAGAACTGACATAAAAAGTTTCTTAGTGAGGCAGGGAAACCCTGAGGCTTGGGGAGAAATCCATGCCGCAAATCCCCAGACACGAAAAAGAATAAGCATTTCTCTGCACTTTTATTCCAGAGAAGTCTCCTGAGGTTAAGTCACAGTTAGACACTTCATAGGAAACTTCAGAATTAATAATTCTGCCTCAAAATTTTTCAATTTTCTAGCCAAAAGTAGATGGCTAGCACTTAACTTTTATGTAGGAATTAACTTGTTTTTTACTCTGCACACTACTACTGGAAAAAAAGAAAAGGTCAAAGAAAGAGAAAAAGGTGGGGAGAACTGCTGCGTTTGAGATGAGCGTACAAGAGCTCCTTATATATGATTCGATACATGCTTTGTAATAACTGCGACTGGCGTACAATAGCTCTAAACACTACTTGTCTCTTACTGATTGGCTGTTCTTATCACTAAACAAGCTACATAATTAAGCACCTATGATCCACAAGAGTTCAAGAGCACCATCTGTTTTCTGTTCCTGCTGTTCCTTGACCTACAACCACAGTCCCATACATTTTGTCTCCGTGGTTAGCTCAAGAGTTCACTCTGGGTTCAACAAGACACATCTTAATCTTGAACAGGATACAGCTTGGTCTTGTTTACATCCATGGCTTTCAGCCCAGAAGCTCCAGCATGTTCCCGGTCACTAGTTCACCAGTACTGTCTGCTCGCTCAATCTTGTGCAGACCGCCAGAGAAGCAAAATCCAGAACTTTGTGGCAGGTTTGAAAATAAATACTCTTCTGCTGATTACTAAAGTGCATAAAGAGTGCAGACTGCTTCTGAGTTGCAGCTCTTAGGGAAGCAGACCACACTGCCTCAGTTTGGCTGCAAGGATGCTGTTGGAGACTATGTCAAATGCTTTCCTGAAGTCAAGGTAGACCACATCCACTGCTTTGCCATCATCTATCCACCTAGTTATGCCCGTATAAAAAGCTATCAGGTTGCTCAAGCATGACTTCCCTTTGGTGAAGACATACTGACTGTCCCTAATGACCCTCTTGTCCTTGATGTGCCTAGACACAAGCATCAAGGATAAATTGTTTCATCACCTTTCCTGGGATGGAGGTGAGGCTGACCAGTCTATAGTTATTTGGGTCTTCCTTCTTACCCTTTTTGAAAACTGGAATGACATTTGCTAATCTCCAGTCCCCAGGCACCTCTCCTGATTCCCATGACTTAGCAAAGATGATGGAGAGTGGCATAGCAATGACTTTTGCTGTCTCCATTAGCACACGCAGGTGCATCTCATCTGATTTATGTACATCTCATGGACTTATGTACATACATTTTGCTCAACTTATCCCTAACCCAGTCCTCATTAACCAAGGCAGGCTCCTCTCTTGCCTCAACTTCCTCCTAAGCCTCAGCAGTCTGGGGCTTGATATCAGGACAGCCTCCTGAAGTATAGACAGAGGTAAAGAAGGTGTTCAGTATCTCTGTTTTCTCTGTAACCTCTGTCTTCAGGGCACCCACCTCATTCAGCAGGGGGCCTACATTGCCTCTCGTTTTTAGTTTTACCTGCTATGTATTTAAAGAAACCATTTTCGTTGCCCTTGACCTCTCTTGCAAGGTTTAATTCCAAGGAGGCCTTGGCTTTCCTAGTTGCATCCCGACATCCTCTCACCAGAGCCTTATAATCATCACAAGTGGCCATCCTCTCCTTTCATGACCTATAGGTTTGTTTCTTCCTCTTGAGTTTGCCCAGCAGGTCCCTGTTTAATTATGCAGGTCTTCTGGTTCCCTTCCTTGACTTCCTACCTGTTTGAATGCTCTTGTCTTGGGCTTCAAAGAAGTGGTTTCTCACGCCCTTTTACCTGCCAGTATGCTGTCCCATGGGATTTCCCCTAGCAATTGCTTGAAAAGGTCAAAGTCGAGGGTTTTGATTCTGCTAGGTATTCTGTTCCTACCATACAAGACCCTGAACTCCACCATCTCATGGTCACTGCAACCAAGGCTACCTTAAACCTTCACTACTTCAACTAGACCAGCCTTGTTGGAGAGTACAAGATCCAGCAGCACTCCTCTCCTAGTGGGCTCCTGCACCATTTGCATCCGGAAGTTGTCACCAATGCACTGGAGGAACCTCCTGGACTGTGGGTGGCTGAGTAGGAGTTCTGGCAAATATCAGGGTAGTTAAAATCCCCCATGAGAACCAGGGCCTGTAGCTGTGATGCTGCTGTCAGCTGCCTGTAGAAGGCCTCATCAATTTCCTCATTGTGATCTGGTGGCATGCAATAGACATCCACAAAAGTGTTGCCCATGGCATCCTGACCCTTAATCCACACACACAAACTCTCAACTCTCTCTTCATTTGCCCCTGGACAGAACTCAATACATTCCAGTTGCTCTCTCACGTAAAGAGCAACTCCACCACCTTGCCTTGCTGACCTGTCCCTCCTGAAAAGGACACAGCTGTCCATGACCACGTTCCAGTCATGTGAGCCGTCCCCCCATATTTCTGTAATTGCCAACAGATCATAATCACCTGACTGGACACAGAATTCTAACTCTTCCTGCTTGTGCCCCATGCTGTGTGCATTGGTGTGCAGGCATGTCAGGAAGTGAGCTAAGCGCTCCAATTTCACCCTAGGACAGTGGGAGGCTGCCTGGTTTTCATCAAGACCAGAGCTCTGTCCCACACCCAGCAAGAATCCCACCCCTCTTTGAATCTAGTTTAAAGCCCTCTGAATGACCCCTGCCAATTCCTGCCCCAGAACCCTTTTTCCCTTCTAAGATTAACCTCTCCCATATGGACCTGTCAGACAGAACTGCTGCCTTATAGAACCAGTCATTATCAAAGAACCCAAAGCCCTGCCTGTAGCATCAGTCTTGTAGCCAGACATTAATGGACTGAATCCTTCTATTCCAGCCCTTATCCTCACCCCAAAATTGAAGTAATGACAGGAATATAATTTGTGCCCCAGACTCTTACCAAACATCCTAAGGCCTTGAAGTCTTTCTTCATTCCCCTCGGGCTACGGAATACAGCTTCCTCTCCAGCTGTCTTGAAGATCAACAGTGGGTAATAGTCAGCTGATCTCACCAGGTTAGGGAGCATCCTAGTGATATCACTGATCTGGGCTCTGGGTAGACTGCAGACTTCCCTATGATGAGGGTCAGCTCTGAATATTGGGCCTTCAGTCCCCTTCAGGGGTGAGTCTCCAATAATTATTACCCTTCTCTTTTGCTTTGTGGAGGAGGTTGTGATACTACTGGAAGACCTCTCCAGTTTATGTGACCTTGCTAGGACCTCCAGAATAGGTTGCCTGTCCTTTATATCCTTATTACAGAGCTCATATTTATTTCTCAGTGGTACCTAGGGAGGTGAGGCAGGGAAGGGGGGTGGTCCCCTTCTGCCATGGCCTTGCACTTGCCTCAACTCACCTCTTCTACTTGGGCTTCTGTCCTCCGTCTGAGAGGTTCAGGATACAGGGACCCCTTGATTCTGGCTCTTATTTGGCCATTGTCCAGAATGCAGAGCCCAGCTCCACCAGTCTACCTCTATTTCAGCCTTCCTAATGCTCCTGAGCCTTTCTACTTCAGCCTGTAGCCTTTCAACCTCATCTCACAGCTGTGCTGCTTGGTTAAGCAGATAATCTACCTGCTTGCACTGAACACAGCCTGGAAAAGTGAGAGACTGTTGCGTTCCCTACAGCCTGTCACGTGCACAGCCTCATCTTGCTGGGGGACCTGTGTTTGGGTTCCCATATCCATGTGCAGTGATGACTGTAGCCTGGTCTTCCTCTGTGACTTCAGGTTTTGCCATGTTTAAAGATCCTGCGATTTGAACCCCACTGTGTCCCTTATCGGCTTTTCCCATGAGAGATTCTGACCCCCACCAGGTCCCTCTCTCCTCCCTCAAGTTCCCTGTTCAAGGGGACCTCCAAATCAGCCAAAAACCCCAATAAATAGTGTTCGGGCACCGGCTCTGTTGCTGCTCCACGCAGTCATGAATGAGCAGGGAGCAGTGTTGTCTAGCTGCATCGTGAACTACAGAGCATCATTGTGATCCCAGCCCAAGGGTCTGGCTGTGGTTGGCCACCAGCTCAGGCCATAGCTGGGGAGAGTCCTGATGTTGGGTGCTCTGTGGTGCTGTCACCACAGGATTTAAACTGTGTTTCCTTGGTGGATACTTATGCTTCAGGTTGCCAAGGTAGTTCACGTGCCAAAGTGTTCATCACGTTTCTCTCTGTGTTTAACTCCTACCACGACCTCCAGCCCCAAAGATGTTAAATTTTGAGAAAGAAACTTTTGTTTTCTTTCTGGAAATCACCCTGCACCCATCCTTGATGCTGCAAAAGGAAGAAGTAACTAATGAGAGTTGTTCTTGTACCACAGGTTCTACTTCTTTAACCGTAAGTGCTGTACCCTTGAATCGTTCTTTGCAGGACATCTGCACGCTTCCAGAAGATGTGGAGAAGGTGAGGACAGTAAAAACTGTTGTCATAATGTTTTTTCCATTTTTATAGTGGCAAAACTGAATGACGAGAGGTGTTTCTCAATAGTAGAACTTTATGGTAGATGGACTAATCTTTGCAAATACTGTGTTTTGCCTTCCCCCTCTCCATGGGTGAACCCATAAGCTGAAAATGCATGTTTTGTTTTTTTACTCTTAATCAAATAATTCAATAATTATTTTAAAACAATGGAAATATTTGAGAACACTGTGAGTTTTCATTCCATTGTTTTCCCACAAGGTCTTTGAGACCAAACTTCAAAATTATTATAGTCAGTCTGAAATTAAGTTCGAATGTCATGTATAAATTGTTGCAGCTATGAGCTTGTGAATGGGATTTACCTCATAGTTTTAATATGAGAAGATAGGGAGAGGGAGAGTGGTGTGTGATGTTATGACGTGAGCATGTGAGATTGCTATAGAAGACTTAGTTGTGCTGGTTATTTATATAATAAGTCTTATACCTGCAGTAATTTAAGCAGCTTCTCATGGTTTGTAATTTGCACAAAGGGCTCAGATGGTCCTGATGGGCAACCCATTTGAGTTTATAAACACAGATAAATATGTGTGGAGCGCTATGACTCTGTGTGTTAAATGCTTATCTTTTGTAATACTTGGAAAAGAGAGAAGCTAATGTTGTACCTAGTTATTACAATGAGTAGGAATTAATACAAAACCACTTAAAAAATTTGCATAGAAAAGGAGATTTTTCTTGCTGGACTGTGGGTGAGCATGTGGTCCCACATCCTAGACCCAAGAGGTAACTGTCTTTGTACACAACACTGGTTTTACTGGAGTGCATTCTGCGTTTGATTTCAAGCTCTCAGTATCCCTAAGGTGCATTTTAAAAAAACAGCCAAAAACCCACAAACCCACTTGTACATCAGTACCCAACACAACTAGGAGCTAGCTTTTTGTGCTGCTTTTTGTGAAAGGCATTTCAGAAAGGAGGTGGTGTTTTTCTGCCTGCAATGTAAGGATCAAAACCAAAGTAATTTTATCCTGGAAGTCTAGTGAGTAGATACCTGTAGTAGAAACCACAGAGTGAGAAATGTTGGCTGAGGCAAGAACTGTATCAGCTCCTTCCCCTGTGTGGGTGAGTGGAGTCCTGATGTGATTACAGGTTAAAAGGTAGCAAGAGGTCAGTTCTTTATGAGGGAGGCTGCCTTAAAAAACCCACCAAACAACAGACAAAATCCAATCCCTCCTCTCAAAAAAAACAAAACCCCAAAAAACACCTCAAGACACAAAACTCAAAACACTATTAGGTTGTGAAAGAATCCCTTTGAAATGTAGGAAGCTGAAAACTAAGGTGTAAATATGTAGTAAGTCAGCAAGTCTGAGAGTTACAGTCAAGTCCTATGAAGAAGATGGGCCAGATAGTCCAGAGGGACTTTCTACTAATGCAAGTCATAGAAGCATAGAATGTTGGAAGGTACCATAGCGATAATCTACTCTAACCTCTGGCAGGGATGCATCTCAACTAGACTTTGTTGCTTGAAGCCTCAACCAGCCTGGCTTTGAACACCTCCAGGGAGTGGGCAGTCACAATCTCCCTGGGCAATCTATTCCAGAGTATCTCAGACTTTGCACTGAAGGACTTCTTCCTAACATCTAGTCTAAACCTACTCTCCTGCAGTTTAAAACCATTTCACCTTGTTCTATCGTTAGAAACCTTTGTGAAAAGTCCCTCTCCAGCCCTCTTGTAGGTACCTTTCAGGTACCGGAAGGCAGCTATAATGTGCTCCTGGAGTCTTCCCTGGGCTGAACATCGCCAGCTCCCTCAGCCTGTCCTCATAGCAAAGGTCCTCCAGCCCTTGGATTGTCTTTGTAGCCCTCCTCTGGACTTGTTCCAACAGCTTTACATCCCCCTTTTACTGAGGACACCAGAACTGGATGCAGTATTTGAGGTGGGGTCTCACGAGCAGAATACTGTGGCTCTGCTGGCCACAGTTCTCTTGATAACACTTCGGAATGGGAGGAAGGAGGTTAGTGTATCCCTTCGGAGTTGGAGACTTGCTTCAGGAGACATCTGAAAGCTGATAGTCAAGTTGAATACAAGAGTGCCTGCATACTGTTACATCTTTTTGCAACTCACCTGCCTCAGATAACACTCATTACTGCTTTTATCAGCAGGACACAACAACAGCCTTTGCTCTGCCACTAATTTGGGGTTAACCATTTTCATGCAGGCATTTCAAAGCTCCAAAGTAAATGCCTTCTTCAGCTCCAGAAAGGGAAAAGGTTGTTTCATCAAGCAAGTAATGTTTAGTCAGTGTTAGGGAAAAGATAAATGTTTCTTCAAACTCGCACAGGGACTTGTGGGTGCTCTGTAATGTTGAGATTAATCTCTTCTAAAAGCATTAAGCTGTAGACAGTAAGAAAGCAGTGATGTCTGTTGTGCTCCTTAACCTGGACTAGGAAGCTGTGCCCAGGACAGCAGCAGTAGTACAGGTGTAGCTCGTGGTATGCTCTGTTAAGCCACAGAGAGCAAAAGGGATATAGCAATGACACTGGAGCAGGGAGCCCCAGGCTCACCTGGATGTTCCAGTGCTGCTGCAGGTGGCTATACAAATGCCCTTTTTCTGGAGAACAGGTGGCCTGGGCAAAGATGTCAGAGGACACCATTTGGAAGTGTTGTTTGAACAGTGAAGTTTTGAGATGACTGTCTTTTAATGCAGTGTGAACCCCAAGGGAGCCAGATTCCTTCTTACCCTTAATCACAGGCTTCCTATATGTTCTTGAGTTGCCTGTGTAAGTTATCTCACTGCATATTCCCTATTTCCCTGCCTTATCTCTTAACACACTTCTGTGCTACCCACTGCCTCAGGATCCGCATTTCCTTATAAATTTGCCACTTTTGGCCCCATACATGTTAGCTGAATGCACAAGTCCTGGTACTTTACGTGAAACTAAATCCTGTTAGGTAGGTTACATGGATTTACTGTCGTGTACTAAAGTATGTGTTGTAACTCCAAGATGACATTCCTAAACCTTCTCAGGCGTCAGTTAGACACGTAGTCAAGTTTCTTTGATATCACGGACGGCTAAGACAGAAGTAAACTGTATGGGTTTACTTCAAGAGTGAGACAACTATCCGAGCTGTTTATTTTTGTGTTTGAGTCGCCCTTGGGGTGTGAGGGTTTTTTTTTTGTTGGGGTTGTATACCTTACGTTTTCATTTCTTGAGTTGGAAAAAATATGGAGAAAATTATATGTTTAACTTAATCTTAAGTAAAGATCAAATATGCTGTGTACTAATGAGCGTTCCAATCCTGTGTGTCCAGGAAAATGCACACTTTTTTGTCGCAGATATGATTATAGCATCGCTGGAAAAAATGAAATGTAACATCCTGAGCCAACAAGCAGAGTCCTGGGGTGGGGAAGAAACAAGTGGATCAGACAGCAGCTACCACACCGATTCAGAGTTATCATCTTACCCTGGAGTGAAGAAGTCTGATTCCTCTGTTGCCTCTTCAGACAGTGGTTATGAAGGCAAGTTATTTAATGTATGGTGCAACCTTGTCCAACAGCCTGTGTTTGGTTTTGTGCGGGAAGATACTACATTAAAAGATACTAAAAGAATTTAGGCATTGCACGGAACCAGACTCTCTGGTACTTAGCATGTCTGAATCTGTCAGGAGCTATGTTCCCTGAGCATTGTTTTGCCACAGGTGTTTTCCCCCATGGGTCAAATTATTCCTTTTAAATGCTCACATCTGTGTTTTACTTACTATAATAGTTCTTTCAGATGAAAAATCAAATGTCAGGTTGAAGTGCCACGGTTAACAAAGCTCTCCAGAAAGCATGCCTGTAGTTGGCTGGTTTCTTTATGGAAATCCCTTTTTTGTAGGATTGGAAGCTTAGCTCTTTCCTTCTGAGCCTCCTTCTGCAGTACGTAGGTCAAGCCACACAACTGATTTGGGTGAAACTGCCCAGAGTATTCATTCATGTGCAGTTTGAAGCAAGATAAATGCTTGTGGCACTGTAATGCTCGAGTCAGCGCATACATATTTAAGTAGATTTTAACATCTTTAAGTAGATTTTAGTCTCCTGAATAATAAGGATCTTAGTGATGGAACTTACGTCTAAGTTACATAACTTCTGGAGAGAAATTAATCACGTGCGTGTGTGTCAGAAGGGTAAAGACCACTGATGATATAAAATCCTTTGGTTAAGTCTGTAGAAGGTTGTGGCTAAGAAGCTGAGGGACCTTAAAAAATTTGCTTTCTGTTTGTGTATGAAAATAACTAAAGACCCCTCTGCTCTGTAAGTGCAGTGTGTGCTAGAATGTTGGTAAGCTAAGGTAAATATAAACATAACTGCAGCTCCTGTATAAATGCTGGAAAAGCTTAACTGGTCTCGTCTTTGTTCTGGACAGGCTGTGCTCTGCCACCTGCAAGCTCCCCTGTGCATCTACCATCACATCACCAGGTTACGAGATTTTGTTGCCCCAGTGACTCAGAGGATGAATATGTAATTATTGGTAAGACTTCCAGTTATTACTGCAGAAACAGCTCTGCTGTTCGGTTGGATCTGTTGCATCATTTGGAAGATCTGTTGACTTAGGAAATGATATTGTGCAAGAAATGACATGATAAAATCAAAAGATTGATGTATTGATGACTTCCTGTTGAACCCATGTGGAAAAACCACTGGTGCAGGATTTCTTTTCTACGAGGGAGAATATCTTTGCTGATTTGAGGGTGTGGTGGGTTGACCCTAGCTAGATGCCAGGTGCCCACTGAAGCCACTCTGTCACTCGCCCTTCCCAGCTGCTTAAGTTGTCTCTGCAGACTCCCCCTTCTCAGTGGCGTAAGTTTTCTCTGCAGCTACTTCCACTTCAGGGGGAGGAATCCTCAGGTTCTTCTCAGTACAATTCCTGTCCGTGGGCTGCAGTTCTTCATGAACTGTGTCCATTTCCATGGGGTCACAGTCTTTTTGACCTTCACACCCTCCACTGTAGGATCATCCATGGGTGCTGGTGGATATTTGGTCCACCATTAAGCTCTGTGGGCTGAATGGATGCAGCCAACCTCTCCATGAGCTTCACCATGGGCTGCAGATCTGTCTCTTACATGTTCTCACTTTGGTTGTGGTTGCTGTTGTGCAGCTGTTGGGGTTTTTTCCCCTCTTAAATATGTTATCCCTGAGGTACTACTACCATCGTTGCTGATGGGCTCAGTCCTGGCCAGCAGCAGGTCCATCTTGTAACTGGTTGGCATTGTCTCTATTAGTTAGAGAGGAAACTTCTAGCAGCTTCTGACATAAAGCCATCCCTCTAGCCCCTTGTACCAAAGCTTGCCATGCAGACCCAATACAGCAACTGAAATTACATCTAGGTTTTAAACCAAATAAATGTGGGTGAGAAAAGTCCAAAATTGACACAATCTCAGCCAACAATCTCAGCAGCATTGTTTGAGAGAGTTTAGGGTGTGATAACTTCCTATTTAAGGAGTTTGATTAGGTCTTGGGCAGATGTCCCTTTGCTTTGGGACTAGAGCAGAATGCTTCTGTCCCCTTATAGTCACCTGGGCTTTGCTTCGCTTCTCTTCAGGTTCTCCCGAGTTTCTTTGGATAACTTTTGATTTATCATACACAGAAAAAAGCAGCCTAACCAACATTTAACCTGTTTTTTTCCTGATAACAAATGCTTTTCCATTGCTCGTTTTGGTTTAGAGATTCACTTATTTTTTCGCTTAAATGAAGAACGGAAAGACTAGCTCCCAAAACTGCACGTCTGGAGAAGAGAAGGCTGAGAGGGGATCTTTTTAAAGTCTATGAGTATTTGAGGAGTGGGTGTCAAGAGAAAGGGGCCAGTCTCTTTTTGGTGGTGGCCAGTAATAGGACAACCAACAGTGGATGTAAGCTAGAACCTAAAAAGTTTCACCTCAACATAAAGAGGAACCTCTTTACTGTGAGGGTGGTAGAACACTGGAACAGACTGTCCAGAGAGGTTGTGGAGTCTCCTGCTCTGTAGACTTTCAAAAGCTGCCTGGATGCATTCCTGTGTGGCCTGAACTCAGTGATCCTGCTTTGGCAGGGGGGTTGGATTAGATGATTTTAGAGGTCCATTCTGACCCCTAACATTCTAGGATTCTGTGATTCCAGCAGCAAGTGTTATTTTGACACATGTGACTGTGAAGTATTTGTCTTGAGAACAATACACATGGCTCAAACTAATGCTATCAGTGCTATCACCCTGTCTGCATATGTTGTCTATATAAACATGATGAGGTGTGCGATTTAATTCCATTCTTCTCTTCTGCTACTGACTTGTTTATAGTGTTAACTGGTGTATTTGTGTCTCCAAATGTCTCAATGTCAAAAAAAAGTGCTCTGCTGGTTCTATATGTTATTATGCCTAGTGCCTTCAGCCTGGACTTGGAATAGCAGATACTTTACTGAGTCTTTTGCTCCTGAAGGATGGTGGTGATGATATGATGTGTAGCTGTCAGGGAATAGTGTTCATCAGGGGTTATTAGAGTTCTGCAGAGGTAAGACTCCTCATGCCTGGTGTATAACCAAGGCAAGGCTGTTGTAAAGGTGAATATGTTTGAAATGCACACCATGGTAGTGCAGAAGGGAGATGTGAAACAGTGCTGAGTAACAGAACCCTTGTGTCATAGATGGCTTGATAAAACTTTCTGCTTTACCACAGAACTTGAAGACCTCGAAAATCTGTCTATCACCCCAGATGAAAGGTAAGGCTGTGCATCTTCTCTATATTAGCCTGGTGGCATTACCTTTTCTGCTGCACCAGCTTTCTGCTGACTCTTCTGGCTGGGTGGGGAAAGGTGTGGGAGGGGTAAATCTGGTCCCCTAAGGAAGGGGAGGGAATGCTGCTTGACAGCAAATGTCTGTGATGCTTGGCTTAGCAGAATGTTTCTCTGGTCCTGGAATCTAGCTGGAAGGTGATGGCACCAACTCTGCAAGGGACTGGGTGTATCAAAGCAAGGGAGAAGGGATGGGAGGAAACTTTTCAGGGGTGCAGAAGAGGCAGCGGAGCTGCTGATGACAGGCTGCTGATTTTCACTGTCTGTGTTGCTTGACTTCCCAGATCATCTGAACCGGACAGCAATTCTGCTGAAGCCACAGCCCAGGAATTGTGCAGAGCTTTCAGAAAACACTGGTTGCAGACAGACTCTGCAGTTCAGCTGTCTAATTGCCTGAGCTCATCTAAGCAGAGAGTGAGTCTGAGCAGAAAACAGTGGGTTCTTTATGTGGTTCCCCAAATTGTCTCACTGCAGCTGCTTCACTTTTAGGAAAAGGAAGAAGTTGCATTTTAAAAAAGAAACACAAACCCCTCCACCCCATGGATTAGTATTTATAGTTTATTAGTTAAGTTTTGTGAAATGTTTAGAAAATGGATCCTCTCTTTAGGAATTTTCAGCATATATAATGTGCAGTTTGAGCCATAAGGATGTATTTTCTTCAGGGACTCGTATGTACTTGTTTAGCTGAGAGGGAAATGCATGCATATGAAAACCGAACTTTCAAACCTTGGAGTATAAACAAAGATGTTTCATAACATTTAACGTGTCCAACTGATGGGCTATTCGTCTTCATGGATTTGTCTTTCCCAATAGTCTGTGCTGAAAGATGAGATTCCAAGAGAGCTTGAGTCCAGTTTGAATCTAGCTGAAGAAATAAAGCTCATATCCAAAATCAGAGGATCCTCTGGCTGGGCCCCACCAAGATCACAAATTATATTTACTATTCACCCTTCAGTCAAGTAAGTCTAAAGGATCTGAGTGTTGTCGCTTAGTACAGCACTGGGGTTTGTTTTAAACATGCTGAAGTTGATGGAAAAAGCCTGAGTGATTTAACAGAACCTAAAGTTAGAGCCAGTGCATGGCACAGCTTTCTGCAGTGTCTGTGAGCAGCTTCACTGGAACACAGATGGCATCTTTTTTTCTCTCTGGTGGCACATGCAGTTTTGCATGTGATAATAAATTTACTGTTTGGGGTTATTGTGGCAGTGTGCTTAGCTGGACCCTTAAAAGTTCCTTTTTGTGAGACTACTTTCTGAGATTTTCAGAAAGGGGGAAGAAGATGGGGTTGTGTTTGGGGAAAACTGCTGTCTCTTTCACTCTCCTTCCACTTGATAGAGATGCTACCTTAACATATGGAAAATAACTTCATTCTTGCAACAAGCATATTCAGAAGCAGTAATTTATATTATATTCTCCACAGAATAGCTTAGAGGCTCCAACTAAAATATTAAGCTGCAGCTCCTTCCAGAACCCTTTTTTCATGTGAGGGTGCAGAAGTCAGCTCCTAATTTGGGATGCTGTCACTGGTGCCAGTGTAGCTCTCTTTGCACTTTGAGAGAACATTAACTAAGGTGTGTTTTAGATACTGAGAGGTTTAACTGTTTGCTTCTGTATGCAGGAGAGATGCAGTGGTGGCTGCCCAAAACTTTACATGTGTTGGTTGTGGAACCCCGATAGAAAGCAGTAAGTATTACCAAAAGGGTAAAAAACCGAGCAAATCCATTAGTAGTAATTAGGCTATAATTTTAACCAACTGTTTTTGCTTAATGCTAGCTCCTAACCACCACACAACTGCTTGCAGAGTCCCCTCATGTTAGGAGGAGGGAGAAAATCAGAAGGTTTTCTCACCTCTGAGATCATAGAATCATTAGGGATTGGAAGGGACCTTGAAAGATCATTTAGTCCAATACCCCTGCCAAAGTAGGATCATCTAGACTAAGTCACACAGGAACACATCCAGGCGGGTCTTAAACATCTCTAGTGAAGGAGACTCAACAACTCCCCTGGGCAGCCTGTTCCAGTGCTCTGTTACGCTCCCTGTGAAGAAGTTCCTTCTCATATTTATGTGGAACCTCCTATGTTCCAGCTCACGAAAGCAGTTTAATAGGTAAAGCAAAAACACATGCAAGCAAAGCAAACCAAGGAAATTGTTCAGTGCTTCCCATCAGCAGGCAGTTGTTCAGCCATCTCCAGGAAAGTAGGGCTTCACTGTGTGTAATGGTTAATTGGAAAGGCAAACACCCCTCTCCCTCCACCTTCCTTCAGCAGTGTAAGCTGAGCATGGCATATCCCTTTGGTCACTTGGGGTCAGCTGTCCTGGCTGTGGTCCCCCAGCTTACTCACTGGTGTGAGGAGCAGAGACATTCTTAAATATATGTAATTACTGCTCCTCAGTAACAAAACAGCCCCTGTATTATCAACACAGTTTTCAGCAGAGTTGCAGAACGCAGCCCTGTGCTGGCTACAGTGAAGAAAATTAACTATCCTAGACCAACCCAGCAGACCAACATAGCTGTACCACAGCTGTAAAGTTGTCCGATCCAGAAGGGCAATCTCTTTGTTGGATGCGCCCACAATCATAAAACCAGGCTGTTTTTTAGAGAGAGAAAGTAGGATCCTACTGCTGCCTAAGGTGTGGTCATCAAACCTGTTAATCATCACACTTCCAGGCAGTCCTCACAAACTACCACAAGTAAAACACTATCAGAATTTTACAATCAAGATTTAAATAGAAGACACCCTGAAAAAGCAAAACCCACACACTCCATAAACCTGTATAAATCTACAGTGAAGTCTCTAGCAAAGAGACTTTTGGAAATTTGCTAATTGGCACAGAGCAGGAATTCTTGAAAGAAGCAACTGGAGGATGGCAAAACCAGCACTTCTAGCCTGGAAGCTTGTTTTTTGTTTTCCGGTTTTGTTGTTGACTGTACGAGACAGACATCTACTAGGTACTGTGTTCTGTCTGCAGTGAGAAGTTCTGGGCACTCCAGCAGATGTACACAGGCTTACAGACAAGATGTGCGTCCTGTAAGTGTTAGACATATTCACAATTTAATTTCCATCTACCCACAGAATATATCCGGAGACTGCGCTATTGTGACTACCTGGGGAAATACTTCTGCGACTGCTGCCACAGCTATGCCCAGTCTTCCATTCCTGCCAGAATACTTCTGAAGTGGGACTTCAAAAAATACTATGTATGCAACTTCTCCAAACACCTTCTGGACAGCATATGGCAGAACCCAATCTTCAATGTCTCTTGTATTAACAAAGCCCTCTACACGAAAAGTAAAGAAATGGACAGGGTGAGGGTAAGTGTGGCCTTTACAATCGGGAATTTGTGGGTCTGAGACTTTTGGGAAGAATGCCTTAGAGCAGGTTGTCCTTTCCTCTGTGTGTATGTAAGAAGGAGGCAGAGAGAGTTCATTCTCACTTAGACTTGACCCCATTACTGCTTCTGAGACTTGTGAGGGAGAAGTTTCCCACCTATACCAGAGGTCTTGTCTTCCCCCTTGTCTTTAAGAGATACTTTGTTACTGGTTTCCCGTTTTAGTTTGCTGGGGAAAGCTGGGCTCTACAAGTAAATATTTACCTCTGCTTTTTATTTACCAACTGACTATTGAGTAGCTCTAGAAGTTGGAATTACTCTGATTTTGTGGGTCATAAGAGAAAACACTCTTGTGTCACCTAAGTCATCTAAGGACTGTTCCTTCTACAGCTTAAGGATTACAAGTTCCCAATTCTTGGGTCTTACCACCCGTTCTTACACAGGTTTGGATCTAGCATCTTGGTGGGCTGACATGAAGCTATTTGCAGTGTTAGGCTAGATGATCTCTCGAGGTCCCTTCCAATCCCTGGCATTCTGTGATTCCACTGACAGAGAATAAAAGTAGCCTTTGCCTTGTGCAGCTTTTCGTGCATTAGAAAACCCATTTGTTTTACTTCTGTGCTGATTGTGAAGTTCCTGTTTTTAGGTGTGGCTTGATGTGCCGGCAGGTGTTGCTGACTTAAAGGTGTTTGTTCCCCACTATGAATACATAAACGCAATTGGTATTCATTTAAAAATAGTTTTGTTTTTTCCTTTCCTCTTTTAGGAGGTACAAGAGCAGCTTTTTCATTTGAAAAAGCTTCTGAGGACCTGCAGGTTCGGTGACAGGTATGAGCTGTGGTCATGCATGAAAACCATCTTCTTAAAATATACCTAGGGTGCTGCCTTCTCTAGTGACATGAGTGCAGTTTTAAATGAGGTAATGTGATCACTAGAGAGAACAGTAATGAAACTTCCTTGTTGCTCTGCGAGTGTTGAGTGAAGAACAGGGTTTGGGGTTGGTTGTTTGTTTTTTTTTTTTTTTGCACTAGCTGTGTCCTGTAGCATACCTAGACATTTGGGTTTAAATGCTGAATGACTTCTGTTAGGCACTTATTTTTCCCTACTCTATTTTCTTAGGTTCTCTCTCATTCTTGAAATCTGAGAGACACTTGTGTGTATCTCTGAGATGACTTATCTTTAAATTATTTTTTCAATTAACCAACGTGTTCCTTGAGGGATTCCTTCCACAAATCTTTCACTTTACATTTATAAAATAATTGAGTATTAAGATGAAAGTAGTAACCAAAAGTGATAAATACCAAATCATATCCTTGCTTGTTTCTGCAAACTGACCATTTCTGGTATCTGCCTTCCCAAACTATGGGCATAACTAATAACAAAACACATAAATCTTTTGTGCATTAATTGTGCGTTAAGAAACGAGTTTTAATGCTTGTCTTCTGGACAACTACCTGTGATTATTCTTACCTCCATCATATAAAGAATCTGGCTGTACCTCCTGCTCTAGTGATAGTCCAAAACACTGAGAGAGTGAACACTGAAATGATAGCTATAAGTTTCACCCAGCAGTGACTTATGCAGGTCCCTCAAAAATGTCTTTGTTGGGGGAAAAACAAATAACTAGTTTATTGCATGAGATACTACTTGGGAGTTCACCTACTGTTCCTGAGGAGAGCCCTTTACACATTAAGAATCGCTGGGATAACTTACTTCACGTGTCCACTCCAATGCCCAAGGAATGCACATTTAAAGCAGACACTCTAAATCCCAAACTCTCCAGTGTTTGTTAACGTGATCTCAAATTGAGAAGGGGAAAAGATTTAGTGTGGACTTGCCTTGTACAATCCCTGGGTGACTAAGAAGTGAAAGAGGCTTGTTCTTCAAATATATTTGAAAAACTTCAGGTAAATTGATTTGTATTTTTTTTTCTCTTTGCAGTGTACTGAAAGACTTTGAACAGGTCCCTAGCCATTTGACAGAGGAGCTGAATCTCTTCTCACTGGATGATCTAGTGAAGATCAAACGAGGGCAGTTACTGCCCCTTCTTAAAGGTATTCTGAAGAGCTCCACCTCCCACGTGGATGGCTGTGAGGTAAGGAAAAGCCAGGACTTTCACAGTTCTTGCAGCTACTACTATGAGAAGTACCTCTGCTGACATTACCAAGGAATTATTTTTAATTTGATTAAAAATAAATGTCTTTTGCTGTCCTTGTAGCTCTGCCAAGCAAAGGGGTTTATCTGTGAATTCTGTCAGAGTGCAGATCTCCTCTTTCCATATCAGATTGCCAAATGCAAGAGATGCACAGGTATGTTCCAGACCACACGTTTTTCATCCTCGGGAGGATAATGGTGTATAAAACTGCTGACAATTAATGTGGGAGAACTTGCTGTGTACTTGAAAATCACAGATAGCATTTATCCTTGAAAACCAGCTCATGGCAACTGTCTTTCATCAGGGAATTCAAGGAGTAAAACCAAGGACTTGCCTAAACATAGTAATTGTGGCTGCAGGAGCAGGCTTACACCTGAGAGCAAACCTGGGACAGTATTATACTGCTGCTGTATCAGCATTCATTGACATTCATTGTAAATCCTCTGAGTCTTACCAAAATGTTTAGTCTGTTATATGACAACACTGTCATATAACTGGTGACCTAGAAGAACATCCTTCAAGTAACACAGCTATTGAATCATTATTTAATTCATTTTTTCCCCTCTTGAATGTTAAACTCCTCTTTTGTCTAAAACAGAGTGCAAAACATGCTTTCACAAGTCGTGCTTCAAGTCCGGAGGCTGCCCCAAGTGTCAGCGGATTGCAGCTCGGAGAACTCTTTCAGAGAAAAACTCCATCGCTGTTGCCTCGGTGAAACAAGATTCCTCTGACTGCTGATTTCAGAAGATGCTCAAAGCTTAATCTTCAGGTGCCTGGCTAAGAATTAAATAATGTTGTTTTAGACATTACTATTTTTAATGCATATTCTCCTTTATGGGGGGATTAAAAAGAAGATAAAAAAACCAACAACCCAACACGAACAAGACTTTGCTATCATCATTGAAAACTAAAGGACTTTCATCTTTACTGTTGACAGGAAGACTGAACGTTAATTCTGTGAACAGCCTTTTCCTGTGAAGGTTTATTCTTGTGTGTAAGATTCTTAATATTATATTTTTCCATACAAAAGCTGTTCTTTGTAATTCTGCTGATGGTGTGTAGATAGTAAATGAGTGTTGGAAATTTTTACCTGTGTTGCGTTTTTTGGAAATAGGAAAGTGGTAAAGTACAAAATCATTCTCTGAAAAGGTCTGCAACAGAAAAAAAATTGCCTGCAAGCTTTAGGGAGGTGCTGATCTGAAACTCTCTTCTGGCAAATGCCTAATGTGGACCAGTGGACTTTAAGTTTCTTTGAGATGCATGCAACATGTGGTGAGTTGACCTTGGCCTACTGCTAGGTGCCCATCTAGCTTTGCTCTTGCTCCCTCTCCTCACCATGTCACGGGGAGAAAATAAGATGGGAGAGCTTGTTGGTCAATATAAAGACAGATGTCACTTGCCAACTACTCTTATGGGCAAAATGGACCTACATTGGGGAAAATTAAATTCACTGCCAATTAGAAATTGGGTTGCATGGTGAGAAACAGACAAAACTAAAGTGACACCTTCACCCACACTTTTTCTCAGGCTCAACTTCATTTCTTATTTCCTAACTTTCTTTTTTTTTATTCTGCCTCAACTGCTGCAGGGAAACAGGTTGTAGTCTGTCTGTAACAAACAAATAAATGTGATCAGCAGGTTGGGGAAGTGACTCTCTTCTACTCTGATCATCTGAGATCCGATCTGCAGTACTGTGTTCAGTTCTGGAGTACCCAACATGAGAAGGGCAAGGAACTGTTGGAGCAAGACTGGAGGAGGGCCATGATCAGAGAGGGCTGGAGCATCTTTCTTAATGAACACAGGTTGAGAGAACTGGGGCTATTCAGCCTGGAGAAGACTACAAGAGAACCTTACACTAGTCCTCCAGTTACCTGAATGGGGAACTACAGGAAAGCTGGAAAAGACCATTCACAAGGACAAGCGGGAATGGTTTCAAGCTAAAAGAGGGCAGATTTAGATTAGGTCTTAAGAAGAAATTCCTCACTATAAGTAAGTGGGGAGGCACTGAAATAGATTGCCTAATGAAGCAGTAGATATCTCCTTCATAGCAGTGTTTAAGGCCATCCATACTGAATGGGGCTCTGAGGACCTAGGTCTAGTGGGAGGTGTCCCTGCCCATGGCAGGGGACTTAGAATTAGATGATCTCCTGTGATGGTTTGAAATGGTTCTTGTCTGCTGCTTCCCTTCTCCAGTGTGAGCCCTTTCTATGGGCTGCAGTCCTTCAGGATCAAAGGCTCTTGCATGGACTCTCCAGGATATGTAGTTTCTTCAGGAAATATCCATGCATTCCAGTGGGAGCCTTTATGTGAGTGATGGGGGAATCTCTACTCCGTTGCCTGGAGCATCTCTTCCGTCTTCTTCACTGACCTTGGTGTTTGTACTCCTGTTTCACACTTGCCACCCCTGAGCCTGTGTGATGTTTTCCACTTCCTTAAACAAATTTTCTCAGAGGTACCACTGTTTCAGTTGTGGTACTCAGCTGTCTCCTGCACTGGGTCTGCTGTTGCTGGCTGAAAGCAGTAATAGTTGCCACAGGGCAGTTCCAGGTTCTTCATGCACTGGCCACCCTGCAGCCCCCCCACTGGCAGCACTTTTGCTGCTTACACCCACCCAGTACACTGCTCTAGGAGTTAATTTCCAGAGCACTTAGAAATGTTGGGAGAGGCAGTGAGCAAGCAGGAAGGTGGCTCCTGTTTAAATCCACCCTCATCCTCTCAGACTGACTCCTTGCCTAAAGGTGAAGTGCTGGTAGTTGAAAGCAGCTTCTTTTCCAGCCTGGTTGGTTACTTTTGACTAACTTGTCTGGGAAAGCAGCTGCTGCCTCCAGAAACCCAGAGCAGCTGCTTGAACCCATAAAGTCATTTACAGTTTGTTTGCCATGTAAGAAGTACCAACAGACAGAGAAACTCCACAACTTGGAAGCACGCACCGAAGTTCTGGTCTCTCCATTGAGGTGCTATTAACATGTTGAACCTGTTCTCATTTTGTGCTTTGTTCTCCTCACCTGCTAGCTCCAGCTTTGAGTAAGAAGACGATCAGCTGTCTGTTACCAGAGTCCATGTAAGAGTATCTTCATAACAATGGCCACAGTACTAGTAAGGTCATACATAACTCTTCCTCGTAGTTGTTTCTTCTGTGGCTGGAAACAGCTTTACCTACTTACTGCTCAGAAGTAAGATTATAACCTTGTACTCAGGATCACCAAAAGAATACTGACGTAGGGTAAGACATGATGAGAAAGAGCCTGCTTATGCAGCTGGCTGTATTTAATGTTACGCAAGAGTAAATTCTCATTTAAGTTGAGTGCGCAACTAACTGGATCACATGAAAGGCCTTGCTCTAGGGATTTTCTGCTTATGAGGGAGCTCGCTTGAATAACTTTTCTGTGGGATAACCTGTGGGGCAACTGAATAAGTCTTTTGTTATTCATGAAGAGCAGATGTGGTTTCTGGCTGTGCTTTTCACACGTGTTCAAGTCTCACTAAACAGTAGTGGTACAAGAGAGGGGAACATTGGCAAGTGAGTTTCATGCATCAAGTATTGATATTTCAGATTCACTCAGTTCAGTCCAGGTCTCCAAAGAAACATGTACAGCTTCTGCTGAGTAACTATGGTTATGTATCACATGGTAATATTGTAGTAAGGCAACACCCTTGACGAGTCTGATTAGCAAGTGGAATGCAGAAGACCAAGAGAACTGTCATGCCTATAATCCAAGCAAAACTAGTTAAAATGTTCTGCTCCTAAATCTAAAGTTAAAAGGACCAAGTCATGAGGCGCTAACAGGTTGGTCACAAGGTGGAAGGAGTAAGAGAAGCTATTGACTACTTTTGAGGGTGTGGTGCTCTTGACTTGGGTCTGGAGGAAGATCCTACCAAAACCACATTGTGCTAGTGTCAGCACAAGATACCACAGGAACATGCCGAGGCCATTCACCTGTAATCTGCTCTTTGTCGAGAAGCAAAGTATGGGTGATTAGACATGTAGCCACAAGGTGTTCACAGTGTTGCTGAGGTGGGGGTTTCCTCTTAGCTGCTATCCAGGGATAGCATAAAGCAGCTGTGATAAAACTGAGTGTGTGTACTGCATCTTTCTGCCTTTGGAGATTTTTTCTGCCTTTGGGTCATGCACTTTGGTCACAACAACCCCCAGCAACGCTACAGGCTTGGAGAAGAGTGGCTGGAGAGCTGCCTGGT
>JAOXOE010000001.1:101374485-101421547 GCA_028565055.1 Phoeniculus purpureus | reverse complement strand
CCCTGGAGGTGTTTAAGGCCAGGCTGGATGAGGCTCTGTCCAGCCTGATGTAGGGTGGGATGTCCCTGCCCATGGCATGGGGATTGGACCAGATGATCTTTCAGGGTCCCTTCCAATCCCTAATGATTCTATGATTCTAAGTCAATCAAAGGTTATTGGAACGTTCTGACTGCCTTTCTCTTACAACAGTCACTCCAAAAGCTGCTTGGTGTTGTTGAGGTGAGGTGGAGTGTGACTGTGGGTATGCAGACAAGAGTTAAGGGCTGAAGAAAGCAAATCCTCCTGCAGCATAGGTGAGGTGAACACAATCCCATTTGGCTGCAGACTCCCAGGGGTCTGCACTCGATCCCGTGTCACCCCTGTGGTCAGCAGTCAGGACAGCAGCAGACCAAATGCTGCAGATATCACAGAATCACAGAACATTAAGGATTGAAAGGGACCTCAAAAGATTGTCCAGTCCAATCCCTCTGCCACAGCAGGATCCTCTAGATCCAGTTGCACAGGAACATGGCCAGGTGGGTTTTAAACCTCTCTGTAGGACCTCTGATGTGATAGAGGAAGCCCAAGCTCCTGTTCCTGTAAGCCGAGTTGGAACCTGGTACAATGTTCTCTTACAAAACTACATAAGTCGAAGCAACCATCACGGTTACTGGTAGGTGATTCCCAAAGATGTCAGGCTGTGTATTGGGTCTGTTAGAACACTCAGCTATGGCAAGGGTGTCAGGTAGCCTGCAATCCCCATGTTTTATTCCAGGCTGCTGCTGGGCACAATCCCTGCCATGCCAGCAGTTTGACGGGAGGGCTGGTAGACTTTCAGTGATTATGTAATGTTAAATTTATTTAAGATAAAATTGAGAAGGCAGGAAAACAAGAAGTACTTTCCCTTCCACTTGATTTCCCTCTGCTCTGACTTGTATCTCTGGAGTTACCCCTGTATTTGTAAGCCGAGGTGTAGAAATGCTCTTTGGGGAGACAAAGCTCACTTCAGATCTGACTGTAACAGAAATTGCCTTTTGGGTGTGAGCAGTTGTTGTGAGCTCCAAGCAGAATCAGGTAACGTTACTGCATTGGCTTCCTGACCCCACAGCCCACAATCCCTCTGGGCTGAAGGAAAGGCAGCTCATTTCCACTATGATTCATACAGTCTTTCCTTGCTTACTGTGTTTAGTTATCTGACATGAAGAGTAAACCCTTAAAGATCCACCAGAAGACACAGATTGTTTCCAGAGTGGAGCAGCTGAATTAGTTTTTGGCCCTTTTATCGGGTCAGCACAGCTTCTCTGGGGCAGGTACAGTACCTGTGGTACTTTGGAGACCATATCAAAGTTTCTGCAGAGGATGGTGCATCCTCTTCTTCTCTCAGGATGGCCAGCCCTCGTATCTTCTGGAGCAGCCACTATCTCCAGCTCAGCCTGGTGTGATGGCCTTGCGCTGCTTCTCTCCCAGTGGGAATCCAACATGTCTACAGATGCTTTCCATTGGGCTGGGGACATTACTAACTTGTGTTTGTGTCAAACTCTTCCCAGCCTGAGCCAGGTTTGGGGGAAAGACAATGTGAGATGCTTTTCCAGACTGCACAAATCTCTTAAATGAGTGGGACACCTTGGCTGCCACATCTCTGAGAGCTGCACTGGCTCAGGCTGTCTGGGACAGAGGGAGATCTGATGTGTCAGAGTTCAGACTGGCCCAGAAAATGTCCTGCCATGATGCTAAGAGAAAGATGTGTCCTCTGCTTGATGTTTCACCGTTGTTCATTCAGGGCCATCAGGGTAGACAAGGATGCAAACAGTGGTTGCAGTGGGGCATCACTCACAGCACACCCTGACCCGTGTTCCAGGCCTCCTCATCCGTGTGTTGACTACAGCAAAGTTACTCAGTTTAGAAGTGGTGTAAAAGGAGGAGAAACTCACCTGGTCATGTTCCTGTGTAACTTGGTCTAGACGATCCTGCTGCGGCAGGAGGATTGGGCTGGATGATCTTTAGAGGTTCCTTCCAATCCCTGCTGTTCTGTGATTCTTTGATTCTGTAATATCTTAAAACACTTATCTATTATTTACCAGCTCATCGCCAGGAGTTATTGCTTTCTCTTCCTTGGTGTCAATAACAGCACAGTGCTACAACTTGGGAAAGTAATTGTCTCTTTGCTTTCATTTCCTTGGATGGGCGAAGCAAAACGATTGTGGTGCCATTTCACATGACTAACACTTCAGGAACAGAGAGCAGCGCAATAATCATTTGGGATGGGGGGTAGAGCAGAAAAGAGAACGTGCATTTGGTGGATGGATGTGGTTCGTAGATTATATGCACAAAGAATAACAGAGAAAACAAAGAAATGAAAAAGCCTAATAATAATGTTCCTGCGTAACACTCTCTTAAATTAAATTGCTCTGTTCCGGTGTCTCTCATGAATCACAGCATCAGAAACCACCACCGCTGAAATGAGATTTTTTTAGTATCCTCAGTGTGAATTAAAACAGTAATTTGGCCTTTTATTTCTGAGTTTTACCATCAGCGTTTGTCAAAGAGATTTAAACATGAGACATCCCTGTGATTTTAAAAGAAATATGTGAATTCAGCCTTGGACAAATTCCAAGCAGAAGATTGAAAACAGACCCTATGGAAGCAGTGGTTCCCAGCCATTATCTGAATAAAATAATCTGCTAGATTTAGCCTGAGAGCAGTTAGCAATGGAGAGGATGGCTGGTACCTCTGCACAGATGTGGGCCCTCACATTCTTTTATTGAGTTAAGCTGAATCCAGTGTCCTGCAGAGAGGTTCTCTGTGTTGGGTTGACTAGAACAGGTTCCACAATCTGCTATTGCCTCTGTTTCCCAGTCTCAGAAATTCCCTGTGAGTGACATTTTGTGCCATTAAGACAACCCAGATGTTGTTAGAGTGGTCAGGCTCTGGAATGGGCTGCCCAGCATGGGGGTTGAGTCCCCATCTCTGGATGCTTAGATTTGATGTTGGGGGATCTGGTTTAGGGGTGAACTTGTCAACTAGGGTTGATGGTTGGACTCAATGATCCCAAGGGTCTTTTCCAACCTGAATGACTCTGTGATTCTGTGAAACAACCTGTTCAGAACGTCAGTAGAGTGTCTGTTACCACAGAACTCAAGGTGGGTGTGAGGATGATGGAACCAGGCTGTTCTTAATGTCATCTAATGGTAGGACAAGGGGCAATGGGTGTAAGCTGGAACAAAGTAGGATCCACATAAATATGCGAAGAAACTTCTTCATGGGGAGGGTAACAGACCACTGGAACGGGCTGCCCCAGGGGGTTGTGGAGTCTCTTTCTCTGAAGATATTTAAAACCCACCCGGATGTGTTCCTATGTGACTGGATCTAGGGGATCCTGCTGTTTTGTGGGGATTGGACTGGATGATCTTTCAAGGTCCCTTCCTAACCCTAATGCTTTGTGATTCTGTGATAACTCAGCATCAGCTTTTTATCCTCGTCAAGCATAAAGACTTTGAAATACTCGTACATTTTCTTGGATGGGCTTCTCAATTTTACTTCCAGGAAGGGAATTTGTTGCTTTTTTCCTAAGATAAAACATGCAGAAAGAGTTGAATGTTTTCCTTTGGCTTCAAATAGTGAAGCATATTACTGAAGTTGCCTGGCTCTGACAAACACTGGAACAAGCTTGTTGAGTTTGCATTGCCTCACCATAGCCTGCATCCGAGCCCCTGCAGTGCCATCCCTGAGCTGGATTCTCCATAAGCTGGAAGTGGTGGAAGCCTCTGTTTATTCTGGAATCATTTGGGTCGGGGTCTGTGCTCCTGAAGGGTTTGAGAGTTCCCTGAGGGGTCACTCAGCAAAGCTTTCGTCTCTGGTTTTGTCCTGGAGCCAGAAAACTTCATCAACTGCTGCTCCTGTATGGGATGGATGTGGATTTCTTTTCAGGAATGTGTGCAGCAGGCAGGGCTGGATGCAGCACTGGCAGCAACTACTCATCTCTGTTCATCTACACTACACCTGTGTTAATTAAACAGTAAATGTTTATGGCTGGAAGAGCCTGTGGTACTGCCCTGTCTGCAGAGACCTTTGAATGACACCTTTCCCAAGCACCGTCAGGTTAGGCTGCCAGTTTACAGCTGTCATTCTGCACAGAGGGATCTAGTGAAAGGGACAGAGCAGAGTGTGCATCAGCACAGCCAGAGATGGATCCCACACAGCGAAAAATCAGAGAGAGAAAAGCTGCAGCAATTTAAAATGACAGAATGTGAGAGGTCCAGACTGCTCTTCAAGTGAAGGCAAAAGGCTGAACTGGAAGGTGTCAGAAGCAAAAATGCCAGTCACTCTGGGTGGACAAGCAGTACAGAACACTGAACATTGTTCCTGGAGCACTGGAACCTTCTCAATCTGCTGACACACAATAGGCAGTGCACAGATTGCTTTGGGTTTGATGATGGCCATGAGAACAGAACAAGCTCATGGAGAGAAGGCCAGCACTCACTAGATCATGTTGTGACCACTCAGCAGTGATAGTCTCAAACCAGCCTAAAGATACAGTTTTTCAGCTTAAAGGTTTGGAATTACAGTGCAATATTGATCCTAAAGTTCCCACAGTGCCTAGCATTTGCAGCGTCTTTGCCATGAAGATACCCAGGCTCAGGCTGCTTCTGGTTCTGGCTCACAGTGTTTGGGAACTGGGCAGAAAATTTTAGGAGCTGTAAAAACTTTTGTCTTTATCGTCTTCAACTTCTGCAGAAGGTCCTGTCAGACTGGTTTTATGTCACTTCAGCTGAGACCTCTTGCTCACAGATGTAAAACATCTGGCTCCAATGCAAGGTGCAGAGCCCATGGCACTACCGCTGTTATCCAGCCACAGTGCTGGTCGGTGTCTTGTAAGAGCTGAGTGGTATCTGTGATTACATCACACCTCCCTCTGTAATGTCAGGATGGACAAGCTGCTATTTGAAGAATGTTAAGTTCTGTCAGGATTTGCCTCAGGAACAAAAAACAAGCTGTGTGCAGGGATCTTTACCTACCACAGGCACAAAGGTCTTTAATGAAACATTTTGGATTTGCAAAGCCACGAATAGGAGTGGGGAAATGCCATTCAGAGTTTGTATTTTGCTTTTGGCCACAGGTGGGTTGGGAGCAGTGGGATCACAGAATCACAGAATCATTCAGGTTGGAAAGGACCCTTGGGATCATTGAGTCCAAACATCAACCCTATTCTACAAGTTCACCCCTAAACAAGATCCCCCAACACCACATCTAAGCAACTTTTAAAAACATCCAGGGATGGAGACTCAACTACCACCATGGGTAGAAATGGGATGACTGTGTCTTGTTTAACAGCAGCATTAGCCCCAAGTAAGATGCCTGTTTCTGTTGGCTGCTGTGCGTAACTCATACCAAGTACATGTCCTGCCATTGCCAGTCAGCTCTCGTTTGGACATACGTTTGTCTCATTCAGGACACCTGACACTCCAACACGTTCTTACTAACCTTCTTGTGTCCTTAATGACAGCACTCAAATAGCAGACTCTTCCTTCTGAACCCTTTATCATTGGCACATCTGAGTAACAAGTTTTCAGGAGCTGGAAATGCCACATCCTGCACAGAGAGGTGATACTGTTTTCAAGGGTGGCTGGTCGGAGTGTTTGGGTATAAATTGCTCTCAACACCCTTGCTTTACTTAGAGAAGCAAGCTGGTGGTGGCTGCTCTGTTTGTGGCCATGATGTTTTTCTGAAGTGGAATCCAGTCAGGATGCCTTTAATTTGGATCATTTCGGGATTTAGCTCTGATACCCAATGTTTCCAACTCTTTCAGTCCCACCAGTACTGGGTGTACCCTGGTGACATGGACAAGCTCACCTCCAGGGATTTTCTACTGAATGGAAAATCACAGAATCACAGAACAGCAGGGATTGGAAGGGACCTCAAAAGATCATCCAGTCCAATCCTCCTGCCACAGCAAGGTCCCCTAGATCCAGTCACACAGGAACATGGCGAAGCGGGTTTGTAACATCTCCAGAGAAGGAGACTCCACAACCCCCCTGAGCAGCCCCTTCCAGGGCTCTATCACCCTCACTGGGAAGAAGTTCCTTCTCACATTGATGTGGAACCTCCTCTGTTCCAGATCATACCCAGTGCCCCTTGTCCTATTATTAGATGACACTGAGCAGAGCCTGGCTCCATCTTGCTGACACCCACCCTTCACATATTTATAAACATTAATGAGGTCACCCTCATTAATCACTGTGCTCGCAATTGAAAGGTGGGAAAACTGAGGACTATCTGTTCAAAACTCCCCTTTAGACAATGTCAGCAGATCGCTGGAAAAATATTTAAGCAGCTGCAAGAGGAAGAAGCTCAGTGAAAACCCCTGAGGTGCTTGTTTTGGTTTCAGAGCGTCAATTGTTCACTGTTATCCTGCCTGTTGCTGTGATCAGTAGAGGGCAGTTGGCTCCTTTCTATTTTCGGTTTCAATTAAAATTTCAAAACCGCTCCTGACTGAACTTTTGAGCAAATCTGACTTGTGAGGAGCAACCCAGATGTCGTTAAAATGCTCTAGAACACGGTTCTTGGGCATGAACATTTCAAAGAGAAGAGGCTGGTTGCGTGTGGCCTCACCTCTGCTCCCTACTCTCTCGCGTTGGTTAAACCCCAGGAGAGCCCATTTATTTGACTTTATTTCTTCCAGATAATATCCAGCTGGAGCATTGATCTGAAAGGACATTGCAGAGATGTTAGTGCTGGTCTCTTCTCACAGGGAATTCGTGACAGAACTAGAGAGAAGGGCTTCAAGCTTCAACAGGGTTACACAGGACATGAGTCCTGGTGGAGAGAGTGGTCAGGCACTGGAATGGGCTGCCCAGGGTGGTGGTTGAGTCCCCACCCCTGGATGAGTTTAAAAGTCACTTAGATGTAATGTTGGGGGATCTGCTTTAGGGGATCTGAACTCGTAGAGCAGGGTTGATGGCTGGACTCGATGATCCCAGGGGTGTTTTCTAACCTGGATGATTCTGTGATTCTGTAATAAAAAAACCTCTCCAAACGGCCCACAGGTTGGCCAAAAGCAGCAAACACAACAAACCCCAAAGCTGTGGGAGCACGGGGCTTTGGAAGGAGGCAGCTCAGCATGGCCTCAGCAGCCTGGCTGGAGGAGCTGTGTATGAGGATCCTGTAATGTGAACTCAATCACTTGCCCCACCACTCTGTGCTGCGCATGGGCAGAGATAGTCTTGTGGAACCCACCTCCTCTCCCAGTTTTGTAAAGGATTTTAGGGAGGTGATGGTGCCCCTGTGCTCTGAACTTACGAGACTGCACCTTGAGTACTGAGTCCAGTTTTGGATGCCACTGTATCAGAAGGACATTGGGGGGCTGGAGTGGGGCCAGAGAAGGGTAATGAGGCTGGGGAGAGGGGTGAAGAACAGGCCCTATGGATTGCGGCTGAGGGAACTGGGGTTATTTAGTCTAGAGAAGAGAAGGCTGAGAGAAGACCTTTTTGCTCTCTACACCTACCTACAAGAAGGTTTTAGCGAGGCTGGTGCTGGTCTCTTCTCCCAAATCAGTAATGATAGGATGAGGGGAAATGGCCTCAAGGCCAGGAACGGAGGCAGCTGCTGCCTGGAGGAGACAGAGCAGGGGTGTTGAGGGACTTGCCAAAGCCTTGTGGAAGATCATGTGGTGCTGGAATGGGAGTGAGGTGACACCGGCATCTCACAAGAGACTCCAAACCTTTCTCTCAGTGTCAGGACTCTCAGAGTCATCCCTGAAGTGTTGGCTGGGGCACATTTCCGAAGAAAAAGCACTTCCACAGCAGTGAGATGTGATGAGTGTGTCAGCAACCAGGACACCGAGGGGTTGGCTTTTCACAGGATCACACAGAATCACAGAACATTAGGGATTGGAAGGGACCTTGAAAGATCATCTAGTCCAATCCCCCTGACAAATTTATTTGAGGCTGCTGTGTCTTTTCTTTCTTTCTTTCCCAAGTGATCCAGCAGCTCCAGAGCTCCCAAGACTCAAACTCCACCCGAATGTGTGCTGCTGGTTATAGCATGGCCTGGCTTTCCACACATCTACAGCAGAAAAGGTTGAACATGAAGCACCAGCAATGAAGTGTGGAAATTATCCACCCTGACAAGTGCACAGGCTGCCACAGGAGTGAAACTGCTGTAGGATTGCAAAACCCAAGACGTTCTGTGAGAGGCACATCGCGGAAAGCAGCCACCCAGGGAGCAGCTAAGTGGTGCCTTTATAGCAACTTTCACAGCAGGCAAGGCTCACGATAGGAGCAGTTGCAGCCATTCCATCAGCAAGAGAAAAACAGTGCTAGAAATCCAGTAGAAGGATGAAAGGACTGATGTGCAGAGGTCCAGACATTGCTTTGGGTTTGGTAGATAAGAGTGTGTGCACTGCCGAGTGTTTTGTTAAGAGAGTTAGACCTTGTTGTGGGGAGGTTCTCCTGATGGCATCGAGTTTAACAGCCTGACCTGTTCTGAATGACCTCACCCACAGCTTCACAGTGAAAGGCTCGCTCTGACTCTCATTTTGTTCTGCACATCTTCCCTTGTGAAATGTGCTCCTCCAGCTTGTGTGGCCCCAAGGACCTATCTGGTTCCCTTAGAGGAAAAAATAGATGCTGTGCTCACAGAGCTGTTTCTTCCATGGTCATACAAATTGAAAACTCTGGATCTCTGCTGATGGCAGAGACATTTGCCCCGATGCTCCCAGCTCAGTGTCAGAGCTAATATGGAGACATCTGCCCCGATGTTCTTAGCTCAGTGATAGAGCAGATGTGGAGACACTTGCCCTGATGTTCCCAGCTCAGTGACAGAGCTAATGTGGAGTCACCTGCCCCCAGTGTTCCCAGCTCAGTGTCAGAGCTGATGTGGTCTAAAGCCACCAATATTGTTCCGTTATCTTCTCTCAGGAAAAATCCCAAAGCCTGTTCTGCTGCCTCCAATTTGCTGTGTGTGACCTCTCCGACCACAGGACCAGCTCCCACTGTTCTGTTTTATGCTGGAAAATGCATCTTAAAATATTTTAATAGGTGTGCTGCCTGGCCTGGCTCCTGACCCACACCCCCACAACCGGTTCAATTTGTAGCATCTCTCACAATTAGAGAGCAGCACTCACTGCGTGCACAGTCCTTTGGTCACACGAGGGGCTTTTTCCTAATGAGCTGCCACCAGTCTGTCAAATGCTGATAGAAATTGGAGGGGGTAGACAGTGATGGGTTGTGCAGAGCACTAGAATCAGCCCTGCAATATAGACCCTTTCTCACAGCTCACATACGTGTGGCGGTACCGTCCTTGCTGAGCAGTGCTGCTGCAGCCACACCTGTCCATCCTCCAGGGAAGATCCACTCACATAATGAGGATTTCCAGGGGTTTGGCCTGGTGGGAAGTGGGAAATCCCTTGTTTTTCCAATTTTCCATGCCTCTAACATTCTAATATTTCTTTGCGTTTTTACTGAGAGCATTAGTGCTTCAGCTAGCGGAGGTGCAGGGCGATAAGCTGGGGGTGTCTGTTCCCAGCAAGACTCCTGCTTCAAAAAACATCACTCTTCACAAAGATAAATCGATGTAAATAGCAGTTACAGTATTTTCCAGCAGGAGGGTAGATCAAGAAGTGCACTAGATTCTTCTGAGCAGCATTTGAGCCCCCAGTGCCAGCTATCCAGGCTTCACCATGCATGTCAAGCCCCTGTTAGAAACCTGATAGTCATAATGAGATCGACAGCCAGCGAGCAAACAGAGCAGCTTGGCCTGGATCCTCCAGGACTACCGACTTAATGCTGAGGAATATTAATTTCTGTGAATGCTAAAGACACTGACAGCTGTCATCTGCCTTTCCTCTGGGGCTACAACAGCCCAGCAGCTGAGAAAGTCAGTGTGTGACAGACCCCACTGTCAGTGCTTTGCAACCTTGTTCGTGCCTTGCACTCAAGCCTCACAGGAAATAGCTTCCTTCTCCTGGCACTGAACACAGAGAGTGCATTTCCCATCTATTTACTCTGATTTAACCACCCAGTCTGGACCTTCTTTCTTGGGTGGAACTACAAAACCAGCCTGTGGGATGGATCCTGCTTGTGGGGTGAAGTACCTGGGTATTGCTGTCCCAAAGTGATTTGATAGACACTCACCTGAGAGGAGCAGATCGTGACAGCACTGTATAGCTGCCCTCTGGTCCCACTGACATGTAGATGTATGCCTGGATTTTTTCTGCCTTCATAAGCTGCAGTCCTAGAAGAATCAACTGTGTTCTCATGTTTCATTTAGGATTTTAATGAGCAGCTCTGACCTTTATCACCAACCCCCTCCCCACCTCAAACTCCGTGTTAATAAAGAGCTGATGTGAATTTGGAAGAGGATCCAATTCCCCAGGGGTTGTTAATAGCATGTTACAGCACTCACCAGCTGATCTCTGCTGGATAATTAATTCACAACCAGAAATGTGGCTGCAGTTCCTTCTTGGTGGGCTGGGACATAAAAAGGGACTGCAACCAACCTTGAAGGCAGTCAGCTTTGCAAAGGACCCGCAGTAGAAAGAACTTTGTTCTAAGCCAGTGACATTGTTCCCAGTGTTTGATTGGGCATTGAGACTGGGGTCTGATCTCAAACCACTTTGTCACACTTTGCTGAGGGTGCATTACAAGTGTGCAGGGCTGGGCTATGCGGTCAAACACCACTGGGCCCTCACAATCAGCTAGGAAGCCGAAAGCATCCACCAGGTACCTGGTAGCATCCACATATGCATCCTGTCCATGCACACGCAGGAGGCTCATGTGCTGGTATTGTGTGGTGGTAACAGCCCGGGGAAGTCTCACTTTACATAGGCTCCTTCTAGAAGATAAGCTCCCCATGAGACAGATGTGTCACCAGAGGCTGACGCTGATGCTTTATTCACAGACGACAGGGCAGTGACCAGGAGTGCTGCAGCAAGACCTGCACAATGGAGCAGGTTGTGTTTGTGGCTCATTTGTTCTCTGTGAAGTGTTTATCACATTAAATCCTGATGTGCTCCACACTTCAGTTACATTAGAGACTCTTGCTGGTCGCTATTTTTAACCTCATTTTGGAGCAATAGAGAGTGATGAAGCAATGGAACAGACTTGCTTGTGTACAAGATCATTGTTTCCCATGGGTAAGCACTCACTGCACACAGTAACCCAGAAGAAATAGCTCATGAGCCTTCTGAAAGAACAGAGAGCAGTGAGGAGGAGCTGAATTCCAGGCAATGCAATATTAAAAGAAAATATCAAATTTAAAGCAGCATCAAATCATAACAGAGTAGTAACTGAGCTGGTTTTATCTCAAAAAACTCAAAAGGAGACTCAGGAGTGACCCCATGAATGTTGATAAATATGGAAAGGGTGGGAGTCAGGAGGATGGAGCCAGGCTCTGCTCATGGGCACCCACTAATAGGACAAGGGGCAATGGATGTGAGCTGGAACAGAGAAGGTTCCACATCAATCTGAAAAGGAACTTCTTTCCAGTGAGAGTGACAGAGCCCTGGAAGGGGCTGGCCAAGGAGGTTGTGGAGTCTCCTTCTCTGGAGATGTTTCAAACCTGTCTGGATATTTTTCTGTGTGACTGGATCTATGGAACCCTGCTGTGTCAGGGGGATTGGACTGGATGATCTTTCAAGGTCTCTTCCAATCCCTAATGTTGTATGATTCTGTGATTCTGTGAAACAGGGGAGCCTACTGCTATAAACTCTATGAAAGGAGGGTGGAATCATCATTGTTCTTTTTAGCATCTGCTAGGCAGAGCCTAGCATTCTGCTTAGGTCCTGACCCCGTGCAGAATGGGGTCTCATAGTGTGAAATGAGAATTCTCACTATGAGAGAATGAGAGAGGGGACTCATAGTGTGAAAGAGGTGTTCAGGGGAACAGTGACAGCATTTTGCGAGGGATTTGAAAAACTGGGTTTCATTCTAGTGAAAGGGAAGCTGAGATGAAATGTGATTGCTTGTTTGAATTGGTGGGGAGGGTAAACACTGCGGAAGGGCTGTTTGAGTGGAAAGGCTCTGCTGGCACCGGAATAAATGTGAGCAAGCTGGCTGTGAATATATTTCAGATGGAAATTAGTAGAAGGCTCATAAGCACGAGAACACTGAAGGTCTCAGACAACCTCCCAGTCTGTCCAGAAGAGATCTTGACTGGTTTTAAAGTAGTGTTTGGCACATTTGTGGAAAGAGCTTGCAGCATGGAACCCCAGTCACCCAGGAGATCTCTTATGTCCCATGTTTCTGTGCCCCAAGGTGCCTGCGACAGAAAAAGGAGAGATCTTTTTTCCTCCATTTTTTACCATGGCCCCAAAGTACTGGTTTGCATAGCAATGGGGCAAGAGTTACTGACTGGACAGAGCGTGGCCTGGAGCTAAGAAGCCCAAGGGGCTGGCAAGGACAGACACTCTTAGAAATGGCCTGAAGCTGCCAGGGGAAGGTTAGGTTGGATGTTAGGAAGCCCATCCTCATGGAAAGGGTGATCAGAGCCTGGAATGGACTGCCCAGGGCAGTGATGGAATCCCCATACGTGAAGGACAGGCTGGCTATGGCCCTTAGTGCCCTGGTCTGGCTCATGGGGTGATGTTAGGTCCTGGGCTGGGCTGAGAGAGCTCAGAGGACTTTTCCAGCCTCAATAATTCTGGGATTCTGTGACATTGTTTCTTCCAAATCAGGGGACTGTCACAACAGCTCCTGAGCTGTAAATTGAACAACAGATGTACAAAATAAGCTGTGAAGTCCAGAAGAGATGGATGGAATTGCAGAGCTGCTATTTTCTGGTCTCTACTGATGGTTGCTGAATCATCAGAACACAGGGCAAAGAGGCGTGACCTGCCCAGTGTGTCAGTGCAGTCCTACATCTCAGTTTAGATTTACCAGTGTCCATGCAAATACAATTTTGCACTGTAGACTTGGAAACAGAAGGAGCAACCCTTGCAGCAACCTCCTTCTTAGTGAGCGGTTTATGTACCTGTTCTGCATGGAGAGCAAAACAGTGCTTTAATTAGATCTCATAAGGTCAGTGAGATGCCGGTGTTTTGACAATCAGCTGTGATCACACAAACCTCAGGGTCCAGATGGCCAGCTGCTTAATGGCAGCACTGCACTGACAAATTCCCCAGTTAGATAGACATTAATATTGCATCCTTGCAGATTCCGAGCACAGCCTGGCCCTGCTGGAGCGGGCTGCTATCTTGCTTAATCCCCTGTGCATGCTCCGAGAGTGTTACCGTGCTGTTGTAGTGGTCTCATCCATCAAACCTGCCCCAGCTCCTCAGCCTGCCGAGCATTATTTGGTTTGTAAAAACAGATGTCACAACATGCTGCTGGCGGAACGGGGCTTTCTCAAGGGATGACGAGGGAAGCCTCCCCCTCAGCATGTGAACACACATCGAGGGCACTGGAGTGTGGAGAGAATCCCGCCCGTGTTGTTCGGGACCTGGCAGAGAGGGTGAGACCCTGATTTACAAGTGTTCAGAGACTATGGACAGTCACAGCAGCAAAGGGAAGGCAGGCAACCCGGTGCAGATAGCTGTCATCTGGGCCCACATCTGTCTGTGTGCTCCTCACATCAGATCTGATCCTGCCACTTGAAAGACTCAAAGAACACCGCCTGCCCAACATTATAACCTGCATCAATGAGCAGTGGAGATCACAGAATCACAGAACATTAAGGTTTGGAAGGGACCTGAAAACATCATCTAGGCCAATATCCCTGCCACAGCAGGATCACCTAGATCAAGTTTCAGAATGAAGTCACCCAACGTGGGGCTAGAGATGTCTTGCCCGGAGTAATTTTCATGGGTGGCAGTGAGCTCCTGGGGACAGAACCCACATTTCTTCTTCATCCTAAGGCTGGCTGTGCCTCCAGAAATGTCCAGATAGAATCATAGAATCATTATGGATTGGAAGGGACCCCAAAAGATCATCTAGTCCAATCACCCTGCCACAGAAGGATCACTTCACTGGAAAAATTATAAAATCAGAATCACTCTGGGTTGTAAGGGACCACCTGATCATCCAGTTCCAATGCCCCCACTATGGACACCCCACCCTAGACCAGGCTTGTCAGACCCCCATCCAGCCTGGCCTTAAACACCTCCAGGGATGGGGCCCCAACCACCTCCCTGGGCAACCCATTCCAGGCTGCAGCATATTCCTGACAACTTATAGGAATGAAGTAGAAAAGAGTAAAACAAACAGTAACAAAAGCAACAGCAGAACGTGAAACAGCAGGGGCTTTGTGGCAATTTCCAAAAGCTTTATTTTCTGCTGAGTGTCTGTCTAACAAGGAGGGTGCTTTTTACCTGTTCTTTTTGAAGTGAATTTCTGGGTTCTGGCCCCAGTCACCTGTTACCTGATGTGCAAAAACAACTTGTCAGGAAAAAACCTCAGCGAAACAAAACAACACACCTCTGGCCATTAAAGATTGAATTTGCTTAATATATTTCACCACTATTTCCATGTTGTTCTTATTTCTGAAGTGTTTTTACTGTGAGGTTAAATCTTTGCCCCGTGCTTTTATTGTCCACTGTCAAAATCTGGCAATTCCTTTATGTCTCATACACTCTCTTTTGACCAGGGTTCACTAATCAGAAAGCAGAAGCAGGTAACTTCTGATCACTCGCTGTCTTTAATTATTAGCAATTTCTACTACATCGAGCGATTTCTACTGCTCTCCAAACTGATAATGCACAGACAGTCCTTGACACTGACATTTACTCCAAACTCCAAGCCTATCAGAGCAGTCATTTCAAACTCACGTTTTTGATGTATAATCACAGTGAGTCAGTCCCAGGATCAAAGGGAACACTGGCATCATTTAGCAACTCGCTCCCGGGCAATCTGACCCAGAATTAATATTGAAGCACAAGCTTTATATATTTGTATTTTTGTCATGTGTTGAGATTGATCCTTTTTGCTCTGCCTATGAGCTGAAAACACCTCCAGCTGCAAAGCAGGAAACAGGTCTCTCTCCGACACAGGATCTCTATCCACATTTTATCAAGACATTTTGATTTTTCAACTCCTGTGCAAAAGTGCTCGCTGCACCATTTCCCCAAGAACTCATGCTTTAAATTTATGTGTCAGCAAAAAAACCTCATTTCCTCTGCTTCCCCTCTTTCCTTATTGAGGCAGTAATATTCACATGACAAAAGACTATCATTCATAATGAAAATAGAAGGTTCAGATTTCAACGGAACACCACGGAAATGTAAATTCAACATTGCAGGTTTAGTCTCTCTGCTCAGAAATTCTGGCTTGTCTCTTTACTGCTCTCCCCTCCCCACCACAAATATACCGGCACCAACAAAATGCTTTTATGCCATGCCTAAGACTCAAGGGAAGTGACTATTCCCTGAATGCTTTTCCATTAAACAGTTTCCCTGGCTTGACCTTTTTGTGACAAACTCTTAAAGCTTAAATCTAAGGCACACACCTGCTTTTCCTGTTTGATCAGCGATGCTCACTGTTACGTGTCACGCCAAAAAGAAACCACAACACACAAACCTTTAGACTTCCAGCGCTCTTTCTGTGCTACAGCTGCCAATAAACTGCAAGTAGGGCACACTCTTCCTTCAACAAATCTTTTCTTCTGATAGGTTCAGGACTCAAGACTTCAAGGCAAACCTTCCTAGAACTTGTGGAGTCAGTGTGACAGAAAAGAAATTGAACAAAATCCAAACTGCTGAACTAAACTGCTGGGCTTCTCATGATACACGGGACTTAGAAAGTGCTGGATTAGAGAATTTCAGCTCAAAACTCCAATCAGCAGCTGCAATGAAAAAATAAAACTGGAGAAAGGGAAGAAGAAAAGACAACATCATCTCTGTGAAGTTACGACATGTCCGTAACCAAACGTCGTCTGTGGATCTTTGAATTCAGTATTTGCGCAGAACTCCAGAGGAGATTGCTCTTGGAAAAGGTGACCTAGGGCATTGTTTAGTAAACGGGGGCGTTTCAGATTTAATGTGGCTCTGCACTGACTCTAGACACTGCCATTAACCTGTGCAATGTAAAACACATATCCCAACCCATAAGGTATCTAGGAACTTCCTTGAATAATATTCTCCCAGTTTCAGTCTGCAAAATAAGAGGTCCTGTGTATAAATCAGTCTCCTTGTCTTAAAAGTTCACTGCTGAACACTTAAGCTATTTCCTAGCCACAGGTACCAGTTTTTACGTGCCATTGGCAAGCGTCTCTTTTGCCAGCGTGCTAATTTTTTTCTGAGTGAATGACAGCAAAATGTACGGGACAACTGCTGACTTTTCTAATGGGACTTCAGCGTGAGAAGTGATGGCAGAGTGGCCACAAAGTGTTTTATGGTTTTCCTGTTGTTCTGCTCTGGAATGAGCATTGACCTGTTCTGCTGGGAGCTCCCATGGACTGTCTGGCAAAGATTAAAATGATCAGAATTAAAACAAACAAGTGTCAGCTCCTTGCATATTCCTCCACTGTTAAAGCAATTACCAATATAAAACGTTTATTTCAAGGAAAGAGATAAGAGTCTGGCTTTAGCCAGAATGTGTTAGTCTGAGTGCACTGCCATTTCCAGCGACTATTCCCGAGCATTTCATGTTGTTAGAAAGGGGCCGACTTCCCACAGCTTCCCATGCACTGCAGAAGACTTAGCTCATCCAGCCAACCCAAACGACTTGTGCTGCTTCCCTGAATTGCTTCCTGCAAACCTCATGCTCATGCCCGTTCCTCTGGAGGTGCTCTACATACTGGCTCCAAGTACTTCAGCATACCAGTTCCATTTAGTGCTGTACATACACTTCCCACAATTGTGGGAAGCAGCTTAGATCTGCTCCAAAGCCATCCTACTCACTAACACTTTTAGGGACAGCACCACACATGCAAGATTCTTGATCCTTGTGGCAACGTGGAGTTTGTTCAGCCCATGCACACGTCCCTCAGTGTCGGTGAGCAATCTGAAGTCCAGTTCTTTGTTCCATGTGCTTCCAAACAATTTCTAGTGACCACAAACAAGGGCAAGACCCTCACCGTTTCAGCAAACAATGGAATTCAGACTAAACCTTCCTTACACTTATCCTTGAGGTATCTCTCTCTCTCCATTCACCACATTTCCAGGGCACAATGGCTGCTGCACCTTGCTCAGTGCCATGCCTTCTCTCCAAACAACAGATGAAAGTGCAGTGAGGAAGGAGGAAACAGAAACATGAAACCAGAAGCACCAAATTTGTTTCAGTTTGCAGAGCCAAATAGACTTCCCAAGTTGCCACAGAAAACTCCCAATGCCGCGGGCCAATAAATCTGTCCAAATTTCAATCTACTACAATACTCCATAAAAACTAGAAATGCAGTGTCAAGAGCACTGGAAACACTCAGTCTGTAGGCAGTGATGCAAACACAACATACCTTCCCTTCTCGATTGTGTGGCCTTTCACACACTTGCATATAAGACTGAATGCATCACAAAGATGAGAAACAACTAATAGGCATTAAATACTTAGCTATATGGATTATAGATAGTATCAAACTGAAGATGGACATTTGGATAGAAATATATAAGGCTAAGATTTGTAGGAGAAGACCTATTATTTGCTGACACTTTTGGCTAATGTTCAAGCTCACAATCTCATTGATCTTTCTAGAAGAGGAGAAGCCTTAAAACCACAGAACTGTTTCTCATTAAAGGATGCAGAGTGGGATCAGAATTTTCCTTGAATGCTTCAAGGTGTAAAGATCATGAGTTTTTTATCAGCAATTTTGGGTCTTAGACTGGACATAGTTTGAGAAGAGCAGGGTGGGATGTACAGGCTAATTAGCTGGGAGATCACAGTATCACAGTATTACCAAGGTTGGAAGAGACCTCATAGATAATCAAGTCCAACCCGTTACCACAGAGCTCAAGGCTAGACCATGGCACCAAGTGCCACATCCAATCCCGCCTTGAACAGCTCCAGGGACAGCGACTCCACCACCTCTCTGGGCAGGCCATTCCAGTGTCCAATGACTCTCTCAGTGAAGAACTTTCTCCTCACCTCAGAGCCCAAAATACAGGAGGAGATTATAATTTCAAATAATCTCTACAAAGTGATTGAAAGCAGGCTCTGCTCTTCTGCCTTTCCAGATCCTACAAAACTGATACCAGGGCTGTGGCTGCATCACAAATAGAGTATGTGTCCCTGTAAAACTGTGCTCGCAAGCTCTCACTACTACTGAAACCACTGGTCTGTTAAAACACCTTGTTACCAGTGGCAACCATTTTCTGCTAGTCTAATTTTTTGTCCTTTCCAAGAGTGAGAAGGAATAAAGTAGAATTTCTTGTTTGCTTTGGAAACTCCAGTACCTTTTATGTTCCCGCACTGGTCAGTTCCCTCTCTGCTGCTTTTGCAGACCACAATCATAGCCAGGGATTTATCAGCTCAGCTGCTCCTGGTACAGAGGGTTTTCCAAATACCTGCCCTAACCCAATCTTTCACCGTGCTGGTACCTGGAAGCACAGCAGAGCCCACAGCCTATCCAAGTGTGCTGTGTGAGTCCCATCTCTCCTGTGTTACCCACTCAGCCATCCTCCTTTTCCTTTGGCAGAACTATTTTGTCTAGCTCAGAGACAAAAATAACTCACAGTTTTCTAGGGACAGATCTGAGAGAGATGTTCTCAAGAAAAAAAGCACCAAGCAGCAGGATAAATAAACCAAAAGAGAACAATTCTGTGATAAAACTGATTACCTTTGAATGTACCTATAGAGCCCCAGGATAAAATTACCAGAAACAGAGACTAACAATTTGTGTTTTTCCAATCTCTGTTTGTAGTTGTTGTTCTACCTCTTGTAGAATAGACAAAACGTTTCCTCACAGGGTGTAGTGTATCTTGTGAGAAACTTTTGGCCAGTTGATAGGTCACTGCCCAGAAAGACCAAATCCCACCCTCTAATGTGATGTGAGAACAGCTCAGAGGTTTGTTCTGAAGAGATTATATTGCCTGTGTGTAGCTTCCCAGGGACATTTTCGTTTTTGCTTCCCATAGTTTGCTGCTACAAGAAAACTGGAGCCCTGTTGCTTAGGCATAGCAAAGGATTTAAAGAGCTGTTGGAATACATTGAATTGCTGAGCGCTGCTGGGGAGCCTTATAACTAAAGCAAGACTGAAAACATTGAAGTGACGTAGTTCCCGTTTCAGCCTACGAAATTACTCACTGGCAGCTATGGATATGTTACATTTAGTTCTAAATTTTTTTTTTTTTATTGTCTTACTTTGAAAGATTTAGCTCTAAACCAACTTGGTTCCTGCAAGATAATTTTTGCCCAAGCTTGGTGTTGTGCAGGTGTGAAGCCTTGCTACAGAAATCCAAGGACATCCCAGAAGCAGCTGTGTGAGATGCACAGAGATTTGCCAGTCTCCCACTCCACTGCCATGTGCCTCTGCTGCATGCCACTAGCTGGAGAGGTGCTGGCTGCAGCGTGCTCCACTTTTCCCTCCAAACTCATCCAAACCTGCTCCCACCCTACTCCTGGCATGAGGCACCCCACAGCTTGGATGAATGGCTTTGTAGGACACGTTGCTTCCTAACACAGAGTATGCTTAAATGTTTTACATCTTTCTTGACACACTTCTAGCATCAGTCAAGGTCATAGTAGTTAGTTTCAAGACTGGAAGCAAAATTAATGAGTAAATGCAAGTCAAAGTTCCAAACCTGCATATCCTTAACAACCAAGGACATTTTTAGTGTCTTGGTATCTCTCACTTGGGATCTTTTTTTTCTGTCATAGCTGGAGGCTCCAGTTCAAGCATTGCTCTGCTTGCCACATAGCACTCTAAGCACTGAGTTTAAGGCTGGACTAACAAGTTGGAACTCATCACCTTTCTCCCTTCCCCAGGTCCTTTTGTGATGGTGACCACTCCAAAACCTCTCTCAACTTAACTGGCAATTCCATTTCCCTTTGCTTTTACCCTAAATCAGATCCTCTGCTTATTATCCAAAACAAATGCGTTTATGCTGAGGTGACCAAGCAATCCCAGAGAATTCTACCTCACAGATTATTTCTGGCCTCCTGGAATTTTAGAAACAAAAAGCTGGATATGTGTTTTCTTCTTGTCTGCCCCTCTCAGAACACAGTCATGGGATGCACCAGCTGTTCTGCAGACTGACAATGGTAGACACAGTGCTGAATACAAGACAGATGGCATGCATGCCCCATGTGCTATTTCTTTTCTTCAGAAATCCTGTTCCTTAATATTGATCTTTTCCATTTTGTTCTGTGCAACTGCAGTTTTGAAGATCTCTGTCTCAATAGGTTTGGAAAGAGAAAAGCGAATATAGACTGTCCTGTTTCTTAGTTTGATACTTCTGTGCGTATGTCTCTTGAGCTCCTCAGCTGCCAGACTCCTTCCAGCCAAGGCAGCAGTGGCATTTGTTCAGGATATTTTCTGGGTGTTACCGCACTCCTACAGACAGTTCTTCAAAAGATGTATCACTCTATTCATTACTCTATTACTCTTGCATGCTCCTTAGCTGTTGGTCTGTAGTCACCCAGCTTCCTACAGGCTAACATTGTGCTTTTCAAAATGCTTTCTTCTTTTCCACACTTATATGGTATTTAGGAGCTCTCAGTGGCATGTGTTGCCTTCTGCCTGCAGAGAAATGGTAGTGGCATTGGATTGGTAAGGAGGCATGCATGCTCATTCTGTCTCTTTGAGCTAAACATGAGGAAGCCATGGTGGTCACTGCACAAGCTCTGGGAACATTGCAAGATGATGGAGAGGAAGAGTTTGTGGCTATGACAGTGCTTTTCCATAATTTGTTACTAAAAGACTTGACGATACACACCTCAGCCAATTTAAACAAAACAGAGAAATGATGTATTTATGTGTCGGTGACATCAAAAAGCACAATTGCTCTATTCTGTCTTAATTTCCGGTTCTCGCCTATTCCCACAGACTGACCCCCACTGCCTGCTGAAGCACAGCAGCTCCCTCTGTCCAAGGACAAATTTCTCAGCACCAGAGATAAGGTGTCCTTGGTTGCTGGCCCTTGCCTATGTAATGCCTTACTGGGAAGTCATTAATAGATATGACAGAGCCAAATCTGTCCTTTAAGAATATGTTTTTGGATGCAATAATCTGGAATAAAAGGGGAAAAAATCCACAGGAGAGGAACCACAACATCAGCAGCATCTGCCAGTGCTCAGGGTGATGAAAGGCAGGCTCCAGTGATGATAATCCTATGAGACAGTATTGTATTTGGCCTCAGACACTTGTATGATCTGTGCTTCGGGAATCCCTTAGCAAAATGAGGAAAGAATTTTTGATTTAAAGAACGGAGTGATATCTCACCTTGTTTAACTCAGGGTGTGTCTGTGCTTATATCCTCCATACATCTTAGAGACGGGGCCAGACATAGCTCTCCTACTCACTTCAATCCATAGTGTTCCTTCTCTACAGGCTTCCAGCTCCAGAGAAGTGTGATTTGTCTTCAGAATTTATGTTTGGTTTTGTTGGTGGGAGAATTCTTCTGTTTTCTTAACTTCAGGAAAAATGAATCATTGTGCAGTGGGAGGCTTGGGCATGAGGTTGAACAAGAATGGATTTCTTGTTTTTGTGCACTGGAGAGTACAAACCCCAACATCTTTTAGTAAATATTTGTTCACAAAGCTTTTCGCAGTCTTTTGCTGTTACTGAAACACTAAACAACCCATATTGCCCGAACGTATTTTAGAAGCTTATGAAGATTGTGTCTTGTAAGCATCATGATCATCTTGAATCATGTATCTTCTTCCATTTGCTATTTTAATATTCTGATACTCTCTAAAAGAAATTTTACAATTATATTTGAAAAGGTAACAGCTTTTCATATACTTGAAGCCTAAGAAGCATCTGTATCTATTTCACATATAAGCACCAACAAAACACATTGTGGAACCCTTGTTATGCATGAAATATGTTGACTCCGATAACTAGAGATGAAGAGTGATAGATATATATGTATGTGCGTGTCTATTTATAGACAAACTTAATACGTGGTGACTGTAGCACCTCTTTAATCAAATGACACTCGGTTACATGTCACATAGCATTTCCTCCCTGAAAAGAACAAACTATTTTAAGCAGAAATGGAGAAAGTCAAGTTTTGGATTTTTTATACATTTGACAAAATGCTGCACATTGTCATTTTTACTCCTTTTTTTTTTTTTATTAGAAAGTAGTGAATAAATCTCTTATTTTCTTATATAATCGGAGAACCATTCTTACAGACAGAACATGAGATTGTGAATTTGCCGAAGTTTGTTCCCCAGCAGTGTTTAGACTGGATGTGAGGAGGAAGTTCTTCACCGTGAGAGTGGTGAGAACCTAGAATGGGTTGCCCAGGGAGGTGGTTGAGGCCCCGTCCCTGGAGGTGTTTAAGGCCAGGCTGGATGAGGCTCTAGCCTTATCTAGGGTGGAATGTCCCTGCCTATGGCAGGGGGATTGGACTAGATGATCTTTCGAGGTCCCTTCCAATCCCTAATGATTCTATGATTCTATAAGGTGTGATTAGAAGTGACAAATGGAGCACGGGAACCATACTTGGTTCCAATGGCAGTAGAATAACTTCTCTGAGGAAATAACTTCACCCAAAAAGCCAACTGCATCCTAGGCTGCATCAAAAGAAGTATGGCCAGCAGTTTGAGGAAGGTGATCCTCCCCCTCTATGCTGCTCTCATGAGACCTCACCTGGAGTCCTGTGCACGATTCTGGAGCCCCTAACACAAGAAGGACATGAAACCGTTGGAGGGAGTCCAAAGGAGGGCCATGAAGATGATCAGAGGAATGGAGCACATACCCTGTGGGAACAGACTGCAAGAGTTGAGGCTATTCAGCATGGCAAAGAAATCTTACTAGCAGCCTTCCAGTACCTGAAGGGGGCCTATAAGAAAGCTGGGGTAGGGCTTTTTTACAAGATTTTGTAGTGATAGGATGAAGGTAAATGGTGTTAAGCTAGAAGAGAGTAGATTTAGATTAGATATTAGGAGGAAATTCCTCACTGTGAGGATGGTGAGGCACAGGAACAGGTTGCCCAGAGAAGTTGTGGATGCCCCTTCCCTGGAAGTGTTCAAGGCCAGGCTGGATGGCACTCTAAACCACCTGGTCTAGTTAGAGGTGTCCTTGCCGGGACGTTGGAACTAGATGATCTTTAAGGTCTCTTCCAACCCAAACAATTCTTTGATTCTATAGAGATGAAGGTGTTGGCTTTGCTTTACTCTCTCCCAGCAGTGGGAGAGGAGCAAGGACTCATGGTTCTGTCAACAGCCAATTATTGTAACCTAAAATAATATGTTACAGAAGTAGTAAGTCAAGGTGTTTCTGGTAAATGTTGATCTGGACAATGCCACTGTTACTAAATAATTCAAAACGAGGCATTATTTAGCGTTAGGACTGAAGTTGTAACCATCAGTACAATTTTGATAAATAGTGAATATATTCACTATGCTGATTTGTATTGTATAAATGAATGACTGCTTTTGCAATTTGAGAGAGTTAACTTTGTGGATGACCATTTTTCTCCCAGCTTTGCACAAACCCACAATAAAGAAATAACTCAGCTCTGTGTATGGATTGGCTGTTAGTGCACCAGGTGAAAGAACCCAGATATTGGGGAAACAGTTCTGTAGGGTTTACAGAGTTTAAAGTTTAAAAAGGACTTGTACATCTAGTTCTGGGCTCCCCAGTTCACGAGACACAGGGAACGACTGCAGGGAGTCTAGTGAAGGGCCACAAAGACGACTGAAGGCCTGGACCATCACTCTTAGGAGGAAAGGTTAAGAGAGCTGTGACTATTTAGCCCAGACAAGGCTAAGAGAAGACCTTATCCATGTCTATAAATACTTGAAGGGTGGGTGTAGGGAGGATGAAGCCAGACTGTTTTCAGTAGTGCTCAGTGACAGGACAACGAGCAGGGGCACAAGCTGAAACAGAGGAAGTTTCATTTAGACACAAAAGAAAACCGCTTTACTGTGCAGTGGAACAGGCTACCCAGACAGGTTGTGGAGTCTCCTTCTCTGGAGATGCTCAAAACCTTCCTAGATGGATGCAGCCTTATTTAATGTGCTCTAGGGAGTTCTGCTTTAGAGGCGGAGTTGAACTACATTGTCTCTAGAGCTTCCTTCTGCGTCTGACAATTCTGTGGTTCTGTGATCAGTCATCACCCATGGGCTGTATTTTATGTTTCACTCAATCATCCTGTGTTTTGATCAGTATCTGACATTAAACCAAGGCCTTTCTGGCTTCAAGAAGTTCAAGAACTGAGCACTACAGGGAAAAGAAAGACAGTATGGCCACAAGGAAATAACTCTACATTTCTGAAAAGCAGGAGAGTTCATGGTGAGTGTAGCAGTCACAGCAAGAAACAGCATTGGTTAGAAGTGAGAAAGGGTGTTAGAGGTAGGTCTTCTTACATAACAGTATCATCATAGCCATATAAAACTTGTTCTTTATAATTAAGCAATGCTGTCAGTATCAGCATTTTTCATGCTAGTTATATATACATTGCATCACTGCAGAAGTGTTGCAGGCAACACAGCAGTGTTTTTAAAGCCACCTTAAAGAAAGAGCTGTAAGGTTAGATGGCTAGAAGGGTGATTGTTTTACTGTAAGTACATTTATACTGCACCTAAAATATAGGCTCTGAGCTTAAACTCTAGTCAAAACTCCCTCACACATGGAGATCTTGGGTTTCAGCATGACAAATTCTGTTTCCTACCACTTCAAGAAAATTTTGGGTGCACCAGAGAGCTATTCTTGACACCGCTCCTTGGAACAGTCCCTAGCCAAAGAGGAAATCAACAGTTACCACAACCATGGTTGTGCCCAGATTACTTTTGACAATGCTCACTGATGGGTTTTTAAGATAGTTTCCCCCGCAAATTTCCACTAGTCACAGCACGTTTGGGATTTGTTAAAAAGCTTAATCTCAGCTTGCATGTAGTCTTTGCGTTGCTGCTCAAAAACATAAACCAATTAACAGCCACATCATTTCAGCAATTTAAAGAGAAGTGTTATGTACAGTAGTTCTATGTGAGTAAACTGAATAAGAACAGCTGCTAGTTTAGTGAACTTGTGTTCCTTTACACCAAGAGAATTCTCAAATATAGTAGGTTTTATAACTTATAAAATACTTTGCATAGGACATAATCATGGGGCTTTAGTTTGAAACTAGTAATATAGAACTAAACATTCAGAGAGCATATATAAAGCATTAATCTTCCAACATCCTCTCTTTACAGTCAGATAGCAGGCCTGTCTTTTGGCAAGGTTTGGTAAGTTTTTTCACCAGTGGGACACAGTGTTCCTTTCTCCCCCTCTTCTGCTAAGACAAAATGACTTTAATAAAAACTAAAAGATTTTTTTTTTGCTCTTCATTTTCTTCACACCATACTGTTTAATTCACACCACCTCATGTAAGGGAGGCTACCAGAAAAGCCTTTAGCAGCTTCATTTGAAGGACAACTTGTTCTCCTTTGCAGGAGGCACCCAAGTTGACAAGTGGTCATCATGTTCCCCTGTTTGAAGACAGGCATGGCATGCCCACCTTCACTGTGAGGCTTTTGTATGGGCTCACACAAAGAGCCCTTGGCTGGCACAGGCAGACCAGCCAGCACAGTATGACACCCAACATCAGGGAAACAGAGAGGATATAGGGAGGCCAGGGTTACCCCGGTACATTGTCTAGCAGGGATTAAATATTTATACTCCTCTTTATAGCAAGGGCATACACCAATAATCAGAAAGTAAGTCTGTTTTAGACTGCTTTTTGATCTGAATGGCTGAGGCACACCCATGCTTATCAGTTACTCTGTAAAAACCCCTTGAATTCACACTTTGAAGGCTGCTAACATTACCAAGATTGTGGAAGGGAAAAAAATAGAGCATTGAAGCTGTATTGCCTTGACTTTCTCATCTCTGCCTGAGTGCTGTGCCAGATCTAACTCGGTTCCTATAGATACAAAGGATTAGAGATTGGAAACACTACAGAAAAAGAAAAGATCAATCACAGCAGCACTGGTTTCTTACTCGTGCAGATGTATATAAGAAGTCAGGCCACATATATTTGGTTGGATCACAAAGTGGACACAGCCTGGCACAGCAGCTAAGCTGAGCTAGTGTCAAGCAGTCACTGCAAGCAGCCCTTCCATTCCTCATCCCCAGCTATGTGATCTCCCCATTTCCTATATGATGGTATTTGCATTTGTCTGACTTGTCAATGGGATGCAGAGCAGCTTAAAAATTAACTCTAGAAGGAAAAGAATAGAGTGGTGCTCTTCAGCAAGCAGACATGAGTGTAGCAGAGAGAAGTAACGCAGAAGAAGACTTATGAGTGTAGCAGAAAAGATTGCTGAGTTGACCGTTCTGCAAATTGGGTCACACATAAGGACTGTAGCAAGAAAAATACCAAAAATATCACAGCTGTGGGAAACCTTAGAGTCTCAAAAGTGAATTTTTATGACTCTGAATTGTCAGAAAAGCAACAAATAACAAGGCCCACGTTAGATGATCGCTTATATGGAGACAATCAGCGATTAATGAGGTGCTTGACACAGGACTTCAGTACCATGAGCTGGGAAAGCCTCATTTTACTTCAACACAAATATGTTAACCTCATGCTTCATGTGCTCTAAGACAATCCTGAGGAGGCAAATATACGGAGCAGCTCATATATAGTCAGGGTACACCGGGGCTTTCTTCACATGAATATCCCTGGTAGACAAGCTGTCTAGTGCAGACACAGAAGCAACAAATGCTAAAGTAAATACCAAACAGAAAGTAGGCATCTGAAAGCAACAGCAAGTCACACAACTTGAAGGCTACCTCCATTTAGTGCTACACAAACTAGCAGTCATGGCTCAGAAAGGCCACATTATATGTCATTGATAGCATGACAGTAACAGCACTGGACAAGGAAGATTATTAGATGAATCCCAAGAGACAAAGCAGAAAGACTGAAGCTTAAGGTGGCACAGATTAAAATATGTTCCTTTCAATTAATGCACAAAGTCCTGAATTTATGCCTAAGACAAGCAGTTCATAGCACACACCAGCAGAATGAGTAGCCTACGCAAAGCAGATAATGCATTGCAGCCTCCTTGCAGCAAAGCTGGTGAAGAGAGTTTGAAAAGTAGGGAAGCTATATTAGGAAATAGCTCAGAAAAATCCATCTATAGAGCATCTGCCTCACAGAATACTCTGGGGGAAAAAAGGGGGTAAAGAAGAGAACAATTAATTGATAGAAGGGGGATAAGGGGAAGGTTGTATATAAAGCAGGAGCTCAGAAGGTAAGTAAGCAGCAGTGGTCATAGCTCAGAAGACACACAGGGTTCATCCCTGCACACAGCTGAGCAAGTTCACTGTATCAGGGGACAGAATTATTAAACTGCTGTAGACAAAGCACACTGTGGTCCCAGTGGCTGATCACAGAAAGAACTGGGAGCTCCCTAACTATGTCCTGAGACCCAATGGATGGGCAAGTGAAAAACGCACACTTAGGGATAGTCATTGGAGGCCAACTGCTGCAAGACCAATCCTGAATAACATCACATACATGAGACATGCTGGCAGGCTCACTGTCATGGTAGTAACACTACTGTACGTGCAAGCATGCAACAGGGTGCAGGCTGTGAGAGATCATAACCAAGAGCTCAACTTTCAGCCAAGTGCTCATGAAAACACACCTAAGGGTAAAATAAAACCAACATGAAATTTAGTATCTTTGAAATACTTGACTGGACTGAACATCTAAAGGCAAAATAGGAACATGCCTGTACCTGAAATACTACTTTGATTCAAAGACTGTTAGCAGTGGTAAACCGACAGTCTCTGCCAAGTTTCTCTGATGACCTTGAAACATGCAGTGTGATAGAGTGGTAATGATATCCATGCTTACCTTGAATCTACTGCAGGAATATCACTTCAGCAGTGATATTGAGAAGTTTGTAACTGAGGTGGGAGCTTTGCTTTTCAAATAGGAAGAGCCAGTAGGTGTTTGCACCATGGTCAGTAAAGCAAAGACACACTTAAACTGGGAAAGAAATGTCTTGAAGGAGATTGCCTTTGTAAAAGATTTTAATACAATCTGGTAAGGGAGGGAACCATCAGACAAAGTAGTAACCTATCTTTTAATCACATAGAAAAGACAACTCATTATAGTCACTAACGATGAGGCAGCATTTACAGAGAGATGCTGTTGTCAGTTCCACAATGCCTCCAGTGTATGCTGCTGCAATATGACGGTTTATATGACTGTTGGAAAAAACCACTATGCAAACCTGATTTCCTGCACACAGCAGACTATTAGCACAGACACGTGGCATAGAAACAGAAATACAAAGTCCTCAGTCTGTTGCAAAATCCAGAAAATGCAAAGGATAGAAGACATCTGCCAACCAGTTAGACACTGCTTTCTAGGTGGAGCACACAAGGGAAAGATTTTGCAAGCTAGTCTCCTGCTCACGATTGTGGGTAAAATACTTAATATGCCTGTTAAGAACAGCAAGAACACTGAGACTAAAGAGAACAGCTACTGGACTGGGTAAACTGTTGCCATATATACGGAGAAAGTGATCCTAGAACCCAGAATGCAGCAGTGGAAATGAAAGAACACAACCCTACCTGAACACAAGCACAAATATTTTCACTGTAAACGCACAAACCACCGCTCTGGTATAAACAAGTTTTTGAGACACTTCAGAACTCAGTAAGAGCCATGAACCAGCACCAGCCTGGTGGCTGCAAACCACCCATCTGACTTGAGTCAGGTAACTCAATTTAGTTGATCGGTGTTGTGTTTATGCCCTTCCCCATTCAGTCCAACTCTGTTGCTAATGCCAGTTGACTGGCAGCAATAAATGCGAAGGTAAAATGGTAAAGAGGGTGTTTAGATATTTGTCACTGGAAAAAAAATCCAAATGTGTCCAATTCCTGATTGAGGAATTGTATCCAAGGACATGGTAATGCTTTGATATTGCATACAAATGGTTCCTGGCAATCACCAGCACCTCTTCACTGAGAAGGCATTTCAACCCCGAGAGTTATGTTTGCTTTCCAACAGGCATCCTGGACTACTGAAATGAGAGTTATTTGCAATAACAGCACCAGCTGACTAAGGCTTTTTACTAGCAAAGAGTAACATTGTCCTTGGACATCCAGAAACCCCTAAACATCAGCAAGGATGACAATGTAGCACATCTTGTTGAAGATAACTCTTGCAGACCCTCAGTTTTAATCACCTAATTTCAAACATTTTTTACAAAAGTGAAGGTGTGTGTGTAATAGATAGACAGAGGATAGATAGAGGAAGGTTGCTCTGATACACAGCCAAGCGCTGGGCTAGGAAGGGATGCCCAGTGTACTCAGTTTTTCAAGACGTTTGGGCAGTATGACTTGCTAAGAAAATCCATGTCTAAGAGCAGTCTTCAGCTCTTTTATACTTCATACATGGTACTAGAGCAGCTGATGGTGTCTTGCATGATCTGGGATGCTCAAAAATAACAAATCCACATTTGTCTGCTGTGCTCTTGAAAAACAGAGTCAAGATCAAAGTTTATGATCTTTATCTTTACCCCTTCCACAAAGATCATTCCAACAACAATAATTTTTACATAACTCCCAAGAAACACAGCACTTGCTGGTTTATTTGAGAGAAAAACAAAGCATGTTTCATCACAAGCTGCTAAGACATCTGCAACGGCTAAAACAACTCTATACTAATTAAGCTTAGAAGCAATACTTAGAGGCATTTTACTCTCAGCTACAGAATGACTTGGTTTAGAGCAGTTTTACCACCTTTTAGCACATAACAAAGCCTTGACCCTGTGAAATTAGCATTTGTTCCCAGCTGGTGAACTGGATCACTGGAGACCAGTACAAAGTGGGCTGTGATGCAGAGGGTATATTGAGGGGGTGACCTGAGATGAGGAGATAAGAAATGTTTTTCAGGGTGTGGCTTTTGCTACTCCTCCTGCAATAGAAGGCACTTCCCAGCAGCGCATTGCTGGCTTGTAGCATCTGGGAGGTGAGAAGGATGCTCGTGCAGCAGACTGCTACTGTCTTACAGACATCATCTACAACCACAATATGGGCCAGTGAAGTTTCCACCACTCTAAAACCTCATGTGCTAGGTACCACTGACCAGACACAGCCAGAGCTGAGTGGGAGCCACAGCAGGACCGGTGTTCAGATGAATTCATCTAGAGAGTTGGCACTCATCTGTGCAGCCCCTCTCCAAACCTTGTCATGCAATTGTGCTTTGTCCCTGTCCCTTTCCAAACCTTAGCTTTACATGAGACAATTTAAGTCTTTACTTAAGTAAACACTTGTTAAGAACCAGAGTAACCAATTGTAGTTTAGGGGAAGTTTGTCTTATTTTTACTAAAGCAAAAGTTGCTGGACATCTCATTGCACTACACAGCACAAGAAGATCTCTTGCAACTGAAGAGATTCTGCGACTCTGTTTGGTGACTGAGTGCATTCAGCGAAGTAAGTGGTATAATATCACAGGGGAAAGAATAGATTTGTCTTGGGAAAAAAATAGTATGCAGTGTTTCTAGTAAGATTGCAAAAGATAGGTCAAAAATTGTTGACTAGGCTAAGTCCAGGTTCTTGCACTGCTGGGTAGGCAGCACTGTTCCATTTGTCTCCTCCTCTTCCTCCAGATAAACTGTTGGACAGCAAAGCACACACCCAGCAGGAGAGTTTCCTTCTCACTGACAGATGAGGTTACAGCCTGTTCTTGGGCATGGCAAAATAAAGGTGATCCAGTCAGCTGCAGAATTTCATGTCCTTCATGCAGTGGAGGCCAGGAATGTGCCCAGGGACAGGTGGTGCTGTGACCAATTCTCATAATAGTTTGACACCTGACAGATAACCTCCCTTGCTACAGAAACTTATAGGAGTGAAGAGTACTTATCTTTATACAGAATCCATATGTAAAGATATACATCCTAATATTCTCAAGATGCATCCATTGAAGGATACCTACCTGAATGCTCTTTCTTGTGCCCCCCTGGTTTTTTTGAGCCATCTCCCTCACCTTGTGCCTTCAAGTGCTTTAATGCCTCACACTCTATTTTTAACAATAGGAGCTGAACACTGAAATTGCAGAGCTAAATGAAGCATATGTGGAGAGAAGGGGAAGGAAAAGCAATTTTCCACCCATCCCCCACATCTGTGATATGTACATCCCTTTTAATATGTAAAACACAGAGCAGGGTGTACAGTCTGCATTACATGTAGCAGTTAGACTACAGGTGTTTTTGCCATGTGTTGTCTGTAGCGCTGAAAACACTGCTATTACTAAAACACCCAAGCAGCAATGCGGATTACTAGTCCTCAGTGGTTCTAATATATGAAAGAGAAAGAGCAGAAATCCCTGAGAAAAATCTCTCAGGTATCTTGCTACCTTTTAATTTGGGCATATAGAAGGCAAGGATATATCCTCTATCTGTTTCATAGGAGCATAGAGAGCTGTTAATAAAGGATGCAAATAGCTAGCAAACAAAGTGAAGCAAATGTATTCTGAAGAAAAATTGAGAAGCAAATTGATGGCCAGGGAAAACATTCAAGTCCTTGCATGACAGATAGGCAGGGCATGGAGATTATTTTCACAGAAAGAAAGGAAAGAGAAATTGGACATTGTGACCAGCACTTTACTAATTTATTTATTGTTTTTCCCAAAACATTCAGCGTTTGTCATGTGTGCAAAGAAACAATTGATTTTTCCAACATAATAGGCTGAGAATTTTTTAGGGTGATTGCAACCATAATGCAAATACCTTCTGCTCTGACAAGACTCCCCTCTCTGTAATTACAGTCCACATCAGCGGGGTATGTTTCACAAACCATTTCAGAAGTTCATTTTTGAAGTTGTAAATAACGTTTCTTTGTGCATATACGACACAGCTCAAGCTCACGCAAACCAGCAGCAAGCTCCTCACGCTTTTCATCTATGAACACTTAACTGTCCTTCAGTCAGTAAGACCTACTGCAGCAGCATCTCTTACATGACTAGTCCATACTTCTCTCAGCAAGCTGTGCTTACCAGCACTGGACCATGGAAAGCTTTTGCTCCAGTCCCTGAGTGGGTTTGGCTTCTCTGGGCAAACTTCTACACACACCTGTAGGACCTCCTTGCACTGCATGTATGCGGATGGTTATGCCAAAGCAGCCTGGTTTTGGTCACTGCAGTTTGTTAAAAGTGGGAGGAGAAAAAACGTACAGAAAATTTATAAAATGCGTCCCTGAGCTGTGTTGGAGCTACTTCTTTACATGTGATAGGCACTTATTCACCTCAACACTGCATCTTTCATTGGCAGCATGCCCGAATTGCTTAGTGCAACACATAAATACTGACTTGGGTCAGGCCATGGATATTCAACCTGGTAAATGAAGAAGATTTACTTGAAGCCAAGCATATATTTAAAGGCTAATTACCAGGTGTGCCTCACATTTGCAACATATCTGCAATAAAAACTCTGACAATTGGCTAGATGTGTGTTTTTAACAGGACACCATCCAGCATTAAGTCAACTCTAAATTCCTCCAGTGTGCAATCAGGCTTGCTTTACTGTAACTCATTTTCATTAATCTATATTGATGTCTAATAATTATATTTGTAGATGTCAGGTCCCTTGAAGCTCTATATCATTTTTCTGTCATTTTGCCGACATCTAATATCAGGCAAACAAGCCTGTAATTACTGGCTTGTCACACCCTCTGAATTCTGGCACAGACTCTGCCTCTTCCCAGGCTTCTGGAATTTGTTTCCAGTTCCAAAGTGTTTTCTGAAAATCTTTCATTGCTGATGCACTGGAAGTTGTGTGTGATGCTGCCAGGATGCACGCGTGACTCTGCTAGGTTGCATGCACAAATCCTGCTCTATTCTGAATTTTAAAAATACAATTTTTAATACTTCTGCCTGTTCTGCATCACTCCTACCAGTTTTGCCTGCTGCTGCTAGGGATGGGCCTAAACCATTGTTGTTGCTTTCCTTTTTCTACTTACATTTACCTTCCATATACTTTTCTCATCATTTACTCCTGCTTCAGGAATTTAATTTAACCAATACACTTACACCATTAGTGGCCAATGTACAGTGCTTCCCCATATTGGATGTAATCAGATCGTGATCCTTGGCCCTGAGGCAACTGAAGCTTTCCAGTGTAGCCATAAATTCTTTTTTATGAACAGAGATTGTAACATAAAGCCTGAGACAACAGCTAAATGAAAGCCGCGGAGATTATATTAAATCCAGAAGTTCCTACAGATTGCAACCTCCCCCCGAATTTCTTCTAAAATAATGCTTAGTTGAAGAGTGAAGAGAACAGATATAAATGGTTTCTCTATTTTCCCTATTTCAAAAATCCTGAAAATACTGGTTTCCCACAGGCTGATTTTCCTTCACCAAGAATGGTCAGCTACAGGCCTGGAACTGACTGGCTCATCAAGTGGCAGAGGTCTGTAGGACACTGCAGAGATGGCAGGTGGCTGCCATCTCAGTGGTCCTGTCATAGAGAAGACAGGTGAGAGTCAAAACTATCTGTGGATTACACAAAGTCTATGCCCCTTCCCACAGATTTCCCCTGGGCTTTGCAGGGGATCATATATGAGTAGCCACACATTTTCCACTCCAGCCCTTCTGATGTCTTTTGCTCCCAGCCTCATCTCTTTCCATCCCTGGCTTCTTGTCCAGCCACCTATATTTTTATTGAGCAGCCCAAATCTCCTCTCATTTCCCATTCTTCCCTTCGTCTACCTTCGTCCAAAACTGCTCCCATGTCTCCAAGCTCTAGCTCTGATCTGTCCTATGATTAAACCAAACAATTTCTCTTTCCTCACTACCGCCAGCCAGAAAAAGAGGGACATTGAGAGGCTAGGAAAAACAGGACCCAAGGCAGTGGTAGACTGGAGTTGCAATTACACAGTCCAGAAGGAATGGTGTCCAGCTCAGGCAAACTCTTCAAGGCATTTTAGCTCACACTGTGGCAGAGATCTACACAGCATGTTCTCACTGCATTTTTTCCCCTAAAAGGTCTATAACTTGTCCATATTTGAGCTCATTTTTTTTCCTGGATATACAAAATATACAGAAGTCTTTTACAGCTAGTTTCATGACCCTCCTATAAAGCATGGGGGACAACCAGGGTTTCCAAATGAAAGACAGAAATTATCATCATCAAAACAATGCATATTTTCTAGCCACATTCTTGGAAGTGACTAAACTGTTTTATTTATGCACTTAAATTTGAGCTAAATGAGTGGATGCCCAGCAGGGAAATTTCTATTCCCAATTGTTACCATTTTAGAACATTATAAGCAACAGGAGCTCATCATGGAAAATCATTGGACAAAAAACAATAGACAGTACCACTATTAGTACGAGTTGGTTTATTTTTAGATTTGCTATAAAATCTTTATTAACTATGCAAAGGATTTATTTTACTTCTATTTTCCACTGCATTTCCATGGACATTTGACTGAAAGCTCTGGGGAATTGATGAGAGCTAATAGCACCAATAAAGTGAAACCAACCGCTGAGATGAATACAAGCTGAGGAGCTTTTGGGGGCAGCTTAGAATCATAGAGGAGGTTATGAAATGGGACTCACTGATTAGAAAATACTTAAAGAAAACGCACCAGAAAGCTAAGGGAAGTAAAACCTCAGTACCTTTTAGCTGAGTTTATATACCAGTCCCCACTAAGGACAACCTATTTTTAATGCGTGTGAGACAATGAATACTAATGAGAGCACTGTGCAGTTGTGAACAAAAAGAGTAGATAAGGACTAGAAAGTAAAACAAACCTGTGGAAATTATCAACTTAGGACAAAGCATCGTACCCTAAGTTTTATATTAAAGTAATTACACAGATGAACAGAAATCGAGCAGTGAGAAGAAAAGAAGGAATGGGAAGTTTGCTTTCCATGTTCCAGTAATCACTGAATAGTAAGAGCATTAAGGTCCGGCATATGTGTGCCAATACTCTCTTGCAGTAGTTCTCTTTAAGTGTTCAAGTGCATCTCAGACCTGGGCTCCTTTGGACATCTGAGAATTGCACCAGTCATGGCCAAATATAGCCCTGCACTAATTTTGTGCAAGCTGAGCACAAAAGTAGCTCCTTTTTTCTTGTTTTTCAGTTGCAGACCTCCTCTTTCCCAAACCCTAGAAAACAGCAGCAACAATAAAATCACACAATGTCAGTGATCATTCTGCCTGTCTCTTTGGAAACCCTTTTTACTTTTCTCCTCTTAGAAGCACTCTTCTTCCTCCAGAAGAGCAAACATACTTCAGCAAATTCTTTCAGTACAAAAATCTGACAGTGAGCTATTGATCAAGATCCTTATTGTCTGAAAATGGCTGGGCAAACTCATTAAAAAGAAATCCACCAACAGTTAGGAAAGACTAACCTATATTTAAAATATTAACCTATTTTAAAAGGTTATTATGCATTTAATATATATAAAGTCTTTCCTCTCAGGAAGCCTCTGAGCTGTAAAAAGCCTGATTATTGACAAGAAATACCATTTATGTTCTTAGATTCTTTGCCAAATACGTGCTGACAGACATTGGTGGAGTTGGGACAGGGACCTAGGTGGACCTGATGTTCAACCTTACAAAGCCAGTCGTATGTCTAGTAAGAGCTGGAAATTAAGGATCAACCACTGGAACAAAAACCCTTTGTAGCAAGGGTCTCTGTGCTCATCAGATATCAACGGCAAATAGTGAGCCTTCTGAATCCACCTTGTCTTTCAGTGTCCTAATGCACCTTGGTCTCCTGAGCAAGGCATTATAAAGGTCATAGGTCAGTTTTCCAGTGTTCACAGAAGTATTTACGCTATGTTTTGTTGGGAATTGGAGTAAGGGTTGCTTCTGTTGTTTGGCTTTGTTGTTGTTTTCTAACACTGTGTCCAACGGGGCTCTATTTCTTCCCATGGTATGAACAACCCACCAACACAGATACAGGCTGTCTATTCAAAAGTTTCCGATAGTGTGCATGATATCGTGCCTTCCTTGTTAAATTGCTTCCTAAATGAAATGACTGAAGCATCTTCTCAGGCAGCCATAACCTCAAGATACTCTTGTCCTGATTTTACTTGCTACATTTATCTACGTTAGGAATTCGGTTACCTTTTCCCCGTTACCTCATAGCATGATATTTAAGTTCTTGATAGCAACTCAATGAATATTAAAAGTCTCATTTTATATATAGGAATCTGGAAGTGCATGAGCAACATACTGCAATAGGAGGCCTTAATCAGGAATTAGGCAATCACTCCTGTATTTTGTTCTTTCTATTCTGGAAGACACAGAACAAGTGGCAGAACCCAGCTCTGGGAAGTTCCACTCTAATATTGTATTGACCAGCTTCCCTGAAAGCACATGCAGTTGACAGCATGCTGACACTGCATTTCTGCATAGCCTGACTGTTTCAGAGGGTTTGGCTTCAGGAATGTTGCTGAAGAAATAGTGCTGATTTCTTGAAACTAAATTCTTTTTCTTCGGAAAGAAAAATTGACTGTGGCAACAAGAAAATTTGCAGTTCAGTCTGCTTCCATCCAAAGTGCTGGACTGAAGTGGATGAATAATTCTGCTTGGAACAACAGTTGGGACTCTATTGTTCTTGAGTCAGGAGCAAGGGACCGAGCCCTACCTCCCACATCACTGGTGAGAGGAAGTATTGTGTTGATGCGCACTTCAGATTGAGATGTGTTAGAAAGTACATTCTGTCCTTCATGGAAAGAGAAAGCTCTCCACTGCCTAACGCTACTGCAAACACTCAGTGGGATCTGCAATTTCCACTCAAGGATCAAAGTCATTTGGCTTGGCCTGGCTGCTGCTGTAGCTTGGTGACTGCAGGCACCTAAGCTATTCTTAGCACATCAGCACTTCTGTTCAAGGTCAGCTTGGCGCATCTGCATTGCACTTACAACTCTGAATGCAGTGAAGCCATAGGATCAAAAAGTGGGTCATAGCTAGATGATGACAGCTAAATCATACTGCAATTATGCTCAGGATCTAATCTGTTGCACTAAGACTCTCAGTTCACTTTGACAGCTAACATGAGAATCTTTAAGACTCGCTGATCGGCGCAAGTCAGAACACAGCAGTAAGAGGGATTCAAGTATAATAGCAAAGACCATGCAATACTAGCTCAAAGAGATTTGTGCTGTATGTAGTCTCAGAGCAATTACTTTTAGGTAAACCTCAGGAAACCATTCAATCCACAGCTATTAGCAAAGGGCAAGTGTCTAGTTTGAAAAAACACCTTATAGTATGTGAGGAGAAACGTGTCGCAACAACCTGTTTTGCTCAACATGTCTATCAGATCAGTCCCCTTTCAGAATTACTGTTTACCTGGACAGCAAGACAACCCCTCCCGTCAGCTGATGCTCTTCCACTACTTGGCTACCCCTGCAACACAAGGGGGTTGCGATAGTTCATAGCATCTCAATAACAACTCCTACCTCATTACATTTTCACCTCCTGAGTCAGATGACATCCTACCTGTCCCAGCAGCATGGATGTCCATGAGCTGAACACCTGCAGAAGAGAGAGGTGGGAGAGCAGGACTTTTAGCACAGCAGAACTGCAGGGCTCCGTTTACAGCATACAAGCAGTGAGGCATCTAGAGACAGCTGTTCAGTTCTAAGTCTGTACTGCCAAAACACATGAAAACGATGTCTAATGTGTGTATTGCCATAATATTTAATTCAACTGTTTGGCCCTTTATCAGTAATGTAGGCTATGAATGCAGATAGATTCAGAACAATAGAAAAGCAGCCTGGGTTCTGATAATATGTTGTTAATTTTTAACAGAAACAGCAGCACAGTATTTAATTCCTCAATGAAAATTATTCAGAAACCATTTATTTCCAATGAGGCAATTTAAAAGATCTAATAAAATTTGATGTTCCAATGTTCCGTATCTTGAAAAGCTGGATTATGCACGTGCTTGGTTATAGCTGAATGCATTACAATTTGAAAATGATGGCAGAAATCCAGATATTTGAAAGCAGTCATTTTTTATCATCCTTTAGATAATTGGATATGCATTTTTTAATTAGTGCTGTTATTGCAAAGTTATGAGGTGCAACTAATTATGCTCTTTACCTGTCTTACTGACAGATTTCCTTAAAGTACTAGCTGCCACAGGATCACAGAATGGTAAGGATTGGAAGGGACCTCTGAGGATCCTCTAGTCCAAGCCTGCTGCTAGAGCACTGTCAGGTGCTTTGAGAAAAATACCCAATTTTTGTTTGTTCCAGTGGAAATGAGGGGTAGACACAAGCAAGAAATAGACAGAGAAAATAATGTTGATGCAGTTGTTGGCCAGAATCAACAATGTTGTGTTCAGCTCTAAGACCTAGAACATAATTTCCATATTCCCACCTATACAAAATACTACAGTAGTTCAATACCCTCCATAATAAAGAAAGTAATTCCTTCACTCTTTGTACAGCAGCCTGTAGGATGGGAAAAGGCCATAAAAGGGTTATTTTTATTATTGCTCAGCATATTTTCCAAGATCCAAGACAGCCATAAACTTGCTTTTAGTTATGATCTCCATATTGCACAAAAATGAAACTTCAGCTAAAGGTATTCTGGAAGAAATATTTTTGGTACTTCATGGATCTTTGAAACCCTAAGAGTAGCAAACACGCAAGGCACATACAATACCTCCCCACTAGGGTCAGATGCAAGTAGTAGAGAGCTTTATGGAAGAAAACTATAAATTTAAAGAGAACTAAAGGGCTTAGTAATAAAGTAGAAATTTTGGTGAGATTCCGATACAGTACAAAGCATCTGTGGAAAATTTGCCACACACCACATGAATGTGCCAGAAAGGAGCACAGAATCTTTAAGCTTTCTGTTGCCCTACATCTTGCAGTTGCATGCAACTCTGACTCTTTACCATTCTTACTGCAGTACCATATGCCAACCTCGCATAACTCCAGTGTGTGGCAACAGATTGGCGTTTTATTGCCTTTTGAGTGTCCTAATGCAAGTCAGCTGTAAGGAAAGTAGGATGCTTTACCCTCTGTGGAGCTGAGCCACGTTGTGTCGCCTGTGCTCTGAGGATTAGGGTGCTTGCGGCAGCTCTCAAGGCAAAAGTTAGAGGACTGAGAAGCAAATAAGGTGTTATTGTGAGGAAAGATCCTCTCCACCTCCAGCTTCACAGCAGCTACTGTAGGGTTCTAGCAATGCTAAGGGTGTCTGAAGTTTAAATGCTGCTTTCTCAAATCATCCCCCCAGGTATTCCTCATTAACATTCCTCTCAAGGCTCACTTGATAACTCATGAGAAGGAAGAGTAGTAACGTGCAACCCTCACGTAGGGTTGCAGCAAGGCTGTGGCTGTGTGGTCTCATCTGCTCCTGTATGTAATGGAAAGCACAGCAAGCATCACCGAGGAACAAGGGAATTCCAGTTACTTCTCAGCCTTAAAAGCCTGTAATTGTTGCTTTTAGCTGCAGCGCTAAAGAGCCATTACAGTGACAGAGTGACTTGAAGAGCAGCTGGTTCCAGTGTCCGTGACAGCTCATTCAGTCCCATTTATTCTTCCTTCCCACCAAAGTTATCTGCGCAGCCATGCAGTAAGCCCCACAAGGAAACGGACTGAAGTTTAATTATTTCTTTTCCTTTCATTTTTGCAGCAAGGAAGTCAGACTGGAGGAGCAGATAGAAAATATTATTTAGGGAAGGACAAAAAGCTAGCAGCTGGGTGAGAAAACCACTGCCATTTAGCACCTCTACAAGTGCCAGTGCCATGTAAGAGACCAGTATTACTGGCTCAAATACCTTGTAGCCCCTCTAACAGATTCATTTTATCAGCAGAGTTTGGGAGGTTTTTTTATCTGGATTTTTATAACCCATTAAAACCTCCAAACAGGTAGTTAAAACTGACCAGCTGAGCATTATATGCCGACAGGACACAAAAAAGGAAAGGAACGGTTTGTTTTGATTAACAAGTGGTTCAATGATTCTTGTACGAAAGGCATTGATTTACAGTAAACATTTATAATTCATAAGCACAGAGAGTGCCAAGTCCCAGTACAAGGACCGAGGTAAAACAGAGGTAAGACTGATTAGGTGCCTTAGCTGTAATTTTCCATATGGTATCAGGTTTTGTTTAGGCTGTTGTCTGGTAAGTTGATTCTTTACTCTGAATTTTCTGGCTTTACTGTGTACACTGATGCCTCTGTTATTTCCTTGTGCCAAGGAAATTTTTTCTGTGTTTCATTTTAACCCTTGGTATCCTATTTGCATTCCAAATCATCATCTCAAAGGTATCCAATCCTTAGTCTTCTGCTTGGCTTCAGTTTTCGCAAGAGTTTTTCAGGTTTTTTGTTAACAAGTGACCATGCTTAGAATGGCTTCAGTTCTAGCTGCACTCTGTTCTGTAAACTTTTGCTAGCAGACAGGAGGAATCACCACATCCCCTGCAGGGAGGATGCCTAGACAGCCTGTGAAAGTCTTTCTGACCCTTGTTCAGTCTTTGGGATTTTTAAAAAAAACCCATGCAAAACCTAACACAAGAGAATGAGTTGCTCTGGTTATTTTGAAACACTTCTGAACTCCAGGAGGTTTGCAAGTACACATAAGCGCTACTGCTGGCCAGAAGCTCTAGCTTTTCTCGAGGGCCTCATGCCCTGAAGCATAGAATCATTCAGGTTGAAAAAAACCTTAAGATCCTCTAGTCCAACAATTAACATAACTGGACCAAGCTCACCATGTCCCTAAGCTCCATATCTATATGACTTTTAAATACATCCAGGGATGGTGGTTCAACCACCCCTGTTCTATTCTTAAAAATAGAGGCAGTTCTATTCTTAAAAATCTGGGGCCTCTCACCAGAAGATTTCTTTCCAGGCTCCAATGTTTCCAAGCGCCAAGCATCCAGACAGCTTTCAGCAGTAAGTTGTCTCTCATGGGCAATGCATTAGCTGGGAAATCAAAGATAGGTCCTTGCAACGTGTTGGCACTGCCAAAAAAAGAGAATACTCCTTGCTTTGTGGCTTTGGCATACATAAATATAAATAAATATATTATAGTATTATATATATTTTGCATAGAAATAAAATCTTAGAACTGAGAAACTTGAGCTGTAGCTTGATCAAAAAAAGCTTCAAATTTTTTTTCTAGCTGCATTTGACCATAATTTATTCTTTTTTCTCATTTAATAAAGACTTTTTTGAACTAGAACTTAAACCAGGACTAAAAATTCATATCTAGATGTTGACCCAAAGCAGTGGTTCAGTGAAGAACGATGTGGTATATGACAAATCATATGCCTTTTCCTTGTCCTTTGTCCCACCTCTCTAATGCAAACCACATGTTAATTCAACAAGCTGAGATGTACTGATGTACTTATGAAATCATCGCATGCCCAGGTTGAAACAACGGCAGTCGCAGCTCAAGCTGAATCAAAGGTTCATATCTAGATTTTGCAAGCTGCTGTGGGAACATTTTATCATTTGTTCGACAAACACGTAAGAAGAGAGAATTGCAGTTCTATTATTATGTCTCTGTCAGATAAAAGGACTGTCCACATAGAAGTGATCATCTCTCTCTTCATTTCCACTAACTGAGGTCCACTAATCTCCATGAATTTACATTACTATAGTTGTAAACTAAACTGGATCTATACTTATTTTAGCAGTGGATCCTTCTTGGTTACAACATGTCATGTCCCAGCTCATCCACCAAAGCCCACCTTTCTCATAGCCAGTGTTGCTCATCTTTACTTCTTCACTCGCAAAAGCTTCACTACTGAAGTGTACAAGTTTAGAGGCCGTGGAAAGCACACTCTGGTCTATGAGATACAGCAAAAAATTATATAAAGAAATGTCTCATCATAAACAATAAAGCTAATTATTGTTCAGCCTCTTCTTTTAAATCATATAATAATAGATTCTATGAACCACATGTTCATAGATTCCCAGTGCTTGTGGTTGTTTTACTTAGAGACTGACTTCTTATGGTCAAATATTCCTGAATCTCATTCACTGAGATCTTGTCGGGGTTTTTTTCCTGCTGTTAGCTGCACATAAGCTCAAGAATTTGGGTCTTTATTGACAATTGCCATGTGGCAAAACAGCACAGCTCTAATCTTATCTAATCTTAGCTCAGTACAAATTAAGACTTGCTTGTTGAAAGCCACTAAATTTTGTAAGCTACTGCAGAAACATATTCTCATCCACTTGGCAAACACAGAGAAAGTGAAAAGTATTGTGTTGCTGGAGAACAGGAGCAGAATGCAAAGGTTTGGCTCCCTCATACTGCATCATTATCTATCCATCAATGACAGACCCAGAGGAGGCACAGATGGCTTAAGCCAGCCTTTGTCACCCAAACCCAGAGCAGCAATGCTGGAAACAACTGTCTAGTCCCCGTTCATACTGAGATGATCCCAGCCTGTAGATGCTGTCCACAACTTCAACACTTCCTTGGCTGACTGAAATGTTGCACCTGTATGTAAGCAGCAGCAGCAGCACATTTTGGGCTGGGCTGTGCTGAACAAGTGCCAGAGAACACTGACCTCCTGGAGCAGTGACTTCTCCTGAACCTCATGAGCATCTATGGCTGTAAGTCCTCTTTGTACTGCTGCTGACATGAGCTTGTGCAGTGGCCTTCCATGCTTTCCTTGAAACCTAGCCAAGTATTTCACTGTTCCCTGAGTGACCACTCTTCTCACTGCACTTGCTCCTCACTTTCTCTGGCTGGTGCATGCACCAGAGAGATGAACTGTCTGTGAGATTGTTCCCTAACATAATTCAGACAAAATTAGAAAAATCAGCTATATCAGCTTTAAAAAGGTATCATAAATGGCCCTTGTTATTAAAGCCTGATACACTTCACCTGAAAAGGGACTGGGAGGGAATATACGCACCACACATCCAGTCATAGCAGTGACATGGCAGGGACACAGCAGAGACACAGCAGCATCCAGGCATCTCTGTTTATGCCCAAAGCAAGGCCTGATCTTTGTTACAACACCCGCTCCACATCTACCTCTGTGCCTGAGAGTGTGCAAGAGACTAGGAACAAATCACTGTAATCTGATTTCACATCTTTATGGAGACATGTCTATATCTGAAGTGGCATCTCTATAAAATAAGGAGAAAATAAGACATAGATTATCTCACTTTATATGCTACCATCTGCTTCATCCCAGTTCTCTCTCTCTAGCTTTCATCATTCCTTTAGCTTTGCCTGGCAGGGTAGCCAGAGCTTCAAGGTTTCCCTGCTTGCATATAGAGTCCAATATTAATCATAGTAAGAACGAGAAATACATCCTGAAACAGCCTCCTTAGAAAGGAGGGCCATTAGAAAGGTCCAAATATTTATTCATAGCTTCTGGTACCACCTGTCCCACTCCATCATTTTTGTCATTTGACATCCCTACACCCTTTGCAGTTTTTTATCTTGCTGGATTTTTGTCCGTTCTGCAGCTGATGATGTCTAGTGAGAGCCAGTTGTATTCTAGGCAGTTGCTGACAATCTGTTTTTCATCTTGTAAGGGTGCCTTTTGTCACTCCCCTTCACAGATTATCCCTCCCCTCCTTACGTTTCTATTGCTTACCTGGAACAATGTATTTGATTAAATTCCAAGAAAACCTCTTGCCTTTGCCTTTTAAGACCATAAGATCTATTGAGGGACACTTGTAAATAAGAAATAAGAGATAAGGTGGGGGTTGGTTAGTGCTCTCTGAAGACCAAGATACTGCCAGGCTGTTCCTAAAGTAGCCTTGAAAAAAGCATGTATGAAGGACTTGGTACATTGTTGTCCCTATGTTGGTTTACTCTTCCACTTGATAATTAATTGTATAGGTCACAGTAAGGAACTGAAGCAGAACTCAAAAGAAGCCTGTTTTCCCCATACACTTGTCCCAGTACCACCTCTGCTCTCTGAGATCTTCCCAACCCATCTTCCTACTGCCCCGGGCTGTGCACCCACCTCCTCTATCCCAGCTCTCAAGGCAGCTCCCACACAGCCAGCAGCTCTATGCAAAGCCAAGAACTTCTTCAAGAACTTCAATGTCTTCTTGAGCCTGCATCACCCAGCTCATGCCCATGGCTCCTGGGGATGGCACTCTCCACCCCAGGGCAGATGAAAAGAGAAGAGAACACCCACAATGTCACAGCCAGCTGCTCTGCCTTCCAAACTGAAGAAAGCATCTAAAAGGTGTTTTCAGGTCCTTCCAAAGGAGGTGATGAAGGGGAAGGACAGTAGTAAGGATCACCTGTAATAGGACAGGGAGGAAGATTTTGTTTGGTTTCCAGCAAGTGTCTGCTTTCCCTCTTCATGGCAGCACTTGTGAGGTAGCACTCATCCCCCACCATAGCCAGTCTATGAGGAAAGCAGGGTGGTGGGAAGGTGTAGGAAAGGTCTGACAAGGCCGGAAACTTACTCAACACTAAGTGATCCTCAGAGTTATTTAAACATTCTGTCTTTCCCTCCACTGAGCATTGGCACTGTGTGGTCTTGGAACAAATAGAAAAGGTGCTTTTTGTAGAAGTGACTGAATCAATGGGAAGAGCCGTGGTCCTCACTGAAGCAACGGGGTAGGGTTTGTACATACTTGGACACTACAAATGTCCCATGGCAAGGGCTGGAGGGTGTGGCCCTTCTCATAGACCTTTCAGAGCCAGTCTTTTGGGCACATCTCATTCTGTACTGGCAGAGCACTGACTTCAGTGGAGTGATTCCAGGGGCACACCATCAGTCATCTGTCACAATAAACATGCCTGTGCAGCTGTCCTGAGCTCCTGCTGCTCAGAACTGCCTTATCAAGCATCACAGAGGCCAGATTTGCCCTCAGCATAAGAGCTAAAATCACAGCACTTCCTCACAGCCCCTGCCCTTGTCCCCCATTGGCTGTACACTCCCTCCCAAGCTGTTTCTCCCAGTGCTAGACATTCCCAGAGGCTCACAGCTCCCTGACGCCAGCAGATTTTGATCTGGCTCTTCCAGTTTTGTTACATTCCTATCAGAAGTGCAATAATCACAGCAGGCATTTGAGCACGATCTGTCACATAAATTGGTGAACTGTGGGTCTTCACATCCTACTGTACAGCTACGGCGCCTGTTGCAGGGTAGCAGAAAGCCACTCTGGGTCTTATTGCTGCTGGTTTTCATTTGTTTGCGTACAACTTTCATGTTCTGTTGACCATACCCTGGTGGCTACACTGAAGCAAAATTCCTTCTGAAGCCAGTGGGAGTTTTCCCTGTAAAAACTGGGATTTTCCCATAGCTTTCCAACCCATTTCAAAGCAAACTTTTATCTAGCCCAGGCTGCATGAGCTGGTCTAGTTAGTGGAATCCTGATGCTGTACGTTCCTCTAAATAACATTCCTACCTACCTTCTTATCAGAAGAAAAGGTACTTCCTTCACCCTGGGGACATAGAAGCAATCTTATGAAACAGTTAAAAACAAAGTTGCCTTTTTTTTTCCCCAAATAGAGAAGGATGGGCTCATTAGCAATCGTGGGGTTTCCTGGACAAGGACACAAGCACTTCAAGCATGCCCTCACTGCCGCATAGTTGCTGGACCTGCTTCCCTCAGCAGATTAGGGCTGTGCTGGCTACTGGGATGAAGGGCAGGATTAGGAGATACTGGAAGGTTTCTAGGCAATTTTCTTGGATATAGACTGCCATGATGGTGGCATTGATCCTTTTTTAGAAAAGATCCTTTCTTAGAAAGGATCAGCTCTGCAGGTATCATCCCTCAGCAGTCATGTGTTGGTCTTTCACCAAAAGGGATGAAGGTAAGATGGCCTATTTAGTCAGTCAGAGGAAAGCACGCAGTGCAAATGGCTATAGCTGCATCGCCTTGACTCCTCTGTCTCAGGGAATAATCACAATTCCTCCTCCCCCTACCCAGCACATACACTGCTGAGGGATCAGGAGTAACAGCCCTGCTCCTTCCAGCTCAGAGTGAGAAAGGAAGCAGCATTGCTATTTAAGGGAGGGGTTTTGGTGCTTCCCAATAACACACCTACCAAAACACCTCATCATCTTTTGCTAAGACTGACACCGATGCTGTCTGCATTGTGCACACAGGAGTTTGCTTTGACATGTCAGAGGTGTTTGAGAGCTGGTGACTGCAGATGTGCCTCCAGGAAACCATCGGTGACTCAAAGGCTCTCCTTAAGTGCAGCTCAGTACTCCTCAAAGCAGTCCCTACACAGTGCACCGGCATGGCTGCTTCCCTTCCCCCTCACACACAGCTCGTGATTCACTTGCTTGTAAGTAGATTCCTGTTTTCCTGCTATTTTTACACACAACAGTCATCCCAGTTGTGCGCTGGGGTGTATGATGCACACTATGATGACCTGACATCTTTCCCCATATATGTGCATACTTGGCTAGGCCATGAGTCGACGCAAGCAAAATCGCATCGGATGCTCTTTTGAGCATCAGGCATGCAGTCAAAACTCTCATCTATGGGATGAGCTTACGTGTGCATGCACAAGCCGTTATATGATGCTCTATTATATCTGGATGAACCAGACATTCAAAGGAGCTTCAATAGATTTATCCATATGGCACCATAAGCCCGGAAAGAAAACAATGCATGGAAAGGTTACATCCAAAGATTTCCGTGATGACTCCTGATCTTGGGTGCCTACCATGCAAGTTTTTCTTCTTCTGTTTGATAATCCCTTGTTTCCCTCTTCTGCTTGCATTGAGGACTCTGCTATTTATTGTATTTTGCATATAAGGCTTTAATTAATGTCGCTAGAAGTTCTGTGTGCAGATAAGGGAGGAATATTAAATAGATCTGCAGTGCAGAGAGAGAGAGAGATGATATTTTAGTTCTCCTCATGCTTTTTAGTTAGAAAATAACACTGTCGTTGATTGGTGTCTTTAACTTCCAGAGATTTCAAACAACTCCACTCCATACCTAGGCGGAAAACTTCCCACCACTAATGTGAGGCTTCTCTTGGCGTGGTGATCAACAGCTAAACAACAACTTGCATTTCAGGAAAAGGCTACGGAAAATAAAATTAGCACAATACAATCATAGAATCATTAGGGATTGGAAGGGACCTTGAAAGATCATCTAGTCCAATCCCCCTGCCGCAGCAGGAT
>JAOXOE010000001.1:101361633-101374385 GCA_028565055.1 Phoeniculus purpureus | reverse complement strand
GCCAGCCTGATCTAGGGTGGGGTGTCCCTGCCAATGGCAGGGGGATTGGACTAGATGATCTTTCGAGGTCCCTTTCAGTCCCTAATTATTCTATGATTCTAAGTTAGCAAAATCAAAGTCTCTTCACACTGGGTAACTTCCCCATGTCATTCTTACATTACAAGAGTTGAGCATCTGTGCAAAACAGTATTTTCACATAATTCTTGCAGAAGACTTACTTTTTCTAGTAAATGCTAATATAGAAGAGGATCCACCAAATAACTGTATCTTTAATAACCATTATTCCCCAATTTCTTTATTAAGATACCTTAACATTGAAACATCAAAATCAGTATACCATAATGAAAAGCTATTATTAGGGGACAGTATCTGGTCTGATTGGATAACCTTAGAGAAAAGAAGCTACTGCAGCTCCATGCCCCAAGTTCAACAAGTAGCCAGGTGGAAAACACATTCCCAGTAGGCAGATGCACATGAAGCACACATATGCATCACATGCACAAATACACAATGGGCCACTCAGGTAACTGTGACATACACATAGAACACTCACACAACCACATCAACAGCCTCATCCCGCTCCTGTTCTGACCAAACAGGATGGAAGTCTGCCATTGTATATACACACAAGCATGATGAGGATCCTTCCAGAAGCAAAGCTCAGCCCAGTTGCTGGCATCTGAAGAGGCCCTGAGGCTTGTGCATGCATACAGCCAGAGCTGGCCAATGCTCCCCTGGTCACCTATCAGCTAACATCACTGTTTTCTCAACCCTTAGAGAGGTGCATACATATACAAGTCTCCTCAGTAGAGGCATCCAGACCATACAGTCTCTTCAGCAGCCGGCCAGGACTTCCTTGACCCTCTAACAGCTTTCTGCTTCTATGGGCTTGCCCTTAGAGAGACACAAACAACCCTGGCTCCCTCACCTGGGCTGGTCTGGGCTGGTCTCTGCCAGCAGTCTTACATGTACAGCTCCCAACACTCACTCCAGGTATTGTCACAACAGACATACAGGCCTCTGAAACCCAGTTCCACTACAACAAACAGCATTTTATTTTGCTTATTCTGGTCACTGGCACCACAAATCCTGTAACTTAAGTCCATTCAGTCCATTCTCACCATTTACTGGCACCATAGACAAGGAAAGTTGCCCCAAACAGTACTAGTTATTAAAACAGAATTTAGACAACAGCCAAATGTAAGCCACTCAAGTGCAGCTTTAAAGGCAATAGATATTTGTGTTTGCACACTTGTCATGGTACTTTGAACATAGGCATCCTCCTTTCCATAGGCATGGAACTTTTTTATAGGTATCCTCCTGTTACTCTATTTAGAATGTCAGAAAAACATTCAGACTGTTGAAAATATATCGCGTGTGCCTAAACAGCATTTTAATTCAGACCAGAATCCAAAAAACCAAATCTGCTTACCATCACCACTAGCACTCTACCCTAGAACCAATTTTGTTGCTTTCAAGATCTACTCTTATAAATGGTACTAGATGCCAGTGTATACATAAACAAATCTAACTGACATGCAAACAGGTTGAATAAACCTGTGTTGAGGTTTTATCTTTTTATGCAGATAAAAGACAGTAAGTTATCTTACACTGCTGTAAGCCTTGTCCTACAAAGTATCACTTATTGTTGAAATGGACACCCCATACGCAGTCAGAAGCTATGTTACAGTAACTTCATTTATGTCTTTCACCCCACCTGATTTGCACAACAAATTGTCAGAAACACCCAAAACAATTTATTTTGCGCATGCAGACTTCTCCTTATTAAACTGTTTTTAACTCAGCCCATGAGTTTTCACACTTTTACCCTTCCATTTCTATTCTCCATCTCACTGAGGATGAATATGGGGTTCGGTTCCTGGCTCAGGTTAACACAGAATAAGTAAGTAGAATTTACTGGCATAACACTTAAACATTTTAGATATTTTAAAATTCAGGTGTTCTACATTGCCATCCAAACTCATCGGAAAAAAAAACAAAACCTTTCTCATCTTACACAAATCTGTGCCTCCTAATATTCTTACCATTTCTTGAGTACAAGCCTCGCTTCAATATTTTTCAAACTGAGAAATTCCAATAGACGTTTTAAACAGAAAACAGTAACTAAGACCTACACATTCTCTCTTCAAGTCTTGTAGAAGCATTTTCAAAATTACAGAATCACAGAACATCAGGGATTGGAAGGGACCTTGAAAGATCATCTAGTCTAATCACCCTGCCACAGCAGCATCACCTAGACCAAGGAACATGTTCAGGTGAGTTTTAAACGTCTCCAGAGAAGGAGACTCCACAACCCCCCTGGGCAGCCCGTTCCAGTGGTCTGTCACCCTCACCATGAAGAAGTTGCACCCTCACCCATTGCCCCTTGTCCTATAACTAGATGACATTGAGAAGAGACTGGCTTAATCCTCCTGACACCCACCTTTTACCTATTTATAAACATTCATGGGGTAACTCCTCAAGTCTCCTTTTCTTCAAGCTAAAAGAGATCCAGCTCCCTCAGCCTTTCGTCATAAGGGAGGTGTTCTACACCATCATCTTTGTGGCTCTGTGCTGGACTCTCTCCAGCAGTTCTGTATCCTTCTTTAACTGAGTCGCCCAGAACTGGACATAGTATTCCACATGCGGTCTCAACAATTGTTAACCTGAGTCATTTTTTAATTGTTTCCTGACAGACTAACAATGAGAGACTGCATTTGGTAATAGATACAATGTCAGAATTCATGTCAATACACAACCAGAGCAAGTTCTACAAGTAGGTTTATGGGTAAATGTGTCAGTAAACAAATGGTGTCTCAGCAGTAGATTATGCTTAGATGCAAAGCACAGCTGTAAACAAAATTCAAACACTTTAGGTATGCTTTTAGCAAGAAAATTCTGGGAATTCACAACAGGAGGACAACTTGGGAATGCCTCAGCAAAACGAAACACTATTCAATTTTTTTCCTATTTATTTTCAAATACTGTGGTTAAAGAAGCTGTTATTGTGAAATTGTAATTAGATCTTAACCGAAAGTTTCCAAAAAAGGGTACTACACCAAAATCAAATGCCAGTTGAAGCAAAATGATCACAACTGAGAGAAAACCACAGATAATAAAGAAAAAGAAGCAACACAGCTTTGCCATTCAAGACAGACAACTGAAGGGACATGCTTTAGATCACAAAATTATTTAAAGCGGAGCCTACACTGCAATCATTTGGGATATCTAAATTTGCATCGGTATAAATCCAAGCCTCCTACCACTCTATTTTTATTGTCTTGGATATGATCATCTGGACTTCAATACTACCAATTCACCTGAAATAGTAAAACTGCTTAGGGACATAAAAGGAGTTGCATGCTAACACTTCTAAAGTTGGTCTTCATGTACCGGCTGTAGCACCAGTACATTAAAAAAATCTGATGTCATCTGCATTCCACCAAGGGTGGAGGCAGACAAACAATTTCTCAAAATGAGTTCCCAAGAAATCCACATTTCATAAACCAAAACATCCTGTTTCTATAAACAGAATTGTCAAGCAATCCATTCTAGAATGGATACTCAAGGAGGAATTCTTAATTAAAAAAAGCAACTTTTCCTGTATTTGATTGAAAACCTTCAACAATAAAAGTAACCTTCACTTCTATTTCCGTAATTCATATAGCAACAAAGGAGACAAGTGTAAAATTATTGCAAAAGAAAAAGAAAATCATTTGATATGTTTAAAAACCACCAATGAAAGCTAAAAACCTCTACACTACCGAAACAAACCATTCTCACGGGAATATACTTTCTACTAGAAAAGCCTTTCTGATTTGCTCATACCAGAACACCAATTCTTTTATATCTCTTCACAACCCAAGATCAGTCAAGATTTGGGAGACTTTCCTCCATAAAATACAACACCATTGCTGATAAAATCTGTAAGCAACCAATGTTAATGGTGCTATAAGTAACAGCAAGGCCAAATTATAGGTACATGAAGGACTGGAGTACACGGTAGGTTTGACACAATCAAGCTCATATTTAACACTCTTGTGTGAAAACTTAATGCAACATGGAAAAACACAATCGGACTCTTGAGCATAAGTTTGGAGTGATGACCACCTCAAGCTCCCATCCATGCTAGGGTGCAAACGACTATCAGGAAAGTTTTAAATGCATTAACAACAAATATTGACAAATAAGCTGAACACATATTATCCCACTCAGAGCATTTGCAAAGCACCTTACAAACTGCTGTGTCCAGCTCTTGAGTTAATAACAGAAAGATAATAGAGTTAAAAACCTATAAAGTTTCATGAAATTATAAGATTTGAGGCCTGAAACCACAATTCACAGTGTAACACCAAACTTAATGTGTTTAGGACTGACACACAAGCACTTGCCACACTCATTACAGCCACGCAAGATACTTTCAGTTCTGCCCTCTGCTCCTCTGTTGAGCGGTTACCTCCCCCAGAACAGGGCAGCAGGTAAAATCATGAGCTGATTCCTCAACACCACATTTCATAGCCTGACCTGTTAGTTTAAATCCAACTTCATCACCACTTCATACTGTCACCCTAGTTAAACAGGTAGTACCTTTCAGCAGAAAGCTATACAGACAACTGCAGCATCATCTTCACAGAATAACAGGAATTACTCTTCATTCAGTCAACTCTCTTAGTTTTTTTAAAGTCAAAGATAAAAACTAATTTAGAAGCAACTGCAGAAGAGTAAAGGTTTGATACACTGGATTAGCCAATCTAGTAACTAAAGAAAAAGGAATAAATTACCAGACGTTGACTCTAAAACACAAAATAGCATATGCACTTTTATTTAAATATGTAATTAATCAGACTATTAATCACTAACATAATTCAGAATTGAGACAGTACACATGAGCCATAAATTTCTGATCTAGATATACAAAGACTCAGGAAAATTGATGGCTAGTACTAGGCAGAGGGTCAAACTATTAACTTAAAAGTCTTTTCATTAACCATTCCATGCTTCAACAAGTATCTCCTCCTAGACACATAATTAAAACAGCAGCATGAAATAACAGAGATATATCTGGTAAATAACAACAGAAGTGCAAAACTATTCTCGTCTCTAAAAGACAGCAGCTTCTGTTAATAAAGAAATAAACTTTACCAGCTTATTTGCCCTCTACCACTTTCTTTTTGTAACACCGCTTCTTATGGCTTTAATTGCACTATTCTACAGGCAAGACTTATAGTAGTTATGGTCATATAAACTTAATTTAGTAACTTAATCATAATAATTACCAATAAAGTAATCTATTTCTCCCTATGCACCAACTTCTTTACACACCTTGGCTGGCTTATCTTCAGGCTACATCTATTTCATGGATCACGGAAGGATTTATAAACGTATGAAAAATCAGAACCATGTCATGCAAAGAGCAGATTAAACATTTTTAATATTTAATACAGGCACAATGACATGTACATGCACTGAGTGCAAGAGATAATTGTTTGTTTCCAAGCTGAATCAAATACAAGTTGCACCATACCCTTCTAATTGCAAATATTTTTATTTTGTCTGTGACAAGGAAGGAAAATTTTTGTAGAGACACTCCGATTCCTTCAAATACTATAAACTTAGAAGATTTATCTTCAAAATAAATAAATCTAACATATAAAAATCAGGTTTTTTTAAACTGCAATCATTCTGTAAGATCATTTGGCTAGAGGTTGTGAGCAAGGTATGTAAATAGCTTAGACTACTTAGCCATCAAAATATGAAACCAAATTATTCTGTTTTAGGGGAACAGGTGCAGTTACAAAAACTGGTGACATGACAGGTAAGCAAAATTCAACCTTTCTGCAGATTAAATACAAGTAACTTTCATAAACTGATGTGGAACGATTATTTTTCATAAATAGCTTAGAACAAAAGCATCTGCATTTTATAAACAGTCATTTTGGAGGTATAAAACTCTCAAACATTACCACTGACACAGAATTAATAGTGTTTGCAGAGTCATTTCACTAGACTGGCCATTTCAAATTTGTTTCAACCACTAAGCTGTTCAGAACTTATTTTATTTCCAGACTACTGTGTTAACAAAGTTTTATACTACAGATTTAAAACTTTAAAATAAAGTTGATTCCTCTAGAGATTTCAGAATTAATTTATGAATGCTTGTGAGCTATTGCTAGAGCAACACCGATTCTCATGTTGTGTATGCTGACTTCACAGGCAAAAAACTGAATATAATGCTATTTTTATTGACATTCTAGTCAGAAAAGCAATATGCATTATTCCCACCTATTCCAAAAAGAAATTTTTGGGAAAAACTAACAGATTTGGGAGGGATGATGAGGAAAGAACATCCAGCCTTTTCACAAGTCTTCTCTTCACTCAAGAAGCCTACGTTTATGTTTGGCACATATGCACATGTATACTGGTTGGGGGAAGGGGAAGATTTTTTTGTTTTATTAACTTTAAAAGGTAAATCCTATTCTACCAGACAGAAACACAAACAAATTCCATGGACTTATTCTATTCCCTACATGTACAGTCTCAACTGCAATGCTCATGCTTCACTATTCCCATAGCAACACTTGTTTCTTAACAATTAATATTTCTTATTCCTCTATCAAGCTTTACCCTTACATTCATTCTTACTTCCCTTTAACAAGTACTTGTAGAAAAACTGTTGTTTTTTTTCTTCCAGGCTACTATTGCTTCACAGACAAACATGACCTGAATTTTTCTGATAAACTGTATGTTGGAAGGATCACACAGCCACATCTCCCACTGCTTAACATTTAAGCACATAACTAAAATGCTTCAGTGAGACTACCAATTAGTGCAGTTGTGTTACTACTCCACAGGACTGTTCAACACCAAACTGAGCTATAAGATTCCAGGAGCCATTTTTAGCCTTCAGCACTAGGCCAAAAATAACCTTTTCCGTTATCTAAGTAGCAAAATGTACAAAGATATGAAAAATGACAAAAGAAAGTATTATTTTTGTCAGAACACTGATTTTATTTTTTTTACTTAATACTCCTTCATACTACCTGATTCTTAACTGATAGCAAACCTATAATGATATTCTTTCAGAGAGTGAATTGCTGTCAGTACTACTACAAAGTGAGCTCTTAGTTCCTGCATTGTGTTAATACATTTAAAATCACTCTCAGGACCTAAAGCCATAAGGAAAGTTTATTACTATCCCAGTACTTTCCAGAACAAAGCTTTAATTCAAATGCCTCAATGTCCATTTTTCAAGATGTCTTTCGCTGTTTTGATTGAGATGTAACAGCCAGAGAACCAAAGCTGGATTCCCTCACAGTTTTCTCCCTGATCTATTCCAAGATCTGGATTATGTCATTCAAATTTTCTATTCCTCACTTTTTCCAATTTTTAGTAAGAGGGATGACCTGTATAATTATAGAACTTGGAAATAAGCAAAGTTTGCAAGGTAATTTTAAATGGAAACATAAAACAAGAAGTATGCTAGAATCAATTAAAACCAGAAATCAGTTCTTAAAGCCATTAATACTCAAGGTAACTACACAAAAGGCTTTTAAATTAATCAAAATAAAAGAAATTAAAAAGACTTATCTCTACCCTTAGAAATTCCTGATTGGTTAGTTGACTGCCAAAGTTACACACAACATGCTAACATAGCAGTGATAGCTGCAATATCATGATATAACTGATCCACTCTCCTGATACATTCTTTTATCTCCAAATTCCCTTACAAACATTTTAGTAAATTGAAGTTATTGGCTCTTTCCTATTAGCTCATCTTTTTTATTCAAATTATAAAATTCATACCACTTGCAAAGATTTTCTCTGAAGGGCATGCCATGGATCATCTTCACTTTTCATCCTTGAGGAAAGACTTTTAAAAAGGTAGTGACAAAGACAGGGAAGAAATGCACCAATTTAAGGAAAAACAAGCTATTTCAGATTCGGCTGTCTCTTTCATCCCCCCTCAAAATACCTCAGAAACACTCAGTAAAGCATGTTTCTGCACATTTTGACTAAGAAACTACATCATCTACAAACAGGAGATTAAGAAAAAATAATAAACAACTACATGCAGTGAGCAAGTATGCTGATGTTATATACAAACTAGGTACAGGAATGAAGGGTTTTTAAATAAGACAAAGTATGGAAACTTCAAACACTTCAGATGGACCCCACGAACAAATTCTTGGTTGTACATCTTTCTTCAAAAACACTACTACACAAGGGAAAATACAGCATCTGGTAACACTTGCAAGTGGCAGGACATGAGGAAAACAAGTCACTAACACAAAGCAATTTGAACTGGCTGGTAAACAGAAAATGGGCAAAGGAATAGGCATTCAGCCAGACTGAAACGCAGATCTTGGAACAGGAATCACAGGCAAAACTTAGCAGATAGGAAAACAACACTGCACATACGGAAAGCAAAATGACAGTTGTCTTGAACTGAGATGAACTCCAAAACAAAATTTAAAAATACACCCTAGGAACACAACATACAACAAGCATGGGAAATCTGGGTTTAAGCTTAACCCATCACAGCTGCTCCTTAATAACCAGGGCATCTTCCCCCTAGCGCTTCCCAACAGCTGAGAAGGTTCTTTTCATCTTTGAACAGAAATCCCATCCCAGGAGTCTTCATCACTTGCTGTACTAATTGTATCACATATGAACAATACTATGTTCTTTCTCCTTCCCCACCGAAGCATTGTTGTTACTACACTTGCCATGCATTAAAAAGACTGAGTTGAATAAACTCAGCAAGGCCTCACTCATCAAAATACAGTAACAGAACAATGACAATGGTACAGCCTGTCAAACATTCAGTAGTTTTACCTGTTACTTCTCCTGCCACTAAATTTATAAACAGGTAACAGTTTAAAAAGTAACAAAAAAGTGGGGGGGATCATTTTAATAATAACTTGGCTCACCACAACAGCAATTTCATTTGCTCTCAATTCTGAGACAAGGTTCTTACTGCACATCAACTACTGCATTTGAATTTTGAGTGTCTTGCGTTACCTTCTGTAAGCCTTATTCAAGAGAATAGTCCGCTCAACTTCCTTTCTTGAATTAAACTGTAACAACTTTTTTCCTTACCCATTTTCCAAACGTCATCATTTTCTAATTACAAATTTATCTTTACACATGCTTTTTACAAACCTGTTTCTTTCCTTTCATGGAACAATGTTTCCAGCCTGTCATTCATACTTTTCATATTTAAATGTGGAGGTTTTCTAATTTTTTTCATTTTTGCTTTCTGCCTGTCTAATGTAATGCCATAAAAGACTGATGCCACTGCAAATAATTCAACAGAAGATGCAGACTTCGGATGTTGAGGAAAACCTCATGTTTGTATGCACATGTAAATTAAAGTGAAATTGTCACTTGCAGTTACTTTACTACTTTTGAAACAGATAACTGCATATTAGAACCTACAGTAGAAAGACAAAAAGGCACGTACCATGTTTAATTACACTGCCAAGATTTTTTTTCTGAATTTTGTCCTTTAATTCAGAAAATTATTGACCTTAAGTCATTCAATCCACCTGTTAATGCCACTTGTCACAGAAGTGTCTCCTTCTACAAGAAGGAAGTTTTCGGAAGGACTGTATTACCCAAAACTACTTGACTATATAATTACATTTGAAAACTGGAATTTAAATGAGCTAACAATCTTGCATTTTACAGCACTGTAGTTCTAGAAGGAAAGAAAGGTTCTGTTTTTAAATAAAATGTTTCAAATCTACCTTCATATCAGCAATATGCACTTCTTCAAAAAGCACAGAAACAGTTGTTGGGAGACACAAAGCATTTACAATCTTTACAGCATTTGTAACATAAGTATTTCAGTAAATTAATATATTGAAAAACAGACAGTAACAGTATCTTCTGACATGTTTTCAGATTTGTCAGTACAAATAATTCCCTCCATTCTACAGAGTCTTTCCAAACCAAGATAAAGAAAACTGCATGTACAAACCTGCATCCCCCAGAGTCCGTATTATAAATTACTGCACCAAGGAATAAAATCACCCAGAGGTACGAAAAATCAGCATTAAAACTTTGTCCATTCATCAGCAAAAGTCACTGTTAACACAGTGTTCGGCTGACTTGCTCTTGTTCTGCCTCTCATAAAGAGCAATTTAAGAACTCTATTCTAACATGGAAAATCTCAAGCTACTCCCAGTAACATCTCTAACCATATCTAGAAGAGCTACCTCAAACTGGTTTATACCAGTTTTTTTTACTAAAGGTATCAGAATTCCCACTAGCTCAGCTTAACACAAAACATTTAATGCAAATTCAAAAGTGAGTGGAAACCTCAGGCTCTGAATTAAACGCAAAACTAACTCGCATCTGGCTCTGCCAAGATCGTCATCTCACTTAGAAGTTCTGACTTTTTTTTTTTTTTAAAAATATTTCTCCTACGAACTGGGATAAAAGGATGAAAGACTGTTATTGTTATTTCTATTTTTAAATAGTTAGGAGGCTTACAGATATTATGGTGTTCTGCACCATACAAGGAAATAAAGAGATAAAATGCAAGCTGGCCAGCAATTAAGAGTTTTAGAACCAAACTCCTCCCACAAGGATGCATCTACCCACTAATTCAGTGGAAAGCAATTACTCCTCCAGAAGCTTAACTCCTCTGTAGCTTTCCAAGGAACTACTCCAATGTGTGCATTTTACCTTGGAAAATATGGTCAGCGGTGAGCAGTCAAAAGTCTGAGAATACTCTTATTTCTCTTATTTGGAGAAATAAGACCATTTCCACTTCTGATAGCGATCTGCACACTGAATACTGTTCTGGCTCTCTGTTTTACATACAGAAGAACAATAAATGGTTATGCTGTTTTCGTAACTCTGGTCTCAACTGAACACGTTAAAGATACCTCTCTGGTTTCAGAAGTGCCATTTCTTTAAGTCATACTCATGTTAACTGTGAACCAAATCAGCTTGGGAATGTTGACAAATCTAGTATATGGTTACTAAAGGAGGCAGCAAGAACACAGCAGGCAGAATGAACAGTTTCTGGCCCGGGGAAGTTATTCAAGCTACTAATTCTGATATGCAAAATGTAATTCCTTTTATCTCGCTTGCTCTTGCATCTCAGCAAGATGATCTTGCATCACTGAACTTTTCCTTCTGCGGGTGAACTGATGTTAGCCTTCTCCAAATTAAATTCAACAATTAATTCTTTTAAGTAGCAATTTTAAACTATTATTCATAGCATAAGGACTGTAAATGTCATGCATACTAGTTAAATAATTTTCTCCACGTTTATCTAATTGTGTGTTAACAAAATTCCAATCAATATTAATGCACAAGAAATCCATTCTTCTTCTGTTTTACAGGTATCAAAAGTATCCCAATCCATTGCACTCAATCAAAAATCACTCACTCATAATCCTTTCACTTTCATCACTTTATATATTTCACTTAGTACTTCATAAGTTTTCCGCTCACTCTTTACAACACTTCAATCAAAAAAACATTGGCATTTGCAACCTTCATCTTCCAAGTCACAATTCTACCAGGCATTCTACTTTGTCCTAGCCGATTCCATTCTGGTCTCTTACTTTCAAAAGCTGTATTTAGCGTTTTCAAAACTCTACACATACTAACTGTATTAAGATTCACACTATCTTCTTTTACAGATGCTTTAAGCCAAGATGTAATTTGTGCCAAGGACATAGCAGAAACAAATCAGGGAAGGATGAAAAGGCAGCTCATAAACCCATCCACATCAAGATATTTTCCTGCTACCTTCCACAAGCCCTGTGATCACATGTGAGTGAATCTTCAAAAAACAACATTGTTCAGCTAGAAGCACTTAAACAGGAATCTGCAGCACCTTTATAACCCTAACAGCACTTCTTGAGCTCTGAGTCAGTCTTTTCCAAGGCACGTGGACCAAAGGCACACAAAGTGACAACATTTGTACAAAAGCAACCAGTTTTCATGCATCTGCATGCGCAGCATGGCTAAACATGGCTTTGGCAATTCTAGATAGAGCTGTTTTAAAAAGTGTAACTTTCAATTGAAAGTTAAAGGTGAGGGTTCAATAGACAGCTAAGCTTTCTCCCGCCTCATGCAACTTTCTAGGCTGCCATCTCTCCTATCTCTTAGCCCTTGGACTAGTTTTGAAGCTTCTTTATGAACAAAGCAAGCTGGCAAAAAAACCAAACAAACCCCACATTGGTGAAAGAGATGGACACTCAAATTCTCTCTCTCACACGCACACAATTGTAGAAGAGTCAGTGGTAGAAAGGCATTAATCTACTCAAACTACATTCTGAAACAGTAGTCTGGCATTTGAGTACTCCTAATTTGTTTCATGTAGCAAAAGGCACTCTGGGCCAATTCAGTGTTTTGTGCTGAGAAAAGTCTAACAGCACCTGCAAAGTCACTGGGTAAGTTTCAGCTATGGGGGCATAAATCTCCACACACAAGAGGGAACTTTCAAAAGCACAACTGACTAGACTCTATAAAGCAAAAGAACTAATATACTTTTTTCAACAGGAGTCAATAGCCTTGATGTTTATATGATCCACAAGCAAGGACATACTCAGAATTGGGGAATAAGGACCAAAAGGCTTTAAACAGTTAACAGTTGTTCAAGCACATCTCTGCTTCTAAAAAAATATTAGTCTGATATAGGTATTCCACAAAATAGAATCATAGAATCATTAGGGATTGGAAGGGACCTTGAAAGATCATCTAGTCCAATCCTCCTGCCACAGCAGGAT